>VXAD01005109.1:484320-879643 GCA_013399195.1 Dicrurus megarhynchus | reverse complement strand
TGAGTGTGGAAGGGCATAGGGCTCTGTGTGCTTATGTGTGCGAGGACACAGGACTGTGCGGGCACAGGGGCTCCCTGCATCGCCCTGTCCTGCATGTCCGAGCTCACCGCGGTGCTCGGTGTGTTCCGGGGGGTGGAAGTCGCTGTCCCCCTGGGTGGTGGGAGCGGAGCCGGCGCTGTTGGTGTACTCGGGCTGCCGGGGAGCGTGGCTGTGCGGGGAGGAGAAAGGCTCTGTGTGCGGCGAGGGGAAGGTGCTGCGGTCTGTGTGCGTGCAGGGAAGGGGGGCGGTCTCAGGGAATCGGGCGTTTGTCCCCTGTGTTGGTCTGTACGTGCCTTAAGGCTGGGGAATTGCAGTTGGTGTGCCCGGAGCAGGGTGTGCAGGGTGAGGGGAGCCCTTGAGTTTTCCCTGGGGGGTAATGAGAGCTCCGTGTTGTGGTTGGGTTGTACCTTCAAGGGTGTCGGATCCCTTGCAGTAAAGCTGTATCGCCTGGGGTATCGCGGTCCCGATTCCGCAGGAAGATGGTTCCGAGTGCGGGTGCGAGGGATGTGTGAGCATCCAGCAGCGAGTGTGGAGAGCTTGATGTGTTCACTGTGTTGGTAAATGCTTGGATATTGTGAGTGTCGGCCTGGATTTACCCAGGCTTTTAGGTGAAGTAAACATGGAGGCATTTTTCTATACAGTTCCTAGAAGACAAAGCTACATTTTCCACGGAGGTTCTCTCATATTGTGGCTCTTCCCCGATGTGCTTGTGGGATTTTTTGCTGCTGGGGTACTTGCTGAAAATAGATTATTTTGAATAATGTGCTAGACGAAAATATTACTGAGAGGCCCAGGGTCTTTTGTTCACAAATAGTAGTGGCTTTTGAAAATGTTTTTTGAGTGAATTAATGCTGTGGGGTTTTTTGTTTTGTTTTGGGGCTTTTCTTTCCCCATGGTTAAATAATAGCTGGTATATTGTTTGGAATAGGAGATTGTCCATGGTGGTACCTGGAAATAAAAAGTGGTTCCATGAAATAATGGAAGCTGGAGTTTTCCTTGTAGCAGCATAAAAATGTATTTAGCACTGTTGTCGGTCACTGCTTTTTATAGGTATTTAATAACCAAAGCACTCAGAAAGAAACATTGTAGGCGTATAGGCAATCTATTATTAAAAAGACTTTCTATATCCTGAAGCTGGTTCATCAAGGAGCTGTACTTTTTGTTTACTTCTAATTATTGCTGTTTGCATTTTGGTAGCTTTTTTTGTCCATTTATTTTGAATTTCAACATTTGAGTCAGAGCTGTCTGCAGTGATCTTGTTTCTCTGTTTTAGGGTGTAGTAGAACCCAGTCATTCCCATCAGGATTTAATTGTTGTTGTGAATGATGGTGTGAAAATGTTTTAAGGGCTGCCTCTGACAGAAGTAGCTTTATTGCTTGCTGCTCTGAAATCCTGTACTGAAATAATTAATCTGGGTCTATGAAAGTACCGTCTCAGAAGAATCCTGATTTAATGTAGTCCTGGCTTATGAATGAATCCTGATGAAGTGCAAATTTTAGACATCTTTCGAATGATGCTTGTAAACAAAAGATCTGTAGTCTCTATTTTGACTTAATCTGTCAATTTTTGTCAAGTGGGTAAACAATGTTCTGCTGGTGAATCATGGACATCCTTGACAGTGTCTGTGGCCTGGAGCTTGGTGGGGAATTAGCAGCTGCCTCAGAGGCAACAGTCATGCAGTTATTGGTATTTCTGTAGCAGTTGTCCCTGTTTCACATGCAAATATCCCCTTGAACAAGGTTCTAGACTGAGTCAGAAATGTGGGAGATGGGGGCTTGGGTCAGAAATCTTTGGAGAGTTTCACTTTCTGTTTTAAGTCAGTGACTAGGAAATTCAATTCTGTGGTACTTGGAACAAATATTTTAAAAAAGCAGCCTCTGACCAGTGTGGATGTAAACAATTTCTTTTCCATATCACCAACCCTGAGGCACTAGGATCTGCAGCGTTACTGTAAACCCAGAATATTCTGTCTTTATATCAATAAAGTCAGCAAGAACTGTGTTAAAAGCACAACTTCTGCTGATTTATCAAAAATAGCTTGGGATTTTATATTGCATCTGACTTACATAATGGCTTGCCAATACTTAATTTGCAAATACTGAGGCATGCTTTTTTCATCTTAAATTAGTTGTCTAAAGCATAGTGACCATATCTGGCTGCTTAGCTCTTTTTTGTTGTTGTTTTTAACTGTGAATTGTCCTTGCAGCACTTTGGCCAGGAAATCCTTATTTTGTTATTTATCTGAATTTGTCTTCTGGCTGCCCAAACAGATCTTGTGCTGCTTTTAATGAACTTCTAAAAAAAAGTAAAATCATAGTTTTTGAGATATCAAGAGAGATCTTGAATATTCCACTAATTTTATGTGTAATTTTGCTTCTCTCTGTATGAGCAACATTAGGCCCCCTGGCAGTTAAGTAATTGAGTCTATCACATCCGTGTAATCACAGTCTGCTTAGCTGAAGAGTTGTGTGTTTGCTGTTTTATTTTTTTAGAGACAGTTCAAGATGACAATGTAGCACAGGAGCCTGTCAACCTGTGCCTTTTGCAATTTGCCCCGTTTAGTGAACACTTTTAAAAAAATGAATTTAGTAAATATGAAAGGTGCATGACCGACAGCTCCAGATAAATGCAGCGGTGCCATCAGGCTTCAATAGTTTATGGCTTTGTCACAACAGCTTCAATTCCCACTTCTTAATTCTGGGGGAACTTCCAGGCAATTATAAGTAGGTAAATAATTGCGTGTAGATAGATGAATGTTGAAATTTCTCCTTTCTCACCACCTGCTTCCTCCTCATAGCTGAGGAGTAACACCAGTGTATTCCAGTATGACTTGACAGTGAGCCCTCCTGTCATGGCCACTAACAATCTGGGCACGGCATTGTTACAGATGCCATTGTCACCATTACTTGCATGTCTTTCACTTTTTTTACATCCTATTTCTGGCCCTTCTAAGGTATATTGTCATTCACGTGATTACAGATGAAACCCCAAAGCTTAATATTGAGAGTGAAATGCATAAGAGTGTTAATTTATAGTGCGGTTCTGCTTCTACCGTATGCACTTCCAAACCAATTATATTTTCCTTTCTGAATAAAATTATTTCTGTTGGTGGAGCCAATGTTGATTAAATTGAGGATGGCAGTAACTGACGAGCAACAACAAATCCAATATTCAGCTAAAAAAAACTAGCATTCACATATGATGTATATCCTAAATCTAGACTACATTCTGGAAATCAAACATTGCAAAATGTAGTTCTTCAGCAGCATTTCCTTCAGATTTGAACAAAAAGAGGAACTCAGACTCTATGTTTTGGGGGGAGAGGGACCAGTGTTTATGCTCTGAAATGCATCTGATGCAAAATCTGAAAGTGACACAGTTTATAAACAAACAATTGTGGAAGTTTTCCACAGTTTTCACAGCCTGTCCAGTGTTTGGGCTAAGGGGAAATGAGCTGTGTGTGCTTGAGGCTTTCTTGTTGAAGGCCAGTAATAAGGATCCTTGTTAAGGATACTTGGTGTGATGGGCAGGTTAGGAAAAGTCTCAGTTCAGTGACTTGAAGTCAAAGGAGGTGATTATTACTGTTTGCCTGCCTAAAATGATTGTATTATGAAGAATACTACTTATATATTAATATTAAAAAAAACCCAATAAATGCAGTGTTATAGCCTTATCTGAAATACTGACCAAAAAACATGCAATGTGTAATTTTTTGACTTTTCACTATCTCCATCCATCAAAATTAAATTTGCTATTGCATTGACTATTTTTGTGTTTTGTAATATCCAATGTCTAGCATTTGTAATATTTCTGTGTTTGATCAACTAAGGAACTTTTTTCGATACATGTTTCTACTTCATTACTGATGATTTGCAGAGGGGGCAAATTATTTAGATTGCAAATTGTATTGCAAAAACTTGTGTGATAAAGAAAAAGGGAGTAGCTTTTTTTTTTGAGATACTCTTTTTGGTGAAGTGTGTTTTCCCATTTGAGTTGTGCTGCTTGGTTGGAGCTGATTCAAAAGTACATACTCATATTCCCAGCAAGCCTGGCATTTAATGCTAAAATCTGTCCCTAGAAAAGGTAACAAAATCAGGGCTAAAGGCTGGAGTTCTACAGGAAATGTGAAGATATTTGGATATTTGAAACTTTTTTTTTTTGGTGATGAAAGTTGTACATGACAGTGTGAAGAGAATTCTGAGTTCTCTGCTTTTCTGTAGCTGTCCGACAGTCTAATGTTCATCGTTCTTCCAGCTAGCCTGGGATTGTTTGCCACTTGCTAGGAGAATGTGCTGACAGGTCTAGAAAAGGTCACACACTTCAGGTGAAAATAAAAAATAAAAGTCTTATTCTCCAGCATAGGACTGAAATAGTTTTGTGCTTGGCAGACATATTTATCACAAATGTGTTCCCGATGTCAACGAATGACTTCTGAAAAAACGTTTGTGTAGTTAAAAGGCTTGAAGGAGCCCGGAGCCCAGCCTAGCTGGCAGCTGAGCAGCAGGTGTAACTGCACAGCGAGCAAATCCCCGACCATCTGGGTATTAAACCAAACACTCCTGCCATTTGTCACTTTACCTCTGTTCCCATAGGTGGAAGCAGGATGAAGTGGATGAGAACTTGTTCTATTGAAGACTGACCTAGAGCTAAAAGGTTTCTGAGAGTGTTTGCTTCAAGTCATTACATGCAGTAATGAGAGATACTACATATTTTTAAACTAACAGAAGTGGCTGCAGCCATTCTTAAACACTGCCACGAGGTCTGGCATGAGTAGGAGAGAGTCAGCAGGAGGCACCAGCCAATAAGAACAGATGCTGAGGTTGCTCCAGCAGGGACCTCCACCTCTCGGTAGAACATGCTGGAATTGTTGCTACACCTTGTTCACTCAGTGCTCATGGATTGCTGGTTTACCCAGTTTCTTCAGGTTTTTTTCTGCTTTCATCTTAGTGCAGTTGCCTTGTTTTCCAGTGTTCTTTGTCTTCCAGTAGTTCAGCTTACTTGAAAAATGTTTCTGCTTAGTTTATTCAGTGACAAGCCATTTTATCTGCACAAAAGATAAGTCATGTAGTAAACACTGATTACTGCAGGTTGACTGTAGCTTCTGTCTCTGCCTCTTGTCTATTTAGAATGTAAGCTCACCAGGACAAAGGCTTGGATGTGTGTTACTGAGCATACAGATGCTGCTGTAAGTATTTCCTTGGGAATTTTGTGTATATTTGAGATATTCCTTAACAAACCCAGGCTTTGCTTCATTGCTGAATGAGGATTACTTTCCCTTATATTATTTGTCTGTGAAACGGAAATTTGGAATTAAAAAATTTCAAAGCCAAAAAAGAAATTGTCAGAATTAAACTGATAATTGATGGTGAGTTTAAGTGGGAGGAAGATGCCCTGTGCTGAAATATGCCAGCTTAAGAAGTCTTGCTGACTTGTCAAGAAAATACATTTCACTCTTTCTGGTAGTAAAGGATTTTAACAATTATAGTCTAGACTAAATACTAAAGTGTCAAAAAAAAAAAGCTTCCAGTGGGATTTTCTTCTTACCACTTTAAACTCCAGATCTGCAGAGCCAAGAAAGACAGCTTCAGTAATGGAGAGGAAGATAATCCTTGACATGAGGTAACGTCCTTTTGACGTGGTATTTGAATTTACACCTTCATCTGCCAGACTGAGGAGTGATCCTGGTGATGTGTTCTTTATTTTGCATTTAAATTATGCTGTACTAAAATAGCTGAACACACTCCAGAGCTGGAGCACTGTGTTAATCTTGTGCTGGAAATGTCTGCGTCCTTCTGATGTTGCAACATGGTGAAGAATTCCCTGAATTCATCTGTTGGGTTCATCCTCATGTTGCAAAATGTGGAATATGTAAAATTTTCTTAAGATAGGATATTCTTTGATATTTGGTCTTTGATCTTTGTGTACTTTCAAGCCTACTCAGCAAGGAGGGAGATTTAATCCGTGAAACAGTTAGCAACTAACAGGTAAGCCCTAAGTGATGTCCAGGTGTTAGAAAAACAAATTACTGGTGTAAGAATTGCCTTGTTAAGGTTTAGGGCTTGACAGGCTTCAGTGGTCTCAGATGTGGGGGGTGGTTAACAGGGCTTGGGAAGAAGGATGTACCACTGATAGTGGGCACAGGGAGTGCAGAATTTAAGGGCCACAAGGACAGTTGGCAGAACTCTCAAGGTAAGGATGAAACCTATAAAGGCAACTCAGCATCTCTGCTGAATCAGTTTTGAGTCAATAGAAGGTAGTTCCAGCATGGGGAGATCACAACAACAACTCACAGACCACCAACCCAAAAACCCACTGACCCAAACGAAGAGAGACTGGGCACACGGACTAATGAGCATGGGAAGCGAGAGAGGTCATTAGCCAATAGAAGGTAGAATACTGATTATTGAGAGAACCATGTAACTTGCAGCCAATGAGCACTAATTCCTTTCTTTGCTAAAATGTATAAATAGTAAAAAGTTTTTATAATTGATGTGCTTGACTTGTGGAATACCACTGAGCACCCACACTTGCACAACTCTGAAATAATTAAACAGTGCCTCTCTCAAGGGTGTAATTAGTGGCTTGGTGCACCTCGAGTAACAAATCTGATTTGTACGGACAACACTGGTACTGGTGTGCAGCAGATCAGCACCAGCATGCCCCCCCAGTTATTCTTTAGATTAGAGCTTCTGGTTTAGTTTTCTACTGGTACAGATTTCAGGAAAAACCTCACATACCTGAACCAGCATGTGGTGAGTGGAGGCAACTTACATGAAAAGCAGGAATTGCTTGAACCAAACTGCCAATTTAGACACGTTCAGTGTAGATGCATCCAGTATAGACTGGGAGACTGGGCTCAGAGAGGGTGGACTGGAATAGTGGGTTCTTTAAGGCTACTTTGATTTCAGAGCCAGTGTGCTGGATCTCAGTTTTCTCCATGGTAGCAGAAGTGTGAGAGACAACCATTGGTCTATTCCAGTTACAGAAACATTTCCTTCATGTGGAAGAACTATGGTTCAGTCTGACAGGGTGTTTTATTTTTTATTGAAGTCTCTAAAGTAATAAAAGTGTATTTTTGAAAAGGATTTTGTTTTTCTTTGGAAGTGCTGATTAGCATGAAAAGCCAAGAACTCAGAATCTGTCAAATGGAGTTTCTGGTTGCCTGTACAACCTTCCCTCTGTACTTGATGAGAAACCTCAATTATGTGGTTGTGTACAGTTTCTTTGTTTGTCCTTTTAATTGCACCGATCAAGTCTGTAACTAAACTTCGGGGCAGGGATAACCATAAAGCAAGTATTTCCTTGCTCTTCAGTTGTTGGACCTAGAATCCAAATACCATTTTGATATCTGTTTTAATACCTTTTCACAAAACCAGAAGCTATTCCGTGCTGTCAAACAGCCAGTTGAAAAAAAGTAAAAGCTGCTTGTAGCCACCTCTAGTCTTGGGAGTGTGTTTTCTTTCTTTTAAACAGAAGACAGACTGCTTCTACTTGACTTGAGTATACACAACAGATAAAAATGAAGTTCAATATTGGTACATATGCTTTTAAGAATAGACTTTAAATGTATGTAGCTTTTCTTATGACAATTTGTGGTCGGATTAGTTTCCTGAGAGCTACAGGGTTTTGGCAGGTATGCTCAGTTTCCTTACTGTGCGTAAGAGCTGATGGGTGCTCAGTTTGTTCTGTGTTGTCCTTCACCATAGCTCTTAATGTTGGAGAGGAAATGTTGATTTGTATGTGAAACTCACAGTTACATGCAGAAATTGTGTTGCGGCAATTCTTGACCATTCTTTGCCAGTAAGTTCTAAATTTTTGGTCTCCTTTGCAACTGAAACGGTTGCTGTTTATATCAGTACAGGCAATCATTCTACATCTGGATGTATTTTAATTGTTCAGTACTTCATTTTGCAGCATATGTAAGTCTGAAGAATTCTGATATTTATTATTTAATTACTCAGGTTCATTTTTCCTTTGAAGGGAAAATTTAAAAACATTTCTGTGTTTAACAATGCTAGTCATGCATTAGGATTGGAACTGTGAAACTGCAAGTAGATGTGTAGAGTTTGAGGGAAATGCTAGAGAGACATCCCATTTGAGGTGAGCTTGGGAAGCTTAAGAGTTCCTTTCTTCTGAGGCTTCTTCTCTAATTTGCTGAGAAAGTAACAAAGTCAGGAAGAGATCTGTCTCCTGTTGCTAACCACAGAAATTACCCTTAGCATGAACAAACCAATTTCACTGTTTTTGTAACAAAGCTTTCTTCAGTCAGAATGACAGTGGTTTGTGGACATTGACATCTTGTGCCTCCCGGAATTACCACATGCAGGTGTTTCTGTAGTGTTCGAGGCTACTTTTTTCTTTTCCGGAACCAGATAGACAAATGAGTTTTACCCGTGTTCTGTGTGGTGATCTCAGATTTATGTTTAGATTGACTAAAAGAGTATCTTGGGGATCAGCTCTGAACACTTACTTTTCTGCATCCATTGTCTTCATTAGTAGGAGTAATTATACAGTTACAACTTTTCGCAGACTTTGTTTGGCTTAGGCTAAAGCATTGCTAGAAAAGCTGGCTAGGAAAATCTCTATCTGTGATGGGTTAGGAGAGCAGTTCTGGCTTTTGTGGGGTGAGGAATGTGGGGCTTTTATGATCTAGTTTCTTAATGCCATTCTGGAGCAAACAAAAGCCTAACACCAATATCCTGGGTCAGCAACATATTTTTATGAAAAACAGTATAATGTCAAGATCAGGTTTAAATGTAAATTTCCTAGCTGAGCCTCGTATTTCAAATTCAACATTTAGCGTATGTAATATGTGAATACAAAAGGGATTGTACTGGCTTAAATAAAGGGCCAGTCTGTTGTATCAGGATGTTCCTGATGGTAAGCAGTACTGCATCCTTAGGGAAAAGTGCAAAAACAAGGCAAATGTGATGTTAATATTACTTAACTACCTTGCTGCACATTGCTGTAACCTGCCAGCTTGAGCTTTTCGTTCTCCCTTTTGATCATGACTTAAATTTATACAAGATAACTTCTTACTTCTTATAGCTTCCCTTCCAGACTGATTTCCTAAAATTCTTTCCTTTTTATCTTTCTATATATTGTTTTTTTTAATAATTCTCTTATAGTTACTAAAGACTTTATCTGTCAAAAAAACTAAACTGCAACTGACTTCTTCATATTTTTCTAGTTCCTCTTTCAAATTTAACCTTAGTAATGGTGTACTTCTCACTTCTATTGTTCCTGCAGAGATAGTGTATTGAAATACCCTGTGATTCATGAGCAGGCATGCATAGTGTCTTCTATTTAGTCCTCACATAACACTCCCACTGAGAGTTTTCCAGTCTAAACTGGTTAAGCAAAGGATTCCTATAATCTCACTTCTAGAGAAGTTGTCATCCTAAATCATCTGTGCTTCTACATTTAGCAGCTTTCCTTGCTTCTCCAGTCTATTAACCCTTACAAAGCCATTCTCGAGTGCTAGCAGCCTGTTTTCATTTCAAGTGAGATGAAAGCTGCATTGTTTATAGGGGAGCACCCTATTCCTAAAGTTTTTTCCTTTTTTCAGACCACATTTTCTTGGTCATCCATTTGTGTTATTAGTCTTCAAAAAGTACCTAAATTGCGTAAGTTTCACATCTACATTTTATTTACCGTAATGGACAACACTTTGTCATATACTTCTTGCTTGTTATGAAAACATTCTTGGAGTAGAAATCAATCTTTGGTTTGGATAAAAATAGTTTTACTTGTTTTAAAAAAGCTGCAAGTACATTCAATATGAGAATATTGTGGAAAACTATAGATACTCAAATCTTTCTCTTCAGAAAAATCTGAACCAACCCCTGCAGCTATTCTAATGCTCTTTTACAATGATGGAATGAAAAATTGCTTGGACTAGAAGTCATGCTATCTCCCACCTCTTTATTTGCCTTTTTTTATTTTATTATTGAGAGACAGTGGGTATAATTTCCTATTTTAATAGGATTTCTGGGTTTCATAATAAAAAAGTGTAATCTTTCCCCCAGAGTGTCTTCAAAGGCATTGTTTTCAGAGAAGTGGTCCTACAGTAATATACACATAATGTGACCTTGGTATATATTTTGATGTGCATCTCTATGGGGTTTTTACTGAGGGGCTTCAGCCAGACTGTGCTGATGTGATTTGTGTCAGACCAGGGTAGAAACTACAGCTGGTTTGTGTTGCCTATGGAGTATTACACTGCTGGTCCACTTGTCCAGAGCAGAGAGTTGGTGCATCCTCTGCTTGTTGTCTGGCCTGCCTCTAGATTTTATTTCTGCAGAAGAAATAGCAAAGCTGTTTTTTAACCTGGGGCTTTTCTAAGATGTGTGGTTGAGGTATGGCTGGAAGCAAATACAGCAGCAAAATTTTCATGGTGCCCTTGAGCCTTCTTGTTCAGGTGTAACCTACAGTCCTGCTCCTGGGACCAGTGGCAGTAGGGTGGGATTCTTCACTTCTGTTTTTTGGACTAGATCTTTGTGCTAGCCTTCAGTCACCTGTCCAGCTGCTGATAAAACTAAATCAGGAAGAGGCTTAGAGCTGTTTTTATTCAGAATGGGGTTGTATCAAAGACTTCAGCATGTGGTGGAGGTTGTAGAACTGTGCCAGCAATAAAACTGGGCATCTTTTCTGCATGCAGGTGTTGCACTCTGATTAATATTAGAACAAGAGAGCGTTTGTTTAAGAAGGGTTTTGCAGAAAACTTTCATGTGAAAGCTGTCATTTTTCTGTAACATTTTGAAATTCGATGTAGTGGAAAACAGAAAGTGAACCTCTCTCAAGCATGCTGATTTTTTTAATAAGCTTTTTACTTTTTGTTGAGATGTTCAGTTTTAGTTAACTTTATTCCATTTTCTCACAGTTCATTAGGAATACCACCCCTCCAACCTAGGAGTATCTTTTTCTGCCTCTTGCAGGTAGAGTTTGCAGAATTCAGTATCTGCCGTGGATGCCCTGATCTATAGGAAGACTTTGTGATACTTAATCTTGAGAATGTTTCATAGAAATAATGGAGTGACAGCCAGATAGCACACAAAATTTCATATGCTAGACTTCAAGAAGTAAAATTAAAGGTACTGCCAAAAACATCTCCACGGGAAGATGGTGTTTCGTTGTACCAGTCCATTTTATTTACTGGTCACCTGCAGCATGCTGTGGATGGCCATTCCCTCTGCTCAGCACCCTGGTGTCTTGCATTCAGCCTGTTGTGTACCAGCATCATGGGGTGTTCTCTGCACAGCTTTCCTCTACCCTTCTGTCCTGCAGCTCACACTGGTGTGAGCAGGTATCTGCCACAGGTGCAGGTCTTTGCACTGGCCTTTATTCAAACTGGGTGTCTGCCAGGTGAGGTCCTGGCTCTCATCCCACCCCTCCAGCGTGTGAGTTGCCTCTTTGCTCCCTCCAGCTGGGTGCTGTCCGTGCACTTCTGAAGGTTCATTCTATCTGTTTGCCAAGTTGGTGATGAAGAAGCTAAACAATATTTGATTCCAGTGTTGGCCCTGAGAAATGCTGCTTGTACCTGGTTTGCCAGTTAAACTTCAGGCTGTTGAGCTCTCTTTGAACCAGGTAATGACTTTGAGCCAATTTTCCAACCCCTTTCTAGACTTTTTGCAGAACTATATGTTCATTCCAACGTTAATGTGGTGGGAGCTAAGCAGAAACAGTTATTCCATGTGAGTGTTAAAAACTGAGAACTAAAGCCTGAAATAGCAAGGGATCTGTATTACTTCTCTGTTAAAAGAGTTTGTTCAGCATTTCTGAGAAACCACATCCTTTTAAAATGTCTTGGGTTGGGAACCAGAGTTACTTTCAGAAGACTAGGCAGTTGTTCTCAAATAAATATTTCTTTCTTCTGAGGTAGTTGGTGGACTTTTGATGACACAGGTTTTGGTAGTTTAGCTGATAATTTCCAGGATTCTCGGGTCACATTTCATTTGTATTTTCTGGTTCTTTTCAAGGTTTCATATAGTCAGAGGTGCTGTGCATTTTGGTAATGCACGGTTTTGTCGTAATTCCTGCATGCAGATTTGCATAATGCAGTCATGCATTGTCAGAATAAATCTAGCTCAACTATCGTGTTCCCATGGTCAAAGATATCTCTTCTTTCTGCCTTTAGGCCAGGCTAAATTGTGTCTTGACTTTTATAGGTAAATACATGTGGCATTGGTTTCTGCAACTTTATCCTCTTTTTAGCTAAGTTACATATGTGTAGCTGGAGAATGTCAGTTACTGTGTAAGGGTGTTTAGGGGCAGCTTGGCTTTAGCATTGCAGATACATTGTACTATGACATTGCATTCTAATGTAGCTGTCAAACAGGAAAAATAACACTGACTGGGTTTGTACCTTGACTTACTGTTGTGCCTAGAGTTGGAGGGGAAGAAACCCAAGAATTGCACAGAACAAAGACCTGATAGAGGAGGGACAATCATAATTGATATTCAGTGTCATTGTAACTGTAACTGTGTAGTAGGGAATGTATTTTTGAATTCCTGTCATTCTTCTACTTTCCGTTGTAATTGCATATTGAGCAATAATCTTTTAGTATGTTAAGGCTCTTTTGTGTATTAATTATATGCGGTAGCATCTGGTAAAACTGAATTATTTTACACTTCTTTCAACACCTTAATTTTTAGGAGCATGACAAGAATAACAGTGGGTACTTTTACCTCCTCTTACTGCAGGGAAAATCTTGACTAAAAAAGGATTTTTTTTTTGCATTTGCTTCTAGATCTTTCAAAGAACAGATTTACTGAAATTCCTTCTGATGTCTGGCTTTTTGCACCACTGGAAACTTTAAATCTGTATCACAACTGCATCAAATCCATTCCAGAATCTATTAAAAACCTGCAAATGCTTACTTACCTTAACATTAGGTGAGTAATGGTGGTTGGTTTTGGTCTTTATATAACTTATCTCATTGGAGAGTTGGCATTTTGCTTCATCAGGTCATTGTGTTTGCAGAGTTTTCTTTGTTTCTGATGTTATGTAGACAGTGTTCAGAAACTACAGGTGTAAAAATTTGCTGCCATCAAGAGGGTAAATTACTCTGGCTCATTTTGCACATTATTTACATCCACTACTGTATTGCTCTTTTTAAACTTGGAAAACATATGGTTGGATTTTCTCACAAGAACAGAAGATGGATATGAGCTCTGGCAGGAGAGGGAATCTGAAAAACTCTCCTGACCCTGTTTTCCACAATATTCCTTGTTTCTGAGATTGGCTGCATCAAATCCAAAACAGTTTTCTCAGTTAAGAGCTATTTAAATCCCCAAAACCTGCTCTGTCTCAAAATCTGCAAATACCAGTTCTTCTAGTGCTAATTCATGACTAATGTGCTCTGTGGTACTTTTAAAGAGGATTAATATGATATAAAACTGCAGTATTTGCTGAAAGAAATATGGCCTTTCTTCAGCAGCAGCCCATTTCTCTTTTGATGGTGTTTGAGGTGCTGAATACATTTCTTTACACAGAAATGCTGTGTAGTTCTAACTCTTCTTTCAAGAGTTGACTCTCCTGACCATCCTTTGCCAAGCTATGCTTTGTCCTCATTTCTGTATTCCTATCCCAAGTCTGTTTTCACGGTGCAGAAACGTGTGGGCTGTAGCATTGGAGAGCAGGCTAAAATCCTGCCTTCCTAGCTCAGATGCTTTGTTACAGGAGAAAACCACATGATCTCAAATTCTAATTTGGGATTCAGATGGTGGAAGAAACGTATTGTGCATTTCATAGTAAAAGGCAGCTCCTAAAAAAACCCAAAACCTGAAAAACCAGAGGAAATCTATGTAAGTGAAATGAATGACTGCCTCGTTGCCACTTTTTTATAGTCAGTTCAAGAAAAGCTTACTTGCATGTTATTGCTTCTCATGCCTTCAACCAAAAAAGCCTGGCATATCTGCCTGAAATGCAACATAAAAAGAAACTTAATGCACACCTATATACAGAATTTATTTGTATTGTTCACTTAAAATTTTACAGAATAAAAGCATTGCTTTTATAGGGAGACTGTCAAAAGGTTGTAGTCATTTTATGGTGTAATGTTATGTGCTTTTGTTGGTTTTGCAGTTCTATAAACTGTAGTTATGGAGAAAATATTAAAAAAACCCAAGATTTTTAGATTGAGAACAATGCTCTGAATACATATCAGTTAAGCACTAAAACTTCTGTATTTTTCTTAAAGTAGTGTAAGCACTTTAAAGGTTTTTTTTTGTCAAAAATGAAGCTAGCTCTGCCTAAAACAACAGCAATTACTGATTTTTTTTTTTTTACTTTTATATGTGAAAGGAATTGCTTTCATTTCATACCACATCTGAACAAGCTTGCTTTCCAATGACTTTTTAGAATGTACTTCATTAGAAACATTTTACGTATTTCTGGCAGCGGAAGTCCATCAATGTGGATAGCTTTTTCAATAGAGATTTAAATCCAGTAGTAGGTAAGAATGTATTTCATAGCAGGTATACATGCATGCAGCTGGAAAATTATATACACAGAAGCAATCCATTTTAATTAAGATTTACTTTCCAGATTATTGCTCAGCAAAATAAATAAATGTTTAGGGCTTTTTGTCTTGGCTCAGGAGGGACATAACAACATGACATGAGAAGCAATGGCCTTATATAAAGTTCTGGTTTGGCAGACTGTCACATCAGGTGGTTCTTCTGAAGGTATCAGCAGGATAAAAGCAAGTGTCAAACATTATTTCTTTTAACACATTTCTCTGTACAATTTGGTGTTAGATTCTGTCCTAGTACATACTCATTTCATCAAGTAAAATGGGGATCTAAAATTCACGTACCTGAGATAGGCTGTATCTGACAAGGAATTTGTGATGGAGATTGTAGATGAAATTGTAATAGGTGGAGAAAGTAATCTGGGATGGGAGAAAAGTTGTACAATATTTATCTCAGACTCCCTGGGAGCTAAAAAAGAGATTATAATCTAGTTTTGCTTATCCCTTTTTCTTTCTTTCAAGTCGAAATCTTTTGTCAACGTTGCCAAAATACCTGTTTGATCTTCCACTGAAAGTTCTGGTTGTCAGTAATAACAAGCTGGTCTCCATTCCAGAAGAAATTGGAAAGTTGAGAGATCTAATGGAGTTGGTAAATACAACTGTGAATCTTTGTACTAAGTGAACTTATAAGCAGTGTATTTTCACTGTAATAAATTATTAATATTTTTTAAAATATAGAACTACAAAATTTAAATTCAGCAGCTGTGTTTTATTGATATTTTTAGTTTATTTTTCAAGGTTGTCAAACCCAGAATGCATGCTGGATGATGATTAAGGACATAGTAGAGAGAGTTGCATTGCAGTACCTGTGATATACCTGTTTAGAACATAAGAAGGCTACAAAGACTATGTGATTGTTTAATCACTCTGGTCTACATAAATTAATACTAAATTAGTGTCAGAAATAGCTGTACTCTGTGTTCACTTGATGCAGTTTTGTCACCCTCTAGTGCTTGTATCCAAAAAGCTGGTGAGCTTGCTATTGCTGTCTGTACCTTTTTTAGTTTTATGGGTTGGCTCAAGGTTTATTAAGGAAAAAGAATTTTTAGAAGAGGACAGAATGCCAGTCAATTTCCAGCAATAGCACAAGAAGTTTTTGACAGATACAGGAACTACACCAGGAACTCCTAATTCCTAGGCTGCAGTGTTAGTTTCAAACCCAGTATTTCGTCATTCATTGATTTAACTTCTTGAATTGCATTTCTGGAACATGAATCACAAAATACTTTAAAAATCAGTAAGATCTATTATGGTTCATCTTCTCTGTGGAAAATCCAAGATAGTTGGGATTTCTTTTCTTTTAATAGTATGCTTTATGATAGTTTTGATCTCAGTATTCCTTTGTGTAATTTCATTTAAGATGTTCAGTTGATTTATTAATTACATCTTTCTTAGGATATTAGCTGTAATGAACTTCAAGTTCTTCCCCAGCAAATAGGAAAATTGCAGTCACTTAGAGAATTGAACATAAGAAGAAATAATCTCCATATGTTGCCAGATGGTGAGCTACTCATCTCTTCTTCCCGTTGATGTAGGCAAATTAGGTAAAGCGTTAAGAAGATAACTGATTCTTTTTTTGTTGTTTTCTTCTTTTCCCCGAATGCAGAATTAGGAGACCTTCCCTTGGTAAAGCTGGATTTTTCTTGTAATAAAATTACAGAAATTCCAATTTGTTACAGAAAGTTACGTCACTTACAAGTTATAGTTTTGGATAACAATCCAATGCAGATACCACCAGCACAGGTTAGTATTAAAGCACACAAATACAGAAATTTGTATTAGGATCTTAGAGGAAGCTGTTCTAATTTATACCAATCAAGTTTTCATATTTTTATCATGTATTTCTTGTATTTCTCCTTTTGGGGTGTTGTGGCTGCAAATGCAGTGCAGAAGGTACTTCTTGGGATATATTCTAAGGGAATATGCTGTGTAATTAAGACTTTTTGTTCATTTGTTTCCCAACAGATATGTTTAAAGGGCAAAGTACATATATTTAAATTCCTCAGTATTCAGGCGTGCCTCAGAATAGATAAAAAACCAGATTCTTTGGATCTTCCATCATTAGGTAAACGAATCCCCTCCCAGCCTCTCACAGACAGGTGAGTAGTGGGGTTTTTGAGTATAGAGAACATATTTTGGGAAGAATGTTTATTTTTTTTTAGGAAGGTGAAACTCCTGTTTCTTACATTCTTGTGTGGGTTTTTTGTGTGTTGTTTTTCTTACTGTAGCATGGAGGACTTTTATCCCAATAAAAATCATGGACCAGACTCTGGCATTGGAAGTGATAATGGGGATAAAAGGTTGTCCACTACAGAAGTGAGTATTTTTTCAGTGTTGAATTTTTAATTTCTGTGTTTTTAGAACTCTTTCCATTTGTATTTTGTATCATTTGAGAAATACCTCAGTAAGTTGCATTTAATATTCTTTCAGTATCTGCACAGTTGAATTTAAATCATTAGACTGCCATAGCAGACACAAATTATTTATATATTTCTTTAACTTTTCTGGTTATGGTCAATTCTGATCAATATGATATGATTAGAATATATTGATATTCCAATCAGTATGATTTATTAGGAAATCATATAATAATATAATTTCCATGTCAGTTCTGTACTAAATGTGAGTGTCTTTGCAGCCATCTGATGATGATACAATCAGCCTTCACTCCCAGGTATCAGAGTCAACAAGGGAACAGACATTAAGGAATGACAATCACGTAATGGGAAGTAAACTCGATCCACAGAAAGGTAAAACCAGTTGTGCATTTGTCATTTTAGGTGACAGAGGTTCTTTGGTTAGGTAATCTAATGTAAAAATGGCACAAAATTACAGAATCATGTGTTGGTATTGTATTTTCATCATTTCATAAAACAATGTAATAATCACAAACAGACAAGGCTAGAGAGAAAGGGGAAAAAAAAAAGATTATTTCTAGCTTAAGAAGGTACAATTTCTATGTTTTATCTTTATTTGACATTGGTTGAGAGAACTGTTTCATATCTCTCCTATTCTTCATAAATCCTCACTAGACCAGGAGGCGTATGACTACATTGATCCCAATGCAGAGGAGGGAGCTCTTCCTGAGCAGGGAGATGCACAGATTGGCCCACTGATGTCCTATGTCAAGGTACCAGAGATTGACAAAAGAAAAACTGTTCAGTAGCCTTGGTGTTTTTTCTTTTTTTTCCCCTTAATTAAATTCTATAGTTTTGTTTTGTTTAAGGAACGGGGAAAACATCCTGAGAAATCCCAGAAAACAGAACAAAATGAGGACTGGCGAGATGAAAAAAGGTAAATCTTCATCTTTTTTGAGTAGGTTTTACTAGTAGTGGCAGGGGTGAAAGTGAGGGTTTTTTTAAGCTCCTTGCATATGGAGGAAACAATTCTCGTATTGAACACTCAGTGTTCCTCTTGGACAGAGAATAAGTTTATAGGAAGCACTGCTTAGTTAATGCCATAATGAGCCATTTCTGTGTCTTGCTTCACTGAAGTCAGGCAGGTCACTAATGTTTAATTTTTCAGACTTCAGAAAGAACAGCTGCTGGCTGAAGATGATGATGAACTCAAAGAAGTAACTGACTTGAGAAAAATAGCAGCTCAGTTGTTGCAGCAAGAACAAAAACACAGGTATAACAGTACTAGTTAAAATAACTTTTGTTAGAATTAATTTATTCTTTAACCTATCTTATACCCAGAATCTTTTGACACCTTATTTTGAGAACAGTTTTATCCAGCTGCTAAAGAGTGAAGTGACAGACTCTGTCAAGATACCTGTCTTGTGTTTCTTGTCTGAATTACACAACCTGCATACAGTTTGTTTGTGACTGGTTATTTTTATTCAGATACAAGGTAATTTAGGGGCTACTTCCTTCAGTCAATATCCTGCGGGCTGAAGGGGAAAATTGTTTGGACATTATTCTGTCAAATGACAATATCTGTGTATAAAAATAAATCATTTCGACTGCCTGCCTTTCTCTGCTTCACTATGGGCATCTCAACAGAACAATTCTTGAAAAGGAGCCGAGGAATAAGCAGCAGATTAAAGGAATGTAACAGAACAAGTTAACAACTGTGTAAAATGAAGAACAGGAGGGAATACCTGGAGTCACATAGGATATGGCCAGGCTGGGGTAGGAACAGTTTCTGTACTGTTCCTTTACCAAGCAGGCAAATGCTGTAAGGTACTTCAAGAGTAAGCTCTTCTGAGAAATGAAAGTTGTAGTTAATAGTAGTTCATGAACTGAGATACTTCATAACACTCATTCAGTATCCCACAGTAACAGATGCAAGTTCATACCAACTTAGATAGGATTTTTCTCTTCCAAATTTCTGTATGAGACTCTGTTGCTTTGCTTTCAAGATCGAAAGACACGTGAAGCCCTCAGAGAAACTGAGATCCCAATACTATGAATTGCAGGGTCTTAAAAATTCACCAGCATTTTGTATTAGGTAACTGGAGTAACAGTAGTGTGCATGTGTGAAAGATAAAATAAGTTTTTCTTAGAACTCCATGCCCTGCTTTCAAGAATTAGTTGTTGTTCACAGGAAAGGGAAAAATAAGAATGAAATATTAATGCTAGTGTATTCCTAGTACCAAAAGTGCTGCAAATAAGACCAAGAATGCATAATTTTACTGAAGAGAGAATGAGCGTGTTTTTCTTATATTAGGTTTTTATGTGATGGCTATTTATGTTGCAATGGGGTCTTGTTTGATTACACATTTCCTGGTTATCTAATCATTTGAAATACCAAGCCACTCCTCTTCTGAAGTACTGCAACTTGAATTTTACTCGTCATATGTTGTTGTGTCTTAATGCAGTGGTCTTGCTAATTGTTCTGCTTTGTCTTGAATTATGCAGACATGCAATCTTAATAGTTCTTAAGTTTTACTACTTAGTTTAGCATTTATATTTTAAAGCTTGCTTATGTGTCGTTAGGTACACGAGCTCAAAATCTCCTCTGATAGAAAATTTAGCCCTGATTTTGAATCCATGGGTTTTTTTAACCAGCAATGAGAATAATATTTAGTATTTAGTGAGGATATTTCTATGCTTATTCGTGGAATATGTGTTCAATCAGTAAACAATCCTTAGGGAAGTTAAGCATCACAAAATAATTCCTTACTAATCACGTTTCTGTTTGTTCAGTGTATGTTTTTGTAATATTATGCAGTCTCCTTTCCTTTTGCTTGCTGTGCTAATGACTTCCCTGTCCTCTCCCATCAACCTATCCTGCTTCCTTCTTCCGTCTTTGGCTTTGGTGTGCATGAAATGTGAATACAGACGAAGGCCACTAAGCTATAGAACTTCATTCAGTGAAAAACTCTTCCAGAGGACCAGGGCGGCAGGACGTGCATCAAGGTATAAAGTGTTTGTAGAGCCTCAGATTTCCAGAGTTAAAATGTGGACAAAAGAAATGCTCTTGGCCATTTCTTCAACAAAAACAGAGTTGAAGGGATTGGCTGAGTTACCCTAAGATGTTTTGTTATCAAAAATAGTTTGCAATACATTCTTTTCTTTAGGATGAAATACTAATTAAGAAAAATATTTAGTTAGGCAATTCTCCGAAGAACACTTTGAGTCCAAACCTAAAAGCTTTTATTTTTCTTTAAGTGTACAACCTCAGATACAGTACCTCAGGCAAAGTGATGCTTTTAGTTTTTGGGGGTTTTGTTTGTTTGGTGTTTTTGTGTTGTTTGTTTGATACTTTGGTTTTAAAGTGATCATTTTCAAGTTAGCATGACCAGAGATAATTTGTTTTGCATTTGACCCATAGTGGAAGTATTTGTAATATGCAAACCTCACCAGTAGCATAAAACTTTAGTATAGTGTAGACAATACTCAAACATGTAGGTGTTGATGTAGGTGTTGAATGAAGTGATTTCAGACTTTGTTACCTTATAAATTGAAACTCTGTAACTTAGTCTGGATACTCCTTTTCTTTTTCAAAAGGCAGTAGAGTAGTTCAGATTAAATAATTTTCATTGGTTCCAAATGAGCCTGTTTGAATTTGCACCAAAATTAAGTCTCGGTTCTTACTTGGCAGCAGTGATTTCCTAAAACTGTCTAAATCCAGAAGAGCACAGCTTCAATCACAAAGCAGAGACAGATGTGAAGTCAGTGGACTGCTCTGGAATGAATTGAAAATAAATCATCTTTGTCTCACTGCATAAGATTTCTTGTGTCTTTTTGCACTTTAGAGATTAAAGGTAGTACTTGCTTGTCTAAACTTGAAGATAGCTAACCTTAAAATAACACTACCATTGTTCACTTCATCTGTGTCCATTAATCATTGTTATGTTTGCACAAAATATGAAAGCATAAGTGGCCAAGAAGAGATTCCACTCTTCAACTCCTGAAACTTGAGAAAATATTTTCCAATATCATGCTTAGTTTTGCCATCGCCTTTTTCTCTCATCTGGTCAAGCACTTTGGAGCAGATGTTGTGCTTGCATAATATAGAAGTAGAAAAATGAGTCACTATGTTCATTTTGTGTTTAATATGTAAATATATGTCAAATATATAAAAATATGTGGTGTTGATTAATTTAGATTTTAAAATTTGTGTGAGTTTTAGTTTAATCCCCTTTCAGAGGATTAATTGTTATGCTACCCCTGTAACAACAGAATTGGTGTGATTTGTAGGACTCGTAAGTAGAAAATTGACTGCAGTTCTGGAACAGGTCTCCTGTGCAAGTTCTTAGTTCATGAAATCAGAAAGATCATCAGTATTCGGCACAATACTTGACCTGGTACAATAAAAGTTTTGGATTTAATGAGTGATAGTATGAATGGCAACAGCTGCTGAAACTGTTGGACCATTAACACCATGTAACTTCTGAACACTAGCTACTTCCACTTTCATTTTACATACTCTGCTTTGCATTGTATTTCCTGGAAGACAATAATTAACATGCCTGCAGTGATCCCCCCCCTCGACCCCCTTCCAGCTGAACAAATTATTTTGCCAACTTTCTGCAATTCAGTAAATTCAGATTAATTTTCTTCACTATTTTCTTTAGTTAAAAACTTTCAAGTTCGTTATTCCACAGGAAGTTGAGATTTCTGTGGCTGGGCTAGCAACATGTCAGATACTGAACTTGCTGTTACTTCTCCATCGGTATTCTTCAGTTTTTAAACAGGAAGTTTCAAAAATTACTGGTTTTGTTTTAGAAAGTATAAAAATATACTTTGATGAAATAGTTTTAGTTCATGATAAACTCAGTCATTAATTATATACGTGTTGCACAGAAACAGTGTAGCTGAAAAGTGTGTATATATATATATATATGTTAGAATTAGCTTGAATAGTTTTTCTTTTTATTTCATATAATAAGTTTTAAAAAGGAATAGCCTTTATTATATACAATCATTGCATTTATCCTATAGTGTCAGTTTTGGTGCAAGTGTTGCATCAAACTGAGTCTAATTTTTTTTTTTTTTAATTGTAATCATCGCTTGCTACAAAGTCTCTCTGAATTTCTCATTGCTTTCAGTTGAAGACAAAGCTAGTTTAAATGGGGAATCTCTGTAAAAAGTAATTACTTTAAAATAGCATGTTTAGAATCTGGTTTGATAACCCATGCTCTGAATATTTTTTTTGGTTATGGTTTTTTCAGGCTGTAGTAGAAATTAATTCTGCAAAACTAAGTTTCTGAACACAAAATACAGGAAGCAGATGCTACAGACTGAGTGCAGCAGGCATTTACAGGCTTAACTTTTACAGGCTTAAACTTTTACAGACATATACAGGTTTACAGGCTTAACTTCTCATAATCCCATTAAACTGAGGGTCACACAATGAGGGGTTTATACCGCAAATGAGATTACTGAGCTCAAAGTTATCACAGTAATCAGAGAAGTTTGATTGAAAAATCATCAATCATTAAAAGTTAATGACTGTGCTGCACTATGGAATGGGCATGAAATATAAAAAGGTGCCTACTGTTTTACTTTCTTCCATTGAATAGTTGGTTGTGTTCTGATTCTTAATACATTCTAGTTCTATATATAATTCGGAGTAAATTCACTTCCATCACACTTGTGCACGTGAAGTCAACGTCAAAGTGTAGTATTGCTACCTTCAAGAGTTCAGAATTTGTCACTTCAGATCAACATGATATTTACTTAGAAACATTTAGTTTTAAGTGTTATTGATTGATTTGTTATTTTTAACACTTAAAACGTCCATAATAGCTCATATCATCTTCCTGTGCACACACATGTGGTATGTGTTTGCTCCAGATGAAAACACATTTCTGAATCTCAGTGAGTTTAGGCTTAGACTGTTCACCATTTAGAAAAATGGAATTTCCATTGGTTCACTTCTGCATTAAACTTTTCTTTTAGTTCTTAGCCTTTGTTTATCCATTTTCCACCCCTCCTTTTTCTCTGCATTTCCTTTGCACTTGCAGTGTTTCTTACTCAGTCACCTTCTCATCTGCTGTTACTGACTGACTTTCTTGTGCTCAGTCTGTCTCTATCCTTTCTGGTCTGCTTTAGGTTGACTGTCTTTCATCTTCTAATTGTAGTGAACAGTGGGGATTTTGTGTTGAGAGCAGCATGTCTTTACACAGGTGTGAGATCAGTTAAAATAGTATCTATTTAGGGAGAAAAATAAGAAGAGACTTCATTTTGGTTTGAATTATCACCAAGTTTTGCTTCCTTAAAATACAGAACTTGAAATACTTCAAGAGGTGGAAATGATACTGTTAATTCAAATGGAAGCAGGAATGGGCTTGGGTTTCCTATATGTACACACACATTTTAGTTTTATGGAAGATGCCACTTAATGTTCAAAACTTCTTTATTTACAGGAAATGTGATGCAGTGAAAGTGACATATTCTAAAAAAATTGTTTTGAATACATATTTTTTTTGTTCTAGGCTTCTTAATCATTCAGTTTCAGTAAACACAAGGAACAGGCCAAAGCAGCCAATGGAATCTGAAAAATGGTATTGTTATACTTAAATGTATCACAGCTTTCAAGATTTTATTAGTTTCATTTTTGTTTATTGTGTCACTACTGCCATCTTCTGTCATAATGCTTTTAGCTCATGGTGAAATTGAAGCTACAAGAGTAATCTCTTCTTGAGCTTTCTTTCAGATTGAAAAAAAAGATCTGTTCTTCTAAGTTTGTAGGAAAATTGATGTAATCCAGAAACAAATTTGTGGGTCTGATTATGCTGCTGATTATGGCAGCAATTCATTTATGTTTTAGAACTCCAGTTCCAGTGTGGAAGGTTGTACCTCCTCCCATAGGACATTGTGCTGTGTAGATATTTCAGATCCTGTGGTACACAAGGTGGCACTGGAGCTGTGCTTAGGCATCTACATTTTCCTCCTTGGTAGTCTTTTTGTGCTCTTAAGAGCTTTTGGAAAAGTGTTACTGGGAGTTCAGCCTACAAAACCTTTATTGTTTGTGGAGCATGTGTTACTGAGGAATCCACTATCTGCAGGAGCTGTACTTAGGCTTTTTCTTTGAATTAAAAAAAAAGGACAACCCCCACCCACAAAACAAAGCAAAAAAACTTCCCAGAAACCATCAATAATCAAAAATACCCAAAGCCTTGTCTTTAGGGAGTTGGAAAATGTCCAAACCCCAGGTTGGAGAGAGAAAAGCTGTAACTGCTGTTGGTGCTGGATAGCAGTGGGGTGGGAACTGCTCTCTGCAGTTCAGCTACACCTCAGAGGAGCATCTTGATGCAGTACAGCTCCTTCAGTGTGATACATCCTATTTTGGCTGTCTCCTCTCTCATTGGTACCTGTGGTTTTGCAGAGCTGGCTGCACACGTGTCCTGTGGTTGTGTGAATCATGCTGTAGCTGTTACTTGGAACTTTCCAGGCTTTGCTTACTTACCACAGGTTCTTGTCTTTGAGTTGCTATCACCTGTTCAAGTGTACAGCTCTGTTAAGCTTTTTTATTATAGGGTAATCTAGGAAAAATTATATTTGCCTTTTTGTTAATGAAACAGGCAGTTCTGAGACTTAAAACCTTCAAAAGAAGCTTTATCTGAATAAAGTACTGTTGGGTGGAAGACCCATTGTCATGTTATGGTAAAGGAGAGTCAAATATGATTTTAGATTTTAGATAAGTGGTTATATTTTTAAACCACATTGTGACATTCTTATACAGATGGCCAAAAAATACTGTAGTGCTGTGGAGAAGCCACTTTTTAAGTGTTTGCTTTTTTTATATTTTCAAGTAACTTGCTTTAAAGTACACAAAAAAATAGTATGCTTCATAATGCCTTTCATCTCACTTTTTAGTGTCTCAACAAATGAAGTGAATTCCCCAGTGTCCCCATACAGCTGGCAGGTAAATATTCAAATGTAAATGTAGTGGCTTTATATTTGAGCGATGGTGGTGGTGTTTCCTTGGTTTTGTCTCTATGGCAGAAAACTTTTAATGCATTCATATGGTTGCTTATACACATAGTTCTTGAAGGTGTCTTAATTGTGGTGGAAAATAGAACATCTTTGAAGATCTTATGCCTCAAGATAATTTGACTTGTTTGTAGGGGAGGCCTTTTTTTTTTTAATAGCATATGTTACCAGCTTTAGGTCTTGAAACTAATGAGGCACAAGTTTTACTTTCTTGGTTTTAGTGTATCTTTCCATATAAAGGTACTGCCTGACCATAATGTTCAGTTTGGTTTTTAGATGCAACTTCTAGATGAAGTATGTAGGCCTTTCATTTTCCATACCTCAATGAGAAGCTTGCATGATACAATAAAATTTCAGTTAGAGAGTACTTTTTTTTTCTTTTAATCTATTATCTGCAATTGCTTTAAATGCCCTCATATGCTAGTTATGGTACATTAGGAAACAGTCCATCCAGATTGTCTGCTTTCAGCTTTCGTCAAGCAGACAGCCATACATATTTATTATTATTTAAGAGTCAATCTACTTTAGATTTAGCTGTCTCCTCAGTATATATTGCATAATACAGTACTTTGAAAGAGAGGTTTCTCTTACAGCTTGTTGGGGTGTATAATCTTCTAGATAGGAACAGCTAACAAATACTCAAACTTTCTGATTTTGTTGTAGGCATCCTTTCTCTGTGTGATGATTATTCATAGCGAGAAATTAGATGTGCTAGTGGCTAACCACACTTGAAATTCATGTATTTCTGGCAGCCTTTGGTGGTTTCCTAACCTACCTGCAAAACTAGTCTCAATGCAGAAAACTGTTATTTTCTGAAGAATTATTTCATAGATTCTTTTTCTTCTATGAAATATATTGTAGGATTCGAACAGAAATAAGTGGTTTCTACCAGAACCACCATTAAGACTGTTAAACTTTCAGGCATAAAGCTAGATTGAGACAGGCAAACAATTAACAACTGTAGTTCATAATAATTTGTGCTAATGTGCAACAGTTATACTTACATTTTGCATAAAAGTATTTCTGACCATTACAGCCACTGGAAAACCAGAAGGATTCAATGGATGAACAGCATTGGCCAGAAACACAGCCAGTAATCTGGCAGAATGAAGAAAGAAGGAGAAGTAAACAAATTAGAAAAGAGTATTTCAAGGTAATGGGGGGAGTGAGGATGGATGACACTTTTTTTTAAATAAGAGTAGAAGAAACTATAAAATTAAGTAAAGGTAAATCCTCAAAGGTTGTGATGCTTTTAAATTTGCATGTAACATAATTTTTGATTTGACTCTTTTGATTAATATATATGTATGTATGTATTTAGGATGATTCGAGACTGCAGGACAATCAAGGGAAAAAAATTGATCAAAGATTTTGTTTATCCTTTAAATAAAAGAAAGTAATTCATTGTTTTCTGGCAAAACCAAAAACTAATCTTGTCATTGGTCCTTCACCATCTATTTGGAGAGATTTTGTTTAGCTATTTATTTCCTTATTTTTAGTGCAAAGAAAATATACGTTGCCTTTTTTTTGCACCATGGTTCTAGGAATGATTTAGGCATTTTTGGGTCTCATGGCATTAGTTTGCATTTCAGAAGGGAAATTTTGTCTGTGTTCCCTTGCTGCTGTAGTGTGCACCCTCAGTCAGCAGGTGCCAGTGTCTGCTTTCTGCAGAACAGAGGGGAAGTTCTAGCAGCATTGGGTAACATTTATTTTGGGCTATGTAGAGAGATAGGAGAGTTCTGAGCAGTGCTAGGTTGAGTTAAAATTAAATTTGTCACTTATGAAATTAGTTTCTTGGGTCTTTGCCATCCAACATCTTTGTGAAATGCCAGGGAGCTTCAAAGAAATTAAATTCTTGGGAGAACAGAGCATGCCATACAGCTTAGATACATTGTTGTGATTACAGAAGCCTTTTTTTTTCCTGAAGAGATTATGGAGTTGTATTCTCTTTCCAGGGTTTTCATCCTGAAATTAATTTTTTTGTTGTGGCATTTGAGGAGAGAGAGAAACTTCTAAGTAAAACAGAATTCAGGTGTTTGACTGGTTAAAGAGCTGTGCTACCAATACAGAAGTGGCTCCTCATAATTTACACCATGGCTTTAAATGCCAGTCAGGTGTGAGCTCTGTGATGGAAGCAGATGCCTGAAATCACATTATATGCAGCTATAGATGGGTCTCCAAAGTGAATTAAACAAAATACACTGTATCATTCACAGTTTCATTTGCAAAAACAAGGCAATAAGCCACTGAAACAGAGCCTGTCTTCCGTGGCAAGCTGGGAAAAAAAATAGGTACCAGTGCTGTTGTGAGAAAGCAGTGACAATGCAGTTAGTGTCGCCCTGAGCCTGCACTGTGTGTCACATCATGAGGATGAGTAGCCTGGCCATATGCACTCAACAAACTTAGGCTTTTGTAGTGATGATCTTTTTAATTCTATCTGCATGGGCCTTTTCCTACTTTTTGTACACTTGCTCTGTAGACAGTGAAATACATTTATTTTTTTAAATACCACTTTTGTAAATTTTTTCCTTCAATTCCTCCTTAATTTCCTACACTTGTAGCATAATCAGGGAAGTGGGACAGTGATGAAGGCAACACACAACAAATCACACAGACCTGTGGGAAAAGCATTGTCTTAAATACATAAAAGGGTGTGATTAGACTTTGAAGTTTTAAAGGCAACCTTAATCTTTTTTTCATTTAATTTTTTACAGTGTCAAGTCAATCTCTTGAGGTGTAAGCAATCTTAGTCACATAAAAAACATATTACAAAACTAGCTTTCACAGGTTGCATAATTTTTCCTAAGAAACAATGCTTCGTGTGTTAGCAATTGTTAAGATCTTTTCACTTGAATCAGCTGTCACATGCAGAGTTGACATTATAAAAGTATTTAGTTTTAAAATGCTCTTCTCTCTTCAACTGATGAAGATCTTGACTAGTCTAGAAATGTCATGTTCTATTCTGGTTTGTTTCTTTCTTGCTCCTTTGTTTCTGTAACATGGCTTTTTTTCTCAGCAGCTCCATCAGTAATAAGTAACATCTGAGTGAAAGCAAGCCATTTAGTTCAAATGAAAACTATGCTTTCATTTTAAAGTAATAATTGTGTGTGTTTTGCAGTATAAGTCTTCCAGAAAGAGTTCAAGTGGAAATGAAAATGATGAGGTGAGATGTAGTACTTGTGTGGAATATTAAGATATAAATTCATTCACTTGTCTTTTTTGAACAAATCAACTTTGCATTCCAAAGCCATAGCAGAAATAACTATTATACTCCTTTATCTGAAAAAAAAAATGCTCATGATTGCCTGCTGGGGAACAGTAGGACATTTGCTTGCTTTGGTAATAGCAAAGTTAATTCACCTATCAAGCAGAGGTGGTGTAAAACTAATATTTGACGTAAACAGCGGACAGTGGTTCCTTGCCGTACATGTTTTAAAACTTAGTTGCTTCCAGTTTGTAGCATACTTGACAAATATTATATGTCTCGTGTATTTCATAATTTCATATTTCTTGTTAAATCATCATTTTCATTTTTATAATTTCATCTCTTTGATTTCTTTTTAGCAAGACAGTGATAATACTAATGTGTCCCCACAGTCTCCTGTGTCGTCTGAGGTACAAGTTTGTGGGTTTGTTTTTCATTCAACAAACATTTCTTTGTGTTCATTGCTGTCACCAGGTTTTTCATGCAGATACAAAGCTGTTAGTTTCTTTTGAAATTACAATTAGAAGTATTTCATCATGATAAAAATACAAAAACAGACAGGAACTAGAGAGAGACATTATAGCGTGTTTTACCTTTGCAGCTCTGATCTCCCCTAGCGTTGTTCTTTTTGACTGGTGTGAGGAAAGGTGCATTGCTTTGTTTCCGTTCTCTTTCCTGATGAGAATCCTAATGAAACAAAAATCAGATTTGCCATATTTGATAGGCCTTCCTAAGGAAGACTGTTCTTCAGGGCACATAGTCACTGAGGATTTAAAGCTTGTGGTTTAGTATTGTATACATCACCCATGTATACAGTTCCATAGAGGAACCCAAAGGTGCTGACGCTTCTCAAGGAGTTTCATCCTTCACCATCCTGGGTGTCACCTTTGTGGTGCAGCCTTCCTGCTTCATTCAGGGTTGGCTGTCCAGGGAGTCTCGCTGTGAGAGCACTGCACTGCTTAGCTCAAAATAAAGCAAATATTATTAACATTTCCACCTCATGTCAATAAGGAGCCTGAGAAAGCAGAATTAAAACATGTCCCAGAATACAGTGAAATGAGTTGAAATAAAGATATCTCATGTATATACCAAAATATTGAGTGCATTTCTCTTTTTGATGGTGAAATAGGAACAACCTGGTCTTCACAGTTGGAAGTAGATATTTCTTAAGAAATATTTAGATGCTAAGCATTGGGAGAATATTTGCATCTGCTTACTGCTGGCTTAAACTCTGTTCACAGAATGGTTTGCAGTAGTTTGAAATATTTTGCAATAGGTATTAGACAATCTGGTGCTGCTTTTCTTTCTCATTATGACAGTTTTTTCTGTATGTAGTAGGGTTACGTTCATTTAATTTATTTTATACTGTCCTCTTCAAAAGACCATTTTACAGTTAAGCAGAAGGACTCTCCTTAGGCAAGAATAATTTAAACAGTATCTTGATGGGAACAAAAGTTACTTCTTTTAATGAGTGGAAGAAAATTGACTTCATCTCTTTTAACAGGATTATGAAAGGACAGATAGTAACACTCATGGTCCATTTGGTCTCAAACCAAGGTCAGGTAAGCTGCTGTTCTCTAACATGGTGTGTTTATTTCCCAGGCTGCAAGAGGCAGTAAGCGTAGCAGATGTCACTGTACAGCAGTTCACTCAATTTACTTATCACTGCATAGTACTGGGAAAGGCATAGACAGCTGCTTTCACAAACAAGTAATTGGAAGCTTCTCAAGTTGCAGAGTGATTTGGGGTTGGTTTGTTTGTTAAGGTTTTTTTCCCCACTCCTTTATTTTCTGCATATTTAGTCACTTTCAAAGAACAGGGAAACTATACAATTGTTCTTGAGGTTTGATGGCTTAAAGACTTTATACTTGATTAAAAGTAAAACACATGAAAATACTTTCAAAGCTAGATTGAGATTCTTGAAGAAGTGCAAATGGAGTTGTATGTCCCAAACTGATACTTCAATACTGAAGTCAGTTCTGTCTCCGTATTTTCTAAATATCCATTTACACTTAAGTAAGATGATCTCTACATTTTATTTGAAAGACGTTTCATGGGCAGCATCTTTTATAGCAGGAAGCTTAAATATATTTGTTCTTAAAAGTTCTGCTTTTTTTTTTCCTGTTTTTAACCTCATTTATAGGTCTTTAGTTTTTGAATGTTTTTGATCTGACTTCTGATGACTGACTTCCCTCATGTTTGATAGCTTTCAGCCGTGCCTCACGCCAGGACTACGGCGCAGTGGATCCTGGATTTACTATGAGGAGGAAAATGGAACATTTAAGGGAAGAAAGGGAACAAATCAGACAGCTTCGCAATGTAGGTGCCATTATTCACTATATGGCTGCAGTGCATTTAGTTTGCTCCATACCACAATTTAAACCTTTGTTTTAAAGGCCTTCAAATTGTTGCACAGTTGTACAAGGGCATCTCTGTAGTGGTGTTTCTTCCTAAGGAATTTCATGTAACAGGCTACATTGGTACTAGTTTGGGTCCAACCAAAATACCAACTGAGAACTAGTTGAGGTTTTTTTCTTTCTAAAAAACAAAGTGAAATGAATTTTTTCTTCTGAGGTTTTAAATTTTCCTAGGGAGACAATACGTCTGCTTGCGTTTGCTATTGTTTTACCTGAGATCTGAAGAAAAGTGATTATTGTTCTATAAATAGCCAAATGCTTTTTGAGTGTAGAAAGTTGCTATAAGTTACATAATCCTGGATGGGATCTACATTTCAGATTTCCAGTAAATTGGTTTTTGTGTAGTTGTGTTTTCAAGGCATTTAAGAGTTAGAGATAACTCAATCATAGCTGCTCTGCAGTTCGGGGCAGTGCTAATTTTGTGGTGTGACTTCTATGAAGGATGTTTGTTTTGTCGGGTTCACTTCCTGAGCAGTAAAGTCTTGTTGTTGGGGTGGGAAAAAATAATTGTTTGCCTTCTGTATTTAACAACACAAGAGTTGCCCTTGGCCACCCCATCTTAATTGTCATCTGTACAAGTGAAATAGCCTTTCCCACAGTTGTGTTCCCTTCTTTTTCTTTTCCTCCTTCTCATTAAATCCTGTATGGTTTCAACTCAGATTCTGCCAGTGCACTAAGCACTGATGACATATTCAGCACAAGGACCTCTGTCCTTAAATTCTGTGCTTTCCTGCTATGAGCAGTGAGTTCATCATAGGGTCTTGAGAGCTGTGTATTCTGGTCATTGTTGGCAGAATGGCTTTCTCAGTGTATGTTGTTGTGTCATTTAAAAAACCCCAAACAATAAAATAACATAAACCCCAAGAAAAACCTAACTATACAAACAAAGGGAACATGGGGCCAATAAGGAGAAAAGGATGTTTGTACTGAGTAAAGTGTAAATTTATTCCATATACTTCACTTTAGTATTAAAATGTTCCTTTTAAACTTCTGCGTGCTTTAAAATACCCTGGTTTGAAAATGAAAAATTAGCTGATGTTGAAAGTAACTTACTTACGGCCCTTTTCCTAGAATCTTGAATCCAGGCTGAAGGTAATTTTGCCAGATGACATTGGAGCAGCGTTGATGGATGGGGTGGTTCTTTGCCATTTAGCCAATCACATAAGGCCACGTTCTGTTGCCAGCATTCATGTCCCATCGCCAGCAGTGGTAAGGCATAAGTCATTTATCTCATTTTTGCTGTATCTTACATGAAAACAAGCTTTTGAATTTCAATACTAAAACATTGTGACTCATGTTTACCATATTAATTTGCTACATTATTCACTTCAGTTTTTCTGGAAGATGCATTAGAAAAGGCTCAGAAGTTTAGTTTAAGAGCTATTTTCCTCATACTGAGTCCTCATAAGAATGTGTCTTGTGTTTTAGTAACTGTAAGTGAATTTAAATCAGAAATATACAGTCCTTCATGAATGTCTGATGAAGATGTGATATCCTGTCTTCACAGCCTAAACTCAGCATGGCAAAGTGCCGAAGAAATGTTGAAAACTTTCTTGATGCTTGTAAAAAACTGGGCGTTCCACAGGTACACTAATTGCTTTATTGATTTATTAATAACCACAGAAAATGTCAGCAAATACTGATGTTGGGGGATTAGAGGAGCTTTATTCAGGGAGCAGTAGTGATTATGACACTGACCAGAGAACTTGAGGATATGAAGAGGAATTCCATTTCAGGCCTATGGGATGAACTTAAGGAAACTGCTTTATGGGTTTCTAGTCAGTTCTTTATAGTAAAAATAACTCTGACCTCCTTGTAAAACAAATTGTCATCTAAACAAAGGAATGGACTTGAGAGGGTGATGTTCTATTATTTGAAAGTCTTGAGTTTAGCAACTCGCTTTGGCATGAATTCAGTCTGCTAGGAAATATCCTGCAATTACAGAAGTCTGTAGCCTGAATGATTGGCTATCTTTTTTAGCATGGCTGTAGTTGTAGTTCATTACTTGTGCTTCTGTTACCCAAGTTTATCCTCTTACCTCCTTTTATGAGGAGAAAAAACTTGAAAAATCAATCATTACCTGCATATTATGAGGCACAAAATTCCCTTGATCTATTTTAGTGCAAGAAGAAAATTAGTTCGTAGATTTAGAAGCTGGTTTACTGCTCTGCCATAGCTTCTGTCTAGTGTGGAGCCACAGGCTATTCAGAAGCTAGAGATGCTGAGATTTACCTCATGAATTACTTGTAACACCAGCTGGAAGTTGGGAAGATTGTCCAGCTTGTGCTGAATTTTGAGGCTGAATGATGACTTTCTTGGAGAATGGTTCATTATTGAGTCTATCAGCACTTCTAAATTTTCCCAAGGAAAAAATTGGTACTAAGCCTACAAAACAGAGGAAGGGGAAAGAAGGCCGCTGAGCCAACAGCACCCATTGGCTTGTTTTTCTTAGGCTGCTTATGAAAAGAAAGTCCTTTATGAATGTAGCAGTCTTTTATGTATCTTCTGATGTTGTCATAGTTTAACACTTTAAACAGATATTAACTGTAACAGGTTTCTGCCCATTCTGTTACTGTAGAGAACCACATGTGACATTTAAGGCCAAAGGTTTTCTCTGCAAGTGTCTTCATGACACGTGTGGCTTCAGAGAATGTGTTTGTTACCCACCCTGGGGACAAAGGCATGGAACTGGTTAAATGTCCTATGTTCTTTTGCAGGAGAGACTTTGCTTGCCTCACCACATTCTGGAGGAAAGGGGTCTGGTGAAGGTTGGCCTCACAGTTCAAGCTCTGCTTGAGTTGCCTGCATTGAAAGTATCTCAGCTTTCTTCCATGTGACATGACTTCTTGGCAGCTAGACAGCTTCCCATTTGCTTTGTTGATATGGATTGCTCTGAGGCAGTTCAGCCTCCCACATGGGAACACCCAAGCCATCAAAAACTAAAATCTGTCCAGATGCTGTAGAGAGCCTTACTTTGGAGCTGTGTGTGAAAACCTTGGAGTCAGTTCACAGTTAAAAGAACATAACTATCCTTTTTTTTTTTTTCTTTTGTAATTCGATGTACAAAGAGAATGTGGTAGCATCAGGTTCTCTTTCTAGTTAAGTAAAAGCTGCCATTTAGCATCTCAGTGTTAGAGTTAAATGCTGGATTTCTTTTTTTACATTGAAAATGTTGTTTGAATTACTTTGGAAAGTACAAAGCACACTCCCCCCGTCACTTTAATTTTTCGAGTCAATCATTTGATTTAAAGATAAGACAAAAATGTAGCGATGGTATGATGGTAAAAACGTGAGCAACTGATCACTTGTAATCCCTTTTCACTCTCTGAAAGCTTAAAATTTGCGTTCTTTGTTTTTTGCACTCCTGATTGTAACTTACGCACTTCTAACGTTGCCAGTATTGAGTCTGAGTGTATGGTGATTACACAAAACGGGATACAGTGGGAAAAGGACACTTTGAGTTTTTCCAGTCTTCTAGGTTGGTGCCAAATATTTTTTTTTCAGTTGTACTGTAGATTGTTTACATGTGAAGTGCCTGTGTAATTGATAACTCTTAATAGTCTTAAACATTTTTGAAATTTCTTTGTTTAAAATAGATAAAACGGGAATTTTTTAATATTTTAATAGTTTTTTTGTAAAATCGGTATGTGAAGATTTAAGTAATACTTCACATTTTTGATGTTGGGTGTTTTAAGTTTGTTGCACAATTTAATTGGTTATTTGTTGTCTAATAATTAGAAAATACTGTAAATACTTTTTATTTATGATATTTAATTTGATAATACCTAATTACTTTTGGTTTAATGTATTGTTGGACAAAAAAAAAGTTGTCTACTTTTCTTTGCTTGGGACAAACAAATACACCTGATGAATAAGACATGGGGACTAGTGATTCATACAGAGTAATTTAGGACATTTTGATAAAACTGCCAAAATCTCAGGTTTACGCTGTGATGTTCAGGATTTTGTGTAATATTGCTCCTGATCTCACATTACATTTTTACAACAGGTATATCCATAATTTAGTTGGGAAGTATCAGTGTTTATCTTTTCAGTGTTTGCAGGATTTGTTGTGTAATTTACATGAGTGTGGCATCAGCACACAGGTCAGTTTGTACAAATGTCACTGTGCTGAGACATTAGATTGATTGATAAATGTGAAAACAAAAAATTTCCACTGTGGTGGTTTTTTGAAACTTCTGAGTTTATGTATTTGTTTGCTTCTGCACAAAATCTTGGTGTTTTGAGAACGTTTTGAAACCATACACAGTTGAGTTCTCTAAACAAATTGCAAATAATTTCATAATTTTGGTAGTAGATCTGTTTGTATTCATTTGTTCTTCATGACTAGGTAGCTCAATTAAAAAAATGTTTTGACTGCCACAGAATTTCTATTTTGGGCTAAGTTATTTTCAGTTGAGGGATGTGTTTGCCAAGCATGTGACAAAATTTGGTTCTGTTCTTTCCAATTGATCAAGACCCCATGTAATATAATTCATAAAAGAATGAGGGAGGAGTATTGTGTATTCCTTCTACTGTAGTACTTATAGGCAATAGCTGACAGGAAAAATAACTTTTTTCTGATGATAAGTATAAAAAACTTATTTTTAAATCCATTGAAACAAGTTGGTGTACATGTAATAGTTAAAATCCTCTATTGTTCATATAGTGTTGTCTTAAAATACAGCTTATGGAGAGGCTGGTGTATAAATTAATTTGCAAAGCCCTAGATATAAATCTTAGATTAGGTAAACACGTGTTTAAGGAAACTGGATTGCTTTGACATTTGAAATATTGTATTTCAAATCTATCTCTAATTGGTTTTTAAATCTCTTCTTAATGGTTGTTTTAACAACATCAGTCTCTATTTTCATTAAAGGCGTTATCTGAAAAGTCATGCAAAAATTAATGAAAAAGTCATAATTCACTAAGCAAAATGCTTGCCTGCTACATTTGAAGAACCCAGCCACTCAAAAAGAATAAGTCCTTGTCTTTCATTTCAGTGTTGTTGCTCCTACCAGAGCAAAGTTTTAGTTCAGTGTTAGCCATGGAAGTGCTAACCATAAATTGTCACTTACCTGAAAACTGATCTCCACTGCTATTTCATTGTCATATTTAAAAATGTTTTCTGATCTTAAAATAACTTTTTTCCTTCTTGAACTAATTTTATTGAGTTATATCACAGTGTAAACATTAAGAATTCCCTTAATTAAGCAGCTGCTTACCAGTTAGGGATTTTTAAGGTCTTCTTAGTAAATTGAAAACTGGATATGAAACTTATGTACTCATTTGAAACTGAAAACTACTAAAATACTTTTGTTTATTTGTTTGTTTTTAGTACTCTGAAGTTCTTCCCCACAGACTTGCTAGCAACAGTCTTGCTTTGCCATTCCTTGGAAGTTATTGTGGCTGCCTTCTTGCTTATGGTTAAGGATAATCATGATTCTTCCAAGGCTTCCCTTTTAGCATGGCAGAGATTAAAGCCTTCAAGTACCCTTAGGAGCAGTCTGAAAAATGATCCACTATGCTTGGATGAATCTTTTTCTCATCTCTAACTGCTTTTACAAACAATAATAATAATAATCTAAGGCCTTGCTAACATTGGCTTGTACCCATTGTGATTGCTTTAAGAGCAATTTCAAATATGATGCTAAAAAGATTTGAATTTTTTCATTTCCAAGCAGCCTGTGGAAATGCTGTGTCTTCTCTGTACAAGAATTTGCATACTTTACTGCCTTTTCCCTTTCCTTTTGATTCCCAGCATCTTACTTGGTTTTTTTCATTCTCAGATCTAGTGCATTCATGTTTTGATAACTCTAGGCCACTTTCCTCCTTCTTCTTTAACTTTTTAAGAAATTGTTCCGGTGGCATTGGTGAACTGTTGTGATTACAGAATCCCTGCTCCAAACATTTGCAATGTTTGAGATATCCTTTTCTCATTTTGTTTAGGATGTGATGCCATTACTTAGTACTGGTATAGCTGATAGGATTCTTAAAAACAGAGCCCTGCTCAGTTATCGTTGTACTTGGTCAGTTTTCACTTACGACATGAAGAAAAGTTAATAAGTTTTCCTAATGAACTTAAGAGTTAACTGCAATAATGTGGCATGAACTGTAAATTACAGAGTGAATCAGCATAGTGGCTGAGCTTCTGTCCTTGTGTATTTTTTCTGTTTTATGTCACTGGATGCAGTGTGTCACACATGACTGATCTTTCACTTGAGCAATAATGTCCAAGATATGGTGAGGTCTTAAAGCAGTGACAGTAGAATAATTGTTGTGAAGTGTGGTGTCTTCCCACAGAGTATCTCAGAAATGCTTCACATCTGTTCTCCAACACTGCTAGTTCAGTGTGCTCCCTGGGGCACTGCTGGGGGTGCAGAAACCATCTAGACCCATGTATCTGGAGGCCTTCCAAAATCTAACCAAGAACTATGAGCATAAAATAGGGAGCAATTGATTTGAAACAATAAATAACTGACATGAATCATAAGAATTTTTTTTTTTTTTAAATCCTAGCCTTACTGAAGTCAAGGCAAGTTTTAGCCATGACTTCAGTAGGTTCTCACCTTTTTGATTTGTGGAACACCTGAGCTGGAGACCATAGCAAACACGGCTTAAACTTGTTTGACGCTAGCAAACTTTAGTGTCAGATTCTTGACTAAAATAGTGATCTCTGGTAAGTCAAATGAAGTTCCAAAATGTTACGTGGATTCATTTAATAAAAGTTTTCAGGTAAGCCGAATACAGTATTTAGATGGTAGGAAAAATTACATTGAAGCGAGGTGGGAAGTTGTATTACCTCAATAAAATTGTAGGTGAGAACAACCATTAGTTTTTTAGTGGCAGTCATATCATTTAGTGGCAGATTCCTCAGATTTTGACATAGCCAAATCCAGACAAAAATGAAGACATCTGTTTTCACTAAAACAGAACTTCCATGTGTCATGTTGGTACTGAAGAAAGGATGAAAGTCTGGCAGTTCTTCCTTCTGCTGATTCCTTAAATGTTTGTTTGAGAGGCTGATTCCACTGATTTCGACTGGAAGCAGCCTGTGGGAGTTTTTAGCACTTCTGCAGATAGGAGATGTGATTTGGTGTTGGCAAATCAAATGTCACTTTTTCCTCACCGAGTCAGGCAAATGTCTTTGTTTCTTTTGGAGGATCTCTACTTGAAAAGCAAAAGTGAATAAACACACCCCAACACAAACAAATTTGGAATTAAAGAAATGTCATTAAGACCAGGAATGGGAAAGGCAAAGTATAGTTGTCCAAGCAGAGAGTGCTCTGAGTTGATTTCACGTTGAATCACTTCACCAGGAAAAGCCTTTACTCTTACTAGAGAAAGAAGGACGTGTTTTGTAGCTGAGGGATGTGGATCCTTGAGTGTGTGGAGCTTTTAGTAGAGCTTAGAACAGCAAGGAATTTGTCCCCTTTGGTTTGGATAGCTGTGTCCCAGTGCTGCAGGAAGCGTGGCTGATGGTGCAGAGAGCACTGCCCATGCCCAGCCCTGGGCAGGGGACCTGGCGTGTGCCACGTGTGATCCCCTGGTTTTGTGCCCGTGAGCCCCGTGCACGACAGCTGCAGACAGAAACACCTCCTTGCTCTTAAACAGATGCTGCAGCCTGAACAAAAACACCGAGTGATAACTTTGAGAGTAATCAATAATAGATGTTTACTAATATTTAAGTTTCACCAGCAGTGGATGATGTAGTGAGGCAGAGGAAGCTTTTGCTCTGGGAACTACAGACCTTTCTTGATTGAAAATTGCACCATGGCTCTGAACAGCTTAATGTGGCCCTCGTGCACTTCCATGAGGGAATGAAAACAGCATTACTGGGTTTGTTCCAGTATTAATTACACACTGGGTCGTGTGTAATTAATTCATTTACAGACAGAGGGAAAGGTGAACTGTATTCTTAATGAGGAATGTTATGGTACAGGTTTGTTTTGTAAAATATGAAGATAAATTTCTCTTCCCGTTAAGAAAAATCCTGCTGATCTTCAGTGGTTAAAGAGAATATATGTGATTAATGGAATTTTAGTTTAAACTTGCCACTGCACAGGAGCAGTTCTGGCTCCTGTGTTTGTTGCATAATAAAAAGCCCTTTGCTTTATTTGTCTTTAAGTATTTCACATTGTACAATTTTGGCAACATATTATCATAAAATTGTGGTTGTATGAAGTGTTTGTTCCCTCATTGGGTTTGACCATTTTTTTTCAGCATGAGAGGCAAAGGGCAGTGAAATTGCAGCAAGCTATCTGATCAGTTCCTAGGGAAGGAACACCAGTTATCATAAAATGATATATAATCAGTCATTTTTAGTTCAAATGATACATAGCCAATTAAATTTTCAAAAAAGTATTTTCAGAGTGGTTTTTACATTTTAGAATCCTAATCTTAAAACAAGCAAAAACCAAAACTTTTTTCCATGGTTACTCTAGTATCTTAGCAAGTTCTAAAGGAGAAGAATAGCTCAGACTGACAGCAAATTTAATTGTTTCAGAAAAATTTTGATTTTGGCAGTGTTAAATTTGCAGTTGAACTGGATCAGTTCAGTCTTTTCCAACCTAAATGAGTCTATCATTGTAAGACTTCAGTGAGAATTTCCCTCCAGAGTTTTGTAACTCAGTTACGACATAAAGTCAGTCATTTAAAGTAAATTCTTGGCACTAAGGAGGGTTTCCTCACGTCATTCAAAGTTGTGTGAAATAAGGCAAACATAACTTTTTCCACCATAGTTTTATGAAGGCAGATTGTAAAATAGAGACTATTTGGAAATGCCACAAGGATACTTTTTTGCTTTGTTTCATTTTAAAATGAGTGAGCCAGTGAAATATTTGCAAAATTATTATATTTGTGTAGGGTTTGGTTGTGCCATAGCCAGCACAGGAACTTGCAGTAACTGCTCAGTATTTGTTTGCTGAAGGGATGTGTTACATGGAGCATTCCTGCAGCCATGGGAGTTCCTGGCTGCAGCTGTTCTTGGCTGTGGCACCAGCAGCAGGGGAAGGCTGAGATTCCCAGGAGGAGCATACACAGGTGGTAGTGAAAAAGGGTGGGTTGGTGGAATACATTGGGAATAATGTGGATACTTTTTACTATGATGTAATGTCTAGAACAATGAAAATGTGATTGCTTTACAATTATCATTCAGTTGGTATTCAGTTTTTTTTTTTTTTGTAACTTGTGGTTATAAAACTCAGAAGATGCAATGTAACCAAATAGTCAATATGTAAATGTGTGCAGGATGTGGCAGAAGTAGTTCTGAGGGCACAGATGGAGAGTGATCATTAAAAATAGATGCTCAAATTGTGTATATACTTGCAAAATTTTTGATAGTGCATTTCAGTTGATTTTGCATTTCATGTTCTTGTAAAGTGCATCTTTCACACTTTTGAAGATTGTCTACTTGTACTATACTGTATTAAGCCTTTTTTCAGGATTTCCATTATTGCTGGAGCTTCCAACATACATGTTTCTTTCAAAAAATGCTCTTACTGTTACTTTTTTTTGTAAATAGTGTTTTGTATTAAATTTGCATGGATAAAACCCCCATTTCCAAAACCAGTGTACATACGCTGTGTATAAAATACAAACTGTTTCATAATTTTCATGTAGTCAAGTTATTCAATTTGATTTCATTTCAGTTTATATATTTGTAGTAAATAATGAGAATTTGCTGTATGTTCTCTCAAATGTCTGTGTTGTCATTTTGATAGATAAGTGACCTGCCTCATTACGTCAGGAAATACATTCTCTGACAAACAAAAGAAATGCTAAGTCCCGGTTCAGGGAAGTAGAACCCATCCACATATGAAGTATGTTGGGATTTTGACCAACAGTGGTGAGAATATGTGAGGATCAAGATGCCTTCATTTGTAGCAATCTTTGTACATTTACACACTTTCCGGTGAAAACCACCTAATGTCTTCTAGCGTATATATTCGAAACAACATAGATTTTTGAATCTTGTTAATGATAAGCTTAAACCAGTACAGAAATTCCTCCCAACAGAGATGATCTGCTTCCCTTCTGTTCCCTGGGCTGAGCCTGGCAATAGCACAGATAATCTTCTGTATGGTTTGCAGTCATTAATTGCTTGATCCAGCATTAAGGAAACAAGGCTGCCAGGTTTGGAGCTGTAGTTAAGTTGGGTTATTCAAATGTGGGTTAACATAAAATTTTATATGACCAAATTTATTTTACCTTAATTTCTCTTTGATTATTCAAAGATGTAGACAGTTTTATTTTTAGACCTGAATATTGAAAGTAAATACTCTCTTTTGAGAGATGTTTTTCCCTTTGAGACCTTGTTCTGCACCTGCACACATCCAGCTGCTCTTTTGTTTTCTGATGAGGCACGTTTGGGGACTGTAAAGCAGAAATTGAGAAACAACATTACAAAGAAGGTGAACACCATTCCATGACAAAAGCATCTCAACAGTTGGAACTTTTTTTTTGCGGTTACCAATGAGGGTTTTGCGGTTGAAATTCTCTGTGAGTCTGTTGTTCAGTTTCCAGCTCTGAAGAAAACTTTCCTCTTACGAAAAGGCTCTTTGGATGTTCAAGGGCAATGATACCATGTTCACAAGCTTCTGTTCCAAGCTGAACTCCATGAAGTTCAAGTCTGATGAGGAGCAGCTGAGGGAGTTGGGGATGTTTAGCTTGGAGAAAAGGAGGCTCAGGGGGGACCTTGTCACTCTCTGCAGCTCCCAGAAGGCAGGTTGGGGGTTGGTGTCTTCTCCCAGGTAACAAGTGACACGACAAGAGGACACAGCCTTAAGTTGTGCTGGGCGGGGTTAAATTGAGTATTAGGAAAAATTTCTCTTCTGAAAGGGTGGTCAAGCACTGGACCAGGCTGCCCAGGGCAGTGGTGGAATCACCACACCTGGAAGTGGTCAAAAGCTGTGTGGATGTGGCACCTGGGAAAAGGGTTTAGTGGTGAACTCAGTGGTGCTGGGCTAATGGTTGAACTCGATGGTCTCAGGGGTCTTTTCCAACCTTAATGATTATATGATTCTAAGATGTCCCTGTTGAAACCAAGACAAAGACATACTACCATTTTTATCTTCTGTGAAACTGTTAGAGCTACATTTCCTACTGTTCAGCAGTGCAAAGACGTTTGTTGCTTTTTCTCCTAATGCATTTCCAGATATTTTTCTTCTCCACGGTTAGTGGAAGCTGAAATCCTTTTGCAGCTTGAGTGAGAAATCCTGATATCTTCAGTGTAAATGTTAATTTGTGTTAATAAGAATATGACATTCCAGATAGATGGGTATAAGTTCATGAGCTGATGCCATGTTGTTCATTTCATCCACTCCCTTTTGATCTCCAAAATCTCCAGCTCTCCGAAAGAGAAGAAAAAGGCAAAGCAACGGCCAACACTATTTCCTAGCAGAAGCTTCCAAGTGCATGAACTTCTGAAGAACACTTAATAAGACAAACCCTCCCACATTCCATGTATTCTCCAGCCCCTAAAAAAAGGAAGCAAAAGAAAGCAGGATTATCTTGGAAAACTTTCAGGGGTATAATTTAGAAACAAATAAGTAGTATTGAATTCAGATCCAAATAATGTTTATGTGAAAGCTGCTCTTCTAACCACTAACCACTGGCGGATGTGTCTAGCTTGCACTTTTCACTGTGTACTGAAATAGTGCATTCTGTTCTTTCTCCAGTATGGACATTTATAGAGTGATGAAATTGAGATGCTTCTGCCAACAGTGATCATTTTGTAATTTTTGGCTCAAGCAACATAAACTTCTGTTTCCCAGGAATATCAGTTTGAATAATGGCTCTATTTTTTTTTCTGGTGAAATGATAGGGGAGTTCCCAAAGTTTTCTTCCTCCTTTATATGCAAATAGGATTACAAAAGAGAGGTAGCAGGTAGACCACCCCAGTGATTAACCACAATTCGTTACTCAGTGTTACTGCCCTTCTGTGAGCAGTGCCATTCTGGCCTGATTCTCTGTTTTTGTAGCATTGCCTGTATATGGCATCATCAAGCCTTATTTGTGTTGTTTGGGAACTTTGAAACTCCTTTTCCCAGTTTGTACTTTGGCTACTGGCTTAGAAACAGCCTTATCACACAGACTGCTGCTGATGTGTGCTCTTTTTGATAACTTGAATTAACATTTTATTCAAAGTACTTTAATTGCAAATTCAGGAGTTGTGTTTGATGCATAAATTGAAATGACAAACATTTTGTTTAGGAAAAATACTTGATTCTTTCAGGTTTTATGTGCCCCCAAACTGGGGATTTTTTTTGTTTGGTTTGGGGCTTTTTTATTACATTATTTGGCCTTTCAGATGTCAACACATTACAAGGAGTTCTGTTTTGACTATGTGCATAGAAGACTTCTATAAAACAGAGCACATCTTACCACTTCGTTCCCACAGGTACAGATGGGGAAAGAAACCTCGCCACCATCTGGCTTTTCTCACTTGGACTTTCACATAAACCAAGAAAGCCTTATGCACAGGAGGGTAAATTTAGTTTCTCTAAATATAATTTTGTAAAACTAAATTTGCCTTTTTAAAAGCCACAACAAATTCGTGTCCAAATTGGCAGTTTACTCAACAATGGTAAAAACAGGTGGTATTTTTCACTTTCTGATGGACTGCATCTGCTTGACAATATTGCAACTTGAATTAATCCTGTGTGTGTTCACTTCTGAGTGCAGGTTGTGCTCTGCCTGCAGACAGTGAAGCCCCTTTATTTTGGCCAGAGAACTGCTCCTGCCCTCTGATCTCCAGAACTACCAGCATTCTGCTGTTTGCCACTTTTGCAGCTTGTTTATACAAATAAACACTTGATGATGCCACTGAAGCTGTTACCCTTCCACGCTCATAAACGTGAAAAAGCCAAGCAAAGGATGTGGGAGTTAAAAATACACATCTGGGCAGTGCTCAGGGCTGCCTGAAGGAGTTTCAGCTCTCCACCAACTTCCAGCAGCCTCACTGAGTGTGGCTACATCCCTTCACCCCCTCACCAAACCAGGTGAGCTCCACACCTGCCTCTCCTACAGGGCTAAAACACGTTCTGCTTAGATTTCAAACCAGTGGCCCAACTGTTGGTGTGATTGACCCATCCCTGCCAGGGGGCTGGAATAGGCAATCTCCTGCAGTCCCTTCCAGCCTCAGCACTGATCTGCAGGGTCCTGCTCTGCTTGCTGGCTCTGGGCTCCCCAGGATGGTGCCTCAGGAAGTCCATGTTGGCCCACAGGCTTTAGACAGCTGTGGATGCTGGTTTGTGCCAAATCCCACAATTTTTTTAGGAAAATGTCTTAGGAGCACGCAGGTACTCCTGTCAGCTGGCAGAACAGAGGGTGGGATGTTTCTTCACAAGCAAGAGCATCATATGCTCTGATATTTTCAAAATGAACAGCTGGATTGAAATGAAATGTATCTCAACTGCTGGTTAATTTGTCAGGCATGCTGTGATTTTGATGGACTGAAGGAGGAATACAAAGGCATTTTTAGCCTGCCCCACACCACACTCTTCAGTTGGACTCACAGTTTTGAGTGGACAGTTCATGCACTGCAGTGCCATGAAAAGTATCCACAAGAAGTGCTTATGTGGGCCAGAATTTTTTTAGACAGTGTAGGAGACAAATTGGAAGCCAAAATAAGGCATTTGAAATTGGGCTGTCAAAAGTGATTAAGGTTGGGAAGTTTATTTACTTGCCTCCCACCCAGCAGGAAGAAGACAGTGGTTAACTTGTGTTCTGTTGACCAGGCCTCACAGGGGATGAATTTCTGACCTCTGATTAATGTTTCTGTGCCAGACATTAACAGTAACAAAACCTAAAAGTATAGGAAAATTTGCTTTATGCTTGATGCTCCCAGACTGTGAAATAGGAAACCAATGAGGAACGGATGCTGTGGACTGGAAGATGAGCCAAGGCTGTGGCTCATTAGCTTCAGCTGGAGCAATGTCCCTCTTGTTCTGGGCAGTGCCCTCTCTTATCCCTTGTCCTCTCCTCAGCACACTCACAGCCAGCACAGTATCCCCAGTGCTCACCTCCCTGCCCAAGGCAGGGCAGGCTGGGCACCAGGCTGAGCTGGCAGCTCTTGCCCCAGCAGAGACAGCAGGACCAGCTCTCCTTTGCTACCTGCAATCCCAGCCTGTGGAATCAAAGGTGATGCCCTGGAGCAGCGAAGCCGTAACCACTTCAGTGGCTGAATGTCTGTGGAGACTTTCCCCACTTACCCTTTTCCTGACAATATAGGGGTTTATTTAGATATGTTTTGGGCTGAGCCAGTGCATGGATCAAAGGAGTTCAGGCCTTGAGGGGCTTCCTGTGCAGTAGAACTCCACAAAGAAAGCATCACAAGGTGCCTCTGTTCCCATGGCAAGTTCCCAGGGGCTTTCTGCAGAGACAGGTGGTGTAGGACTGGGAGATGCTTCTGAAGAAGGAAACTTCAAGATTCAAGGCTAGTAGTTGGATTAAAAATGTATTGTAAAGTCACTGCTCAGTCACCTTGTGGGGAATTTAGGAGTGCGCAACTCAATTTTAGAAGAGTGCAGATTTCTGCACCCACAGGGTTAAGGAATATCTTTCACAAAAGCAGGCAAACTACTGAGATCCTTTCAGTAAAATAAATATTTTTCTTTTCTCCATTAAGGCAAATCTTCCCCCATCAGCTAAAATCCATCTTGTAAGTGGCAGTTGATTAATATATTGCTGAAGGATTTGTTGGTATATTTCTTAAAGCTTGTTGAAATATTTGGTTTTCCTGTTGTAAATCTTTGGAGTAGTATTACTCAAATCCACGAAGTCAACTCTAACACAGGGAAAGCCCCGAGAACAGAGCATGATGTCAGTGAAAGTCAGAAAAGGGAAGAGCTAGGAAATAACATGATGATCTTTGGGTTTAATCCTGCACACCCACAAGAGCCTGTACCTGTGGGACCTCTGTATTTCTCAGGCATTAGATGTCAGTTATAAGGTATTAGCCAATATTTTTGTTTGCAAGAGCAGTCTTTAAACTCTGAGCCCTGCCTTCAAGGTGAAACTGGAGCACTCATTCTTTCTTACCAGCAACTGATCTGCAATTAAACCATCCCAGTCTGGGTTTGTTTTGTAAGTGTTGATTCACAGCAGAGATGTAACTCCTTGGATTCCTTTAACCCAAGGTAAAGGGCAGTAGTTGGTGCAAATGCTGCTTGGTGAACTTCTCCAAAAGGAAAACCCAACACAGCCTGTATCGAATAGGATCCTCAGTAGACTTGCATGGGAACGGCCCTCCCAGGGCTCTGGCTTTGGCAATTTGCTGTGCTTTTGTAGAGGTTTGAGCAGTGTCAGCTTCAAGTCTGGTCACGCTGACCTAAGTCTTTATCAGTACTATAAATGGTTGGTAAATTATCTGGCAGCAACATCTGGCCACAACATCCCAGCGACAGCTCTGGCCAGAATTGGTGCCTCCCACTACCAGAGTGGCAGGGACAGCTCGCCTTTCCAAGCACAGCTGAGTGGGATTAGCCAGACCTCCCCCTCGAGAGGGTCTGTGTGTCCCACCCTCGGCCCCCCTGCAGACCACAGCCCTGCAGCAGCTGCTGGACGAAGGAATCCTGCCAGAAATGCCTTCCAGAGGGCAGAGCTGCACTGCAGCTCATCCACCCCCCCCCGGATTACTGCTCCTCTGCTTCCCCTTCACTGTTCCCTGATGTGTGCATGCTCCTGGACTCTACAGGGATTTACTGCTACCACAACAGTCTGGTCTACCCTTTTTCCCTAATTATATTTACTGCTGTGGAAAAAACCTGAGTAAGAGCATCCACAAACCTGCTGAGATCAAACCTCTTCCCGATTTCACTGGCCAGGCAGTGCTGGGAAGAACAACCAGCCATGCCTTGGAGAGCAGCACAATGATTTCTAGCTGGAGAGCCAGCATCTTCCTCAGGATGTGAGGTCTGAGTTCTCAGTGAATCAGCTGGATCCTACCAGAGTCACATCTGCCTGTAAATGCTCAATGCAGTTTTTCCAGCAGCTGAGTTGCTGTCTGAAAGCTGCAGTCATCTGGTCAGGACCTTGGTCAAAGCATATTTCACAGGAAATAACAATGGAGCGAGCAAGGTTTTCCTTTGATGTAGGAGCCCCATCCAATTTGAAAGGACCCAGTGGAAGCCAAGAACAAAATTTCTCATTGGATAAAAAGTGTTTTACTTTCCGACTCTCATGCTTGTTTTTGGGGGTTTTCCCCCATAAATGAAGAAGTCCAGTGGTCATCTGCCTATGGACAGTTGTGCCCAGCTGAGATGCTGATGTTAGTCCAGGATGTGCAGAGCTGCAGCAGTCACCACGTTGCAGGTGATGGGAGCTGGGAGACCTGTGACCTCCGAGACCAGCCAGGATTGCCAAGGTTTTCCCATCTGCTGGACACAGAGCCCCCAGCCCTGAGCCCAGACCCCAGACCCCAGCTGCAGTGAGCCCCTCCGTGCTGGGGTCTGCCTGTGGCACTGTCCCACGGTGTCCCACAGCCAGGCAGGGCTCAGCTGGAACCACAAAGCTCTTCAGGTCACAGTAACCGAGTTTTTCCCAACCAAATTGCATCCTGTGATGGGAAAATCCCTCACACATCATGTGGGGCTGCTTGCTACAACCCACATGTGCAGCGTGCTTTGCTGCCTGGGAGGGGATGTGGAGCCTGACGTCTGTGAGCACTGAGTGTCTGCTCTATTTCTTCATGTGCATCCTACACACAGAACGCTTTCCGGCTGCCTGGTCAGATGCAGCTGATTGAAGATTGCTCTCTAGGAACAAGAGCATATGCAGGACTGGTTTTTTTTCATTTTACTGTTACAGCTTGCTTTTTTTAAGAGCTAATAAGTATTTTGTCTTATATGTTACCTGGCTTAAAGGAAAAACCCAAAGTGTGATGGTAAGTTATACCTACTTCATATTATGATTTTATTTTGTATATGTGTGTGTGTTTGAAACTCAGCATAACTGTTCAGTTGTAGTCCAGAATATGGATTTATGCATACCATAATTTCTATATAACTTTGAAAGAGTTTTCCACCACCTCTTTAAGTTTATTTTTAAGGGCACTGACGTTTGTGTTCGTGAAATAACTTTGGTTGCATCCGCTCAGAGTGCAGGGTGATGTTTAAGCTGCAGATTTTCAGACAGTTGTGTATGTATATCTGTGTTTATTATTATTATTTGCACCAATACATGTCTCATCCCTTTCAAGCCACGTTCTGGCTCTTCTGAAATCTGTCCTGTGGTCATTCCTAACTTAAGTATCTTCCTATATTTTTCCTTTTATGGGAAGATTTAAACAGCTTTTCATACAACTGACAGTCTTCAGGCTTGTCCTAATCCAGCAATGGCTTGCTGATAAGAGCTGTCAGCAGATATCATGCAAGGGCTGTCTGTCCTGGTCAAGCAGTTATTCTGGGCTAACACTTCTCTCTTAGGGGAGGTGTCAAAGATCTGCATCTGAAAAGAACAAATCTGTTCAGCATTTTTGGACTGTCTTTTCTTCCCTTCCCTTCCCTTCCCTTCCCTTTCCCTTCCCTTCCCTTCCCTTCCCTTCCCTTCCCTTTCTTCTCAGTTTGTGCACTGTCGGGCCAAGCTGTACTTTTAATGAAACATTTCACAAAGCAGCTTTCAACACCAGTAAGTTGTTGATGTGCTGATGGCTGCTGTTTGCATTGGTGATCCCTGGTCACCACACGGGACTCTGAAGGCACAGGAGATCAGGCCAGAACTGCTGCCCCCTCAGACTCCAGGAAAACCTCCTGCCCCCAGGGAAAATGCTATTTTATATGCCCAGGGTTGCAGCTCAGGGTTCAGTCTGTGAGGATGACCTGCACCTTGCCCTTTCTCCTGCCCTGCCCAGGCACTGACCCTGTGCCCATCCCTCTGGACCTGGCTGCCACATCCTGCTCACGGCAGCAAAGGCAGGATTAGATTCTGGCTGCAGGGTGCCTCCAGGGCTCCCTGGCTGCACTGTTATTGGGAAGGACCACTTCTCCAGCTCCCCGGGGTTGCCTGGCTGTCCTGGTGTCCCTGTGGATGTCCTTTTCCTACATGTGGCCCCAGCATCACTGTGGGGGTGATGGCTGCTCAGCCCCTGGCAGATCCTGCTCTGCCCATGGCAGCAGCAGTGCTCCATCCCCATTGGAGATGAAGGTGGGAAGCAAAAATGAAGAGACTGGGAATTGCCAGATTCCCTGGCAGCCCAGGTCAGGGCATTCAACTCTACAGAATATCTGTTTTTTCACTTATTACTCCCACTGCACAGTGACTGCACCAGAACACCTCTGCCAACATCTCTGCAAGCTCGCTGATGCAAGGCATTGGATGGAGTTTAAAGGAGAAGGAAAGGGAGATTGATTTTGCATATCCCAAGGACTTGAAGGCTTGTGGAGAACAAATCAGTTTTAAAAGACAAGGCAGGGAAGCAGAAGCCAGGAGGTTATTCTCACTTTAAGATGGCCTGAATGCTGAGGGGGAGCATTGGCTCCCTTTGCTGCCTGTGCCAGAGCCCTCAGAGGCAGCTGATCCCTGCATGTCAGGAAATGCTGCTTTGCCCATCACGTCCTTCCCCATCCACGCCCTCGGGGCCAAGCTGCAGTGCTGCCCTGCTGCCAGCCTTGTTTTCACAGTTACTGTGACATCACCTCATGTGAAATGTTTCTGCTTTAATAACGACCCTCAACCTCTTATTTTATATGTCTATCTAATTCTGGACCAACCTGAAAACAAGGCTGGATGTACTTACCACTGGGAGTAAATACTTTTACCACTACAGTAATTACTTTTGGGGGCAAATGCTGCTGGGATAAAATTGGCACAAGGCAGGGCAGGTGGCCAGTGGAGATGGTGAATGCCTGCCAGCAGGATGTGCTGGAAAGAGGCTGAGCTGAGACCTGGGCATTCATCACAGGCAAAAGGCAGAGTGTGGCCCTGGCAGGAGAGTCACAATGAGGTGTCAGCCCCTCCCAGGATTTAGCCCTGGAGAAGGGATTGAACGCCTGGCTGCCATCGGTCACGTCGCTCTGGTGACAAAACTGCTCTCATGGAGAGGCACCAGGCTCCTGGCACGGTGCTGCACTCAGGTTTTCAGCAGCAGGATGGCAGCCAGCCTGGGAGCTTGCTCTGCTCACTCCACTAACTGCAGCTCAGACTGCGTTCAGGATTGCACCACGATTTAAGACTCCTGCCTTCCCAGGTAAGCTCAGTTTTGAAGCCGGGCTCAAAGCCATGTGGTGGGGAGATTTTGGTCTTTCCTAAGGCAGCCTCTGGGCCAGGTGGGGGACCAGTGGTATCCACCTGTCTCCTCAGCAGGCTGGTGGATTTGGTGGGAGGCAGCAAATGGAGGGTGTTTTCTAACTCTTAATGAACACCTACATGGTCAGAGCCTGGTGCCCGGGAGGTTGTGGTCGGCTCCTGCCCAACCTGCAGGACAGGCAGGGGGAGATGGTGTGGGTGAGAACAATTTATCTTTGCATGTCTTCGTGTTCTCTGCTCTGGTGGGGTTCACAGCCCAGTCTGTTTGGTATGAGGTGTTATTTCTGTCTGCTCTTGCCTGAAGAGCAGAAAGTGGTCCTGGAGCAGCCCTGGACTTTCCTGCATGGGGTCAGCAGCTCCCCCTGACTCTGGGCAGCACAGATCCGAGCCTGCAGGCAGAGAGGAACAGGAGCAACAGGGGAAATGGCACCTTCCTGGGGAACAGGGATGCACAGATTTTCTGTGTAAGCCCTGTATCCCCTGGCAGAGCCTGCCATAGCCACAGGACCCCATTGCACCCAGTGCTGGTGGTGCTGGGACCAGCCAGGTCTGCCAGGAGCAGCCATGTGGCAGAGCTGTGTCTCTGGTACAAGGGCTCTTTGTCCCCCCTAACCTCCTTCTGGGAGCTGTGGCAGAGCCTCTCTGTTCTGGAGATAATTTTTAGCTTCTTTTGCTTCTCCCTCTGGATGTATTCATAGCCCATTGCAGTTGTTGCTCTGCCAGCTTTGTGTCTTCATTTCAGTTCTTTCTGTAATGCCCTGGTGCGTGTAGTGGCAGAATTTGGGCCCTGGCATTCCAGGCTGTGCTCCTGATTCCCTTCCAGCCTCTCCCCAGCCTGCCCTGCACATCCTCAGTCCCTGGAGCCCTTTCTTCCTGCAGGCTGATTCCCAGGCATCGCTACACACATTGGGCAGCGCTGTCTAATTCCTCAGCTCTACTTTGTAATTCTTTTCTATCAAAGTTTTATGTGACAGAGCACAGTCAGCGAGTCCTTTATCAAGCCTGACACTGTGCCATGACCAGAACTAAATTGTTCTCATGGTCTCTGCTAAACCCCCAGCCTAAGCCCACCTGCATCAGAGGGAGAGTCAGAGCAAGTCCTTGTGTGAGCAAAGGGTACGTGCAGGCTGTGGGAGGAATTGCTCCAGGAGTGAAAGATGACTCAGTGTGAAGAGAGGAGCCGGCAGGCTGTGGATCCTTCGGTGCTCCCAAGGTAGCAGACACGCCACACAGGAACCAATTCATCAGGAATTGCAGGAAACTGATGATGGATTTGTGTAAGGTGTGCCTCGTAGGCAGTGGGGAGGCTGCCACGGAGTCAGCTGAAAGGCAGAGGGAGCGTGTGACGCCAGACTTTGGGCTGGACGGGTCTTTCTGGGAACAACACTGATTACAGAAAGCAAAGATGTCAGGGGAGCCAGCTCCATGGTAGCTGCCTTGTTGGCTCACATGACAAAGGCACTTTCAAACAGCTGCTGTCCCTTCTTAAGATGCGAAGCCAAGAGAGTAGCCATCAGCAAAGAAATATGGAAAACTGAGGTCTCCGCTCAGCAGAAAAATAAATATTGATACTGGGTATTGCTAGAGAGCCTGGATTCCTTCCATCATTTCCTGAAATCCCATAACAGCCACAAGTGTTTAATTTATGAATGCAAAGAAGGGATTTTTTTCCTTGCAACACTCAGTCTGTCGCCAATGCCCTGTGTTCCTTTTCCTAGCACTTGTCCTTGTGGGGACATCTCCTTTCCAGTGCAATCCGTAACTCTGTGCTGGAGGCCACTGGTCTGCTTGGAATTACTGAGTCCTTTATGACAGCGCCTTGGAAAGAGCTTGGTTAATGCAAGTTTTGTAAAAAGAGACTGATTTCCCTGAAACATGAGGCGGTTAAGAGGCTTTTACAAATCATCCATTTTCCATGCCACTGGCAATTTCAAAACTATCCTTTTGGATCAAATGAAACATGCTATTTCATACCAAAGGATCTCTTCATAGCTGGAGCCTTTCAGTTGTTATTTCAGTGATTAGAAAGCTGCTTCTAAACATGGAGGTTAAAAAGTTGAAAGCTTTTATTTTGAACTATCACATCCCAATATTTTAATCTAGCTTTACAATGGATTGCTTGACAGAACCAATTTAGCACAAATGGGCTGAATATATCAAATATATGTTAACCAAAAAGGATTTGGCCCATTTTTTATATTTAGCTCCATTAATGGTCTTTGCCAACCGCTTTGCCATTTGCAATGAAATATTTCAGCAATAATGCTGCTGTTGCTTTATTTCCTCCAACAGAAGCAGATTTTTACAGAAGGGCTTTTTAATTTCTGCATGCAGCTGCATATCTGTCATAGTCCAAGAACCCAGCTCAGGGGATTCTCAGCTCTTTGAAATCTCTCATTCAGCCTGGTGGCACCTTTACAAGTTTGCATTCCCTCGGTTTTAGTGCTTTTACTAATCTTGCCCCCACAGAGCAGCTGTGAGGCTCTGGGAGCTGACCATGCTCCGGGAGGAGGAGGAAGGTCCTGTGAGATGTTCCTGAGCGCACAGTGACTGCAGGAGTCACTCACCCAGCTGACAAATCCTAAAAAATCTCGTTCATGGGCTAACCAGACAAGTCAACTTCCAAATACTGTTGCAACAGGGAAGGCAGACAATCAAAGGAGAAATATTTCCTGTGGCTTTGCTCGTTGCTGGGCTCAGGGGAGCTTTGCTGCTGATACCAGGGGCCTCCAAGGACAGGTGGGCACAGGGGACACAGGGAGGGGCCGAGCCCAGCCAGCAGTGATGCCACCAGGCTCGGCTCAGTGCACAGAGCTTTGGCAGGGCACCCTCCCCATGGTGTGCAGGACTTGCTGGTGAGCCAGAGCTGGCCAGGTTTTATTTATGTCTTCTTCCATGAGCTTATCATCACTTTATGATGGATTTTTTTTTTTTTTTTCAATTTAATCCCACTTACAGAACAGTTAATAAGACACAAATCACCTTCCTGTCCCTGTCCTGACCTCGGGGCTCTGAGGCTCTGGTCCAGCACAGCCAGGGATCGTCCCTGCCAGTCCCACAACTTGCTGGGACACTGCTCAAGCTACAATCAGGCTGGTACCAGCCGTGGTCTGAGCCCTGTGCAGAGGTGTGCCCTGGGCCACTGATGTCTCTCCCACCCACAGGCAGTGCCTCCCCTCAGCTTTGCTGGAATGGGGCACGGATCCCCTCCAGTGTGCCCTCAGCTGAGCTCCTCCAGGACCAGCTTGGGGGTTGCACCAACACTGCCAGGGGCAGGAACACAGCAGGAACAGCAAATTGGCACAAGGAGAGGAAGAGAAAAGCATCTGTAGTTCACAAAGGGAGCTGTTCTGAGCAGGAGGGAGGCCAGAGCAGCGGGACCAGCAGGCACTGCTCAGCACAGACCTGCACCCTCTGCTCCTTCCTGGGTGCTCCATGCTGCTGGTTGTGTTGTGGAGCCCTACTGCTGCAAATCCCAACTATGCATTTTTTTTCCAACCTAATTTTCTCAGGAATTGACCAGTTCTAGCATTTGGGAACTGGCATTCACTCTGCTGGCAAATGCTTCTTATTTGTTCCAAACAATGTGTCCAGTGTGACTTTTTCTGCTTAAATAGCTTACATAACAAGAATACATGAATGCTCAATTCTAATCTTGCATAACTCTGAAAGCAAGGCCATACCTTTACCAGCAGCAAGGGGCTTTTTTCACCATCCTTTGCACAAAGTAAGAAGGAAAAGCCAGCACTGTGCAATTTCAGTGAAGGGACAACTCGCCCATAACTCCCTTACCCCCAAAATTCACAGGGCTCTCAAGGAGACAGTGTTAGCACTACACATTTCTGCATGCCTTCACACACAGACACAGAAAAATGGAGAGGACACCTGGCACCTGGAAAGGGGCCTCGTCCTGCCTTTGCTGCTCCAAAACATTCTCATTGACTATGGCTGGGAAGGGATAACACGTTCATTGGGGCCTCAAATCAAACAGCCATACCATAAGTCTTGTGCAGGTGCTTGGAGGACACTTTTCTCCCTAGCAAGAAGCACTCCTTCAGTTCCTGATGCCATTTCTCACGTCCTTTGTACACCTGAACACTTTCTCAAGATGCCTAAATTTGGCCATGGGAGGAGTCAGCCTGAACCACAGCCCGCTGCTTGTCAGGGCCTGTGCACCACAGCTCCGCTCTTCCCAACACATCCCCATTGTCCCTCCTGGAGGGGAGGTGCTGCACTCAAATTCCTGCAGCTCACAGGAGGCAACACGGCCGTGACTGTCTCACGTATTCCTGGCCATGAACTTGAATGGTCCTTAGCAGAGCAGCAGGAACCAGCAGATTCTTTTTTCAGCGAGCTGTGTTCGGTAATCGATTTCTCACCTGGGGGAAACCAGGTGTGGTTGAAGCACCTGCTCCTTGCAAGAGTTCTCCAGGCTGGGGCAAGGGAGGGCTTGCAGGGTGGTGCAGGAAAGGAGGGATGAAGTAAATGGTGACAGGCAAGGCTGTAGAAGGCTCACAGCTGCTCACAGCAGAGGGGCGAGGGCAGGGATAACTCACTGCATTTCCTGCAGAGCCCCAGGAGCCAGGAGAGGCTGGGTTTGCTCCAGAGCCAGCAAACTGATGGGATGGCTCTGGGTGGGTCACACTGGGGGTGGCCCTGGGGACCCCCAGGTGGAGCCACGTGGGACTCGGTGAGTGGTGGGGCTGTGGCTGCCAGCTGCTGGGGACAGCTCTGTGTGTCCGGCAGAGAGCCTGCACTGCTTCTGCCATTTGGGTTTCTTCTTAATGAATCACTTCAATATTTCAAACACACCTTTGACCCACTTGAGCACACAACAGCAACAATTAACACCAGCACCTCATAAATCCCAGCAATGTTCTCTCTGGTGCTTAATAAAGCCTCTGACCGTGTGGCTGATGCTGCTACATTGCAATGTGATATCTGATCCCTGGGGAGAACAGAGAGGAGTCTTTAAAAACCACAAGATTTCTGTGAAATACAAAGCTTTGAGCAGAGCAGACATGAAGCTGCCAAGGAGCCCCACACTCCGGAGGTAGATGGGCTCCCATGCACTTAGAGGTCAAGGTAAGAGCACTTTGATGGTTTTAAACCTCTCTGTGAAAGCCTTTGGTTATTTTTACTTGCCCTGTGAAATCATATTAATATATTCAAGTAACTGTACTGGAAATGAAAAGAAGCTTTCTGTGCTAACACTCACACACAGTCCTTGGATGCTGCTGCTCACCAGCTCTGAGTTAGAGCTGCTGCTTCTCCTTGTCACGGCATCCTTGGACCTTTCTGAAACACAGACTCACTGTCTGCAGCCAGGTTTGTACTGACACAAGTTTTATGTTGTGTTTGATAGGTTAAAGAAGCAATTCCCGTAATTTTTTCTGCCTACATGTTCTCATTTCACAGGGAAACAGAAAAATTACTGGTGTTGCTGTAATAATAATATTTATGTAATAACTATACTTACGTGATGGATTTATGTGATGTAATAGCTAGAATTATGTGATGGACTGGGGGGATTTGATATTAATTTAAATTGAAAATTTGCTGTTAAAATTGTTGTGTATTTTTAGTTGCTGCTATGTGTTGCCAGCTAGAATTTTTGGTTTATTTTAAACACATACAGATACCCTGGCAAGCACAACCTGCCTCCTCCTCTGGCTACCCTGAGCCACTTTTTCCAGTGATGGGGGATGTTTGTTGGCTCCAATCCTCAGACTTCTAAAGATCCCTGTGACTTGAAGTTCTGTTGTTCAGCAGAGCCCCAATTTCACATTGTTGTGTGGTAGCTGTGGGTGCTGAGGAGGAAGCAGCTGTGCCAGAGTCTGACCTGGGATTTCACCTCCTTAAGCCAGGCTTGTGTGGGCAATATGAAGTGAGTTTGTTTTCTGAATAAATCTCAGTGATAAATTGCATGCTCACATTGAGGTTGCCAAGTTCTTACTCAAGTGGAGCTCCAGCAGTGGCTTCAAGGTTCCAGGGAGATTAATTTCTATTTCTATACCTATTTATGTACCTAGATCTGTATATATATATAATCTATATATCTCTCTCATCCTCCCTCTCTATATAATCTATAACTACAACTGTATCTATATGAAAAAAATGAAAACCCTGTCAGAATCCATGTGCTTTCTGGCATGGGGAGGCATGCTGAGCTAGGGTGCCTGTAGGCAGTAATTTCTACCCAGCTTCAGCGTGAAATCTGGAGGAAGGAGTAGCCCCCTCCCTGGAAACTCTGCTTCTCTCCCTCTCAGTCCCCATCTTCCCTCCAGCAGACCTGCACAGGAATATAAATTTTTCCCCTTCAAATATTGCCATGACAACTAAGAAGAATTCTCACGAGCATTCCTACCGTTCCTACCAAGTCCTGGAACAGGAAAGGCAAAAGGTGGCAATAGCTGCATGGGATGTGTCTGTTTATTGGATAAGGCAAGGCTCAGGCATTCTGGTTTCTTTTTTTTTTTTGATGAAAGTATCATTGGTCCAAGGCATTTCCCGTGGCAGAGGGTCAGTAGCTTGGTTGAATCACTTTCCACAGAAGACGTGAGACACAGGGCTGGTGACTGGAGCACAGGCTGACACACTTGTGCAGAGCGTACTTAGCTGGCCAGGAACTACTTCAAAGGAAGCCATGTGTGGCCATCACCAAAAGTTACGAACAGAAATCCCCTGGGAAATGATTAATCAGCCTTGGTAAACAAGTAAAGCCAGGCTTATTGTCAGTGCTGAGCCTGCAGAGGGAACACCAGGGCCCCACGGTCAGGCTGAAGCTCTGAACTCCGCTGTGTCTCCGCAGCCCCCTCGCACCCGCGCCGCTGGACTGCTCTTCTGACCCACACCCGGCCAGCGGAACCCTGACCTCTGATGGCTCCCTGGAGGCTTCCCGTGCTCCCCGTGGCTCTGGTGTGGGGCTGGGTGTTGGCCTCCTCCTCCCCCAGCACAGGTAAAACCCGGTGTGCTGTTGTGTCACTGCCTAACGCCTGCTTCGTGTTAACTTGGGCCCCTTGTTTGTCCTTCAACCAAAACTTCTGTGTGTGTGCATTGCTGTGTGAGTGGCTGGTTTATAAACCTGAAATCCATTGTCTAAATGTATTATGTGTTTAGTGGATGTTTTTCTGAGTGAATTTGAAAGGAGAAGAGACTGCCTTTGGTGCACAGCAAATATACTATTTGATAGAGACTTATCAAATATAAACACTGCTCGGATACATAAATGCTCCTGAGCGTGGTGCCAGCCAGGCAGACTGTGCTAGGGGTAAGACACACAAGGCTCATTCGTGCTTGGAGAATGATGCTCCTAAGAGGATACTGCTCTTCAAGCTATCACTCATGGCAATGGCACTTGAAGCACCCTTTGCTTCAAGCCCTTGAGCATCTCTTTGCTGCACTGCACCTGCTGGCTCTTTTGGCCTCTGGCAGCTGGCACTTTGCACCCAGAGAGATGGTGAGCAGGTCTGGCCCTGCTGTAACCAGTGCATGGTGCAGAGGTGAGAACTTGCCCAGGGGGCCACTGAGAGACTGCCTGTCCTGCCAGGCAGCACGCACAGAAAGCTGCCAGCAGCCCCCCTGAGCAGGCTGCCTTTGAAATGGGTTTCACAAAACGTAAGTGTCACCTCCACCTCTCTGAGCAGCACAGGGAGGTGCAGACACAGAGGTGGAAGATATGGGGGGGACACCTGGCAGGCTGCCATTTTTCCACTGGCAAAATAGGTGGAAAATTGCAAACCCCACCTGCTGCTTGCACGGCCTCAGAGGGCATGGTGTGGACAGAGGGGGTGGGGGGCAGCTGGGGACAGGCAGGGGTTTGTCACCAAAGCAGTGGTGCTGGTGGCAGCGTGCCCAGCAGCAGGAGGGGTGGCTGTGAGGGCAGTGGGTGTCTCACAGCCAGCCCAGCATTACCTGACTCACCACCACAAACATCAGGGGGAGGTGCTGTTAGTTTGGTTTTTCACAAGAAACATCCAGGAGCAACTTTCCTTCAAGACTGGATGATGAAATAGAGCATTTCTAGTCCTGTGTTCTGTATGAGTGATGTGAGTGAGACTGGTAATGTATTATTGTGAGAATGAGAAACTGCAAGAGGCAGTGCTGACATTTAAAAAACAATCAAATCCCAGAATGTCAGCAACATCCCAAAGAGAAGCTTTTCTGTTCCCTCTGAAATCCAGTCAAAATTTATTTTGCAAGAATTGCTGTTTAAAATTAACATTGTTTTGAAAAAACACTGCTGTTTTGCTCAAGCTCAGGATGTAAATAAATTTCAGAGCATTCTCATATCCAGTCAGAAATTCCAGCTCTCATCCTCTCTTGACAGCTTATCACCAGGTTCACAACAAAGGCTAGCAGCTTTTTGCTTCCTTGTTTGCAGTGCTGTGAGGCTCAGCATTTATACACTCAGGAGGAGCCTCCCAAGCACTTGCTCCAGTATCATCCTAAATACATCTCCTGCTTCACCATCCGCTGTAGTAATGAATCTTCCATGGAGCTTCACAAACTGGGAAAAGTGGGATTTTCAAACAGCTGCCCTGAGTGTGCTTTGTCTCACTTGGGAAAATTTCTGTAGAAGAAACATCCTCCAGCAATGTGCCCTGCAAACTTTCCAGGGAGCACATTAAAGCTGGATTTATGTCACCATATTCCACTGAAAAATATTCTTATGGTCTGCTTTCAACAATGGATTTATTAAAATAATAAAAGGAAAAAATGGTGTAAATCCTGATGAAGATATGAAAAAGGTGTTAGAGAAGCCAGTGATCTGGAGGCCAGATTCAAAGGGAGAAGGGTGGTCGTGCTGGACTGACACTGCCAGGACACGGACTCCAGATTCCTGGGAAATAAAGTGTATCATGCAATGAATATGTAGAAAGCAAATGGATAACCTCAGCTCTAGACAGTGGAGAAAAATGACCTTAGATATTAACAAAAATTGGCTTTGTTTCAGGTAATAAAACTGAGCAGCCAAACAGCTTTTGTCATATGAATGACAACTCCATACAGATCTGGACTGTTAGGACGCACCTTAATATGGAATTCATCCATAATACTTGCTTATTTATTGACATATATCAGCACCTTATAGTTTTATAAAAGCCAGATCAACTGTAAGGGCACTTTTTGTATAGCTGATAGATGTCCAAAATAAGAATGATTCTAATTCTCGGCTTTTTGCTTTTTTGTCCTGTATTGGTTTTTTTCCCCATTAATCTTTAATATACTTGAAAGGAATATTTAAAGCAATATGGGTGATTTGTGTCTATTATGGTAAAGGAATAGAAATCCCCCTGACAGCATGCTTTGATCTGTCATCCTGCATTAGTGTGTGTGCTGAACACAATGTTTGCAGGGATAACTGTCCTGAAGGTTGGTAAATATCACGAGTTGAAGGTAAGCAAATACAGGACATGAAAGATCATCCCAGGACAGCAGTTTTGCTTAAAACATCTTGAAAAAGAGTGTCAAAAAGTGGCGTTCTGTGTGCCTTTTCAATGGTCCTCGAGTGTTTTCTCTCAGTTCTTTCTCTGGGTTAGGGTTAAGGTTAGGGTCAGGGTTTTTGAGGGGTGGGCAGGAGCAGAACTTGTGTTGTTTGTTGAGAACAGGGTATTAAACATCCAGGGCTGCAGCCAGCAGCACTTCCCTCCACATCCAGCAGCTGCATTTCAACAAATCATATCAACATATCACACCGACAAACTTCACGACTGCTTTGTGTTTGTTTTCTTCACTTTGACACTCAGTTTTACCCTCTGCTTTGTTTTCAATGTAGTTGCTCCCCCACGAGACCTTCAGATCACTGACCCTGGGCTCCTGGGGTCTCTCGATGTGGAGTGGAAGCCTCCACCCCATGTACAAACCTTCAACGAATGCACGGTGAAATACAAGTTTGAATATCGCAGCACCGGGGACAGAGACTGGAAGGTAGGGCAGAGCATGAATGCATCCTCCCAAACCAGGGCTATTGTTCTGCCTTTACTTCCTGCACGGGTTTATGTTTGCATTTCAAGGAGGAGTGGAACCAAAGCCGTTCCAGTTTTCCGTGAAAAACCAGACTGTTTCAGTGGTTTGAATGGGAATGTGTTTTGAAATGTATCAGCAGCAGCAGCCAGGGAAGGGGTAATTTCTGTCAGAGGGCTAGGTGTTTGCTGCCCAAAATAAATCAATAGCATTCCTCACTGTAAAAGGAAAAAAATTTACACTTTTCTAAAGCATTTTTACGGGGCTTGAACTGAAACAGCAGATCCTTAGGGATGCAGAGCGGTGAACAAATAAAAGTTAAATTTCATTAATTATCCTAATGCTCCAACATTCCCTCTATACAGATGTGTGTTTTAATTACCATTTACTTCTCTCTTTTAGATATGGTTGACTCTAACTCAGCTCTTTGATAAAAGTGTCAGTTGTCTCTCACTGATGTGTAGCAGGGCAGTAGCAGGCACAGCACAGAGAGGGTTGTTGGAACATATTTTGTGAGTGCTTAGAAGATGAAAGCTGCTGCAGGTTTAGGAAGGTAAATGGAGTGGGGGGAGGAGAAACCCAGCAGTGGGAGCTGTTTGGTTGGCACAAGGTACTGAGGAAAAATATGCTGAGGATCTTTCCCAACAACCTAAAATGCAGGCTGGTATCCTGAAAGAAAAGGGGATTTTTTTGGACAATCCTAAGGCAGGAGTGCTAGAGGGCTTGCCAGCTCAAGAGACCAGGAGGAGAGAAGGAGCAATCAATCAGGCTGGCAGTGCTGTGGAGCCCAGCTCCTTGCTGGAACAGGTCACGGCAGCAAAGCCAAGGCTGCCAGGCCGTGCTCAGCCACCACGGAAATGGGGTTAGCTCCAGCCATCCCTTGGGAGCCTGCAGAGGTGGAAAGTCCAGTTCCAGCTATGGGCTGCAATTGCAAGGGCATGGAAAGGGGCCCTTGGACCTGGTGTCGGTCACGATGCATCTCACACTCCCAGCTGTGCCGCAGGGCGCGTCTGTGCAGACTCCTCCAGGATGATCTTAACTGCAATTTGAAAGAAAAATGTACACAGTTTCAAAAAACACATCAGAATTCCTGAAATCATGGGTAATAAAAGTTTGTTATATGAGGCAGACATACAGACTAGAACAAAATCACCTCTGACACCTTGCCAAAATCTTGACCTCAGATAAGGTCATGAAGAACATTCAGGCTGAAGAAAATCCACTGGACAGCAGCAGAAGCAAACATTGATTATCTGTTAGAAATACCTGGCTCAACTCAGCTCTCACACTCAGGGAGTGCTGAGGGCAGCAGACTGTGGGCTGTGCCATTGCTGTTCCCACTGCAGCACATGGATGCATTTTATGGCACAGATGCATTTTATGGCACGTTACCTCTGTCCTACGTGGGCTAACGCAACCCTTTGTCTCATCATTTGTTGTAAATCTTTGTCAACTTCGTTTTCCTTGCATTAAGTGGACGGGGAGTAAGCCTGAGGAAAAAAAAATAGAAAAACCCTCAAAGGGGTTGCTCAGTCCCACAAAAAGTCCCACAAAAGGTCGAGCCTGGTGGTAGACAGTGGTGGGTGAGCCTGTGCTGTGCTGCGTGGCTGCTGGTCCACCCATGCAGGGTGGGGTTGTGCTTCCCACAGGACCCAGCTTTACAAGACTCATTCTTCCTTCTGTTTCTGATTATCCCACACCATAAACAAACACCTTTTATCTGGATTTGTGGTGGTATCCTCCTCAGGTTGTCCGCAGTGCTCCTTGCTGCTGGGGGTCCCGTTAATCAGCCTGCTCTGCCTTGTCATTGCTGTGTCCTGTGGCGTGAAGGGGCTCACAGCCAGCAAGGCTGGGCACAGCAGGTGTAAATTAGTGCTGGAGGAGCACTGGGCAAGTGAGGCAGGACGGAAATGTAAAGAGACAATAAAGCACACGAATGAGACTATTTGCAGCTGGAGCAAGAGCAAGGTTACCTAACTCTGCAGCCCACTTAGCAACAGAAGAGGTGCTTAAAAAGTCTGTCTTTCAACCAGGTTATTTTTACTAGGAAGCTAAAATTCAGAGTTGGATTTGACCTCAGCAGGACCGCTGAAGTGAGGCTGCAGACACTGCTCAGAGGACGCTGTACGGATGATGTGGAGGTGCAAAGTGACTGGATTTATGCCACCTTTCAGGTCCCACCACAAGGTTAGGAGCAGCCTGGGGTACCTGGTGCAGTTCTGTGCTTTGCATGAGCCTGTTGCATGAAATAATGCTGGCTAGAGGGTTCCTGGATGGATAAGTCATTGCAGGGCTTGCTGATGTTGAAGACACCAGAGCGGTTCTGCTACCAAAGGCTGTGGTTGTGGTTACTGGATATTTGGGGCTCCTTTCCCTCTGCCTGTGCCCAAGCTCTGCTCAGCTGCCCTGCAAGAGCTCCACTGCTGAATGAAAAGGTCAGTTAAGCATCTTTCTGCCCTAAGATGGACTGGCTTTTATGAGGAACAGAGCACTTGGCAGTAAAACCGATAATGCTGACTGGCAGTCTTTTCTTTTCTTTTCCTCTCTTTACATTTTCTATCTTTCAGCTGCAGCACACAGTTTTTTAAAGGCATAAAATGATACTTTTGCTTGGTCTGACTGGTACATTGTTAAACAGTGATTATTTCCTTCTGATTTGACAGGAAAGCTGGAATCAGAGGTCCAGAATTTCCACTGCATCTATCACGACTGGGAATACCTGAAGTGCACCTGGCAGCCAGGTCTCCTCACACCTCCTGGCGTCCATTATGGGCTGTATTATTGGTATGTAACAGCAAAATAGGAAAACATCCAGGCAGCAATCGAGTGAAACACTCAGAGTATAAAAATGCCCCAATAAATATGGTTTTATGGCTGGCAATGCTATTGCCCAATTCATCCAGAATGAGCCAAAATAATGTCCCAAGCAACACATGCCTGCTGGCAAGAAAACACCAAATCCTTTCTTACTTTCTTAAAATTAGGCTTCTGCTGACCTTTGCCAGGAAATGCCTTCTCACTTCCTCCTTTCCTTTTATTCATCCCCCTGGGGTGCTTTCTGCATGTTGTCCAGCATAAAGACTTGTGCTTTCTCTTTGCTGAACACCCCTGGATAGTTCTGGCTGCTCATTTCCCATGATTACAGTGCACATATCTCAATAGGACAGGATTTAGCACGAGGCTACCAAGCTCAGTGAACCCTAGACACAGAGTGGAGCTTCTCAGCAACTTGGAGTTTTAGTGTTCAAATATATTTGCATAGCCTCAGCACATCTCATACAAGCAAACATGCTGCCACAAGGCAACAACAACAACAACAACAACAACAACAATAATAATAATAATAATAATAATAATAATAATAATAATACATATTTCTCAGCTGTTTCTTTTAAACTGGTGCCTAGGTTCTGTTCTGTAGGAAAACCATAGCTAGAATTAGTGGTTTGGGCCAAAGTAAATACTGTATTTGTGCTTCAGCTCCTGTGATATTATGGAAAGGATGACTTAGGCTGGGTTTCATGCCACTGGGCTATGTGGAGAAAAGCATAGCTGCATTTTAAAGAGGCTCCATGTAACTCTTGGAAATAGTCTTCAAAGCAGAAGCACTGATTCAAAACCATTTAGCTAACTGCAAAGATCTGCTTGAAGGAAACCACAGAAATGCATGATTCATGCCTAAAAGAAAAACAAACACTAAAAAACCCCAACCTTTATTTAATTGCCTTCAATAAAACCAGGCATTCTGACCTGGGTCCCATTTTATCACAAGGTTGCGTGGACACCATGGCATCCTTTGATCCCTGTGAGGAACTTTTTATAGTACTAGAAGACGAAGTTTTTCCCCCAAACATAATGTGCCGTGCTTTCGTTAGGTCTGGAGTACAGGGGCCAGATTCAGCCCTGCCTTGAGGGCATAAACCAGCAGGAGTCTTAAGAGGTAATGTGAAACACCAGTCAGTATTTCCAGGATGGAGCCAGCAGCTCAGCTTTGGCAGAAAGGGAACAAAGGCAGAAGGGACAAGGTTGTGGTTGCACGTTAGGTAACATTCACCAAATCCCTTCCAGCTCCCACCCTGAGTTTCCATGTGCCCACGGAGAGCCATGGGACCTAACTGCAGTTATCCAGAGCAGCTCAGCAGCACTCAGTATTTTCCTGGCGCACATCACCTCCCTGAAAACACTTCATTTTGGCTTGGGAGAGCACCCTTCTGCAACTCCAGAGTCCGGTGCAGGAAGGGCCCTAGGGGAGGATGACTGTCTCCATGAGCAGAGGCCAGATTCTTCCCCCGCTCCAGTCACACAGTGGCATCTCTTGTGCTCCAGGAATGGGCTTGGGGAGAGCCTGACACAGCCAACAAACCAACCTGGGAAGCTGTCTGTGCATGTTGATTTGGTGTTTCCTCCACGCTTTAGCCACAGCAGGAGCCCAGGTGCTGATCCACAGCACTGTGCTTTGAACAAAGGGTAGCATATGGGCAATACTCGAGGCTTAGGTCCGATCTTACAAAAAAAAGGTTTTACCCAAGTAGTAATTAGCTTTGGTTACTTTTTTCTGTTTCCCTACACGCTGCTAGGTACGAGGGGCTGGACCACGCGGCGCAGTGCGATCGCTACATCCAGGATGGCGGCGGGATGAACGTCGGCTGCGTGCTGCAAAACCTCAGCCAGGCAGAATACCAGGACCTGAACATTTGTGTCAATGGCTCAGCAGCAGCCACCCTGCTACGGCCACTGTACACCACCCTTCGCCTTCACAACCTCGGTAACCATGGCAGGGAAGCAACAGGGGACCCTCGTGGCCACCACACAGCCCAGGCCCACTTCCTGTGTTAGGGGTCTCAAAGGAACGTGTGCTTTTGTAGGTGGGTGGTTGGAATGTGTGCATTTCCCCCACAGAAGGGGCAGTGGCATGTGCCAAACAGGATTTTAGCTTCCAGGAGTGTTTGCGGGCAAGCAACACCACCCAGCACAACCCCGGAGGGTCAGTGGGTGCCTCTGAGTGCTGCATTTGGCAGCTGGACAACTGGAGACTTAAATGGCCTGCTGGGCATATAGCAGAGCAGCTTTGGGGTTTTTGGCTCTAGTAGCAGGGTACAGAGATATCTTCATTTACTCCTGATGGAATTGAAACCACTGCTCCACTCCTCGCAAGCACAGGAGAGATCTTTAGGCTTTGCTGTTCAAACCAAGCTAAGGTCCAGGGTGAGCTGAGTGTAAGGTGTCAGAGCAGAGATGGATTTCAAACCCATGAGAGACAGGGAAAGGGAGTGATGCCTGAGATGGCCACCTAAAAACAGAGACTGGACAAGAATAAGGGAATATAGGTAGGTATTTATTTGAAAGGCCTTCAAAGGTACACCCTGGGCAGTCAAAAGGCTACACCCAAGATGGACCCTGGGTCATGAGTTCTTCACACTTCTATAAGTTTGGTCCATTTGCATATCAGGATCAATTCTCCAATTACAACCCTATTTAATGATGTAACTACCCCAAGTTTGCCCTCCTCTTCAGAGGCCTTAGTTTACATATTTTGGGCCTGGGACAATCCAGGTGTCCTTGGAGAGCAAAGCTAAATGTCTAACTAGCATGAGAGAACAGCAGCTAACAGGCCACAAGAAACTTCAGAGTTACACACTAGGCAGTACAGGATTTGAAAAATATAAAAGTTAAAACCTAAGGCATCAGGAGCAAGGCATGGCCTGATGTGCAACCATTACATGTGCCTGGGGTTTGTTATAGACACCGTGCTGGTGCATTTGCCTACATGCCAGAAGGACGATTAGCCAGTCCTCCAGCTAAGCCACTGGGCTAATGAGCAGGATTTCTGAATTCAATTAGTGCTGCCACATGCTTCGTGTGTGGCTTTGGGTATCTGACACAAACCAGAGTGTTTTCTGGGATGCAGAGAGTGTGGGGTCAGCAGTGCTGTGGAGTGTCACTGCAGGGGCCAAGGCTGCCCTGGCAGCATGGGGAGGGCTGGCGGCTGCGAGGGGAACGTGCCGAGCACAGTGCTCACACCCCTGTGCTTCAAATCCCCTGCACTGCAGCCCAGAGCAAGGATCCCGTCCAGCCTGTGTGTCAAGTTAAAATAAATAATCCACCCTCCAGACTCCGTGACATCTTGCTCCTCCAGCATTGAGGCTGAGAGCCAGGAGAGCTCAGAAACCCCATCAACGGGAAAAGGGACAGAGGCCGGCGGTGATGAACTGAAGCCTTTCCACCAGGAGATGTCTGAGAGCACCTCCTGACCTTGTCTCTTTTTTCTCCCCTCCTAGCAAAGCCCTCAGCCCCGAAGCAGCTGGTGGTTTCCATGTCTGCAGCTGAGGAGCTCCTCGTGGCCTGGAGCCCGCCGGCAGGGAGAGTGCCGCCGCACTGCCTGGAGTACGAGGTGCAGGTGGCAGAAGATGTGGGGGAAGCCACGGCTGCCTGGGCGGTAGGGACAGCACCCGGGGTGCCCCAGGGAGGGGAAGGGGCAGTGGGGAGGCCCAGGCTGCAGCAGGGTGTGGGTTACCCTGGGCACGGACTGTGAGCAGCCCCGGCTGGGGCTGCCGGTGGAAATCGCTGACGGGCTGCTGCACTGCACATGTTCCTCCTTAACCCCCTTAACCTCCAGCTGCAGCTTTGCTTTAGCAGTAACAGATCCCAGCAGGAGGCTCCAAGTGAGCGTTTCCTTGGACCTCCTGACTGTTTTCTCAGAAAACTGTCATCGAAGAAATTTAAAGGTTGCTGTGGCTTGTTTCCCTGAATAGGGTGGCACAATTTGAACCAAGGAAACTATAATTCTAATCTCCCAGAAGGAGTGGCCTGGGACAGAACATTTCTTTTATGCATGGTGCTTTTTTCTTGTGCATTATCCAGGTGCAGTTTGGACAGCAAAAATGAAAAGGACTAATTAATCATAGGGGACATCTTTTCATCTTTTTTTTAATTGCGGTATTCCACTCATGAATCTCCTTAGGTAATTAAAAGAATGATTCCATAAATTAACAGGCATAAATGGCAACATACATGATGACAGCTCCAGAAAGTATTTTCATTAGATTTGTCTTCATAGTCATGTTATTTACATTAGCTTGTACAAAACTATTATGAAATCATTTAAAACTGCCAAAAGATAATCCAAAGGTTTACAGAGCCTGGACAGTGTTCAGGAACATCAGGCCACACCAGACAGATCCTGGTGGTGGCACATAATTCCTTGATATTTCTTCTTTCTGTTTTGTTTCTCAGTTTGTGTCAACCCAAATGGAAACTGCTTTAACGATTTCCAGAGCAAACCAAAGCCACGTTTCATGCGTTCGTGTCAGGGGGAGAACAAACATTTTTTGTGCTGACCAGGGCTTTTGGAGTGAATGGACGCAGGATTGCTTCTCTGGTACGGAACCCAAAGTAAACGGTGTTTCTTTTACGTCCTTTATAAAACCTGTCTGGGTGCAAGTGCTGATGGCTGCCACGGGATCTGCTGGTGTCCAGCACTGGAGGTGGGATGCTGGCTTAGTTACACCTTCAGCCTCCTCCAGCACAGCCATTCCTACAGCTTTGCATCTCCAGTGCACTTAGCAGGCAAGCCCCAAAAACATTAATGCTTCTGCAGCAGCACCTTTCCCTGCTGCATGGGGACAGCTGGGAGGGAGGAGTGACTGCTGAGCAAGGGAGGGCACGGGGTACTTGCAGTCTCTCCACAGGGCATCCTGCTGGCTGTCCTGAACCCCAGATCAGCTCGTTTGAACCCTGTAGGCTCTCTTGGGCTGTCCTTGTGTGCACTGGCTCTGCTGCAAGATGCAGAAGGCGGGGGAGAGGCACATAGCAGTGACTGCATCTGTGTGCAGGAGATATCCATCCCTGAGGGAGGATGTTACCCCACCCAGTAACATATACCTGTAACAAACAAACAAACAAATAAAAACATATAGGGTAATGTGGACACGATGAGTTTGCATCTGAGCCCGAGCTTTGTAGGAGGTAATATAATCCATTCTACCATCTTCTTACTTCCTGTCATTTATCTTTGCAGTGTCCAGAAAAGAGGACAAGCAGCTATTTATCCTCATTCCAGTCATCCTGAGTTTGTCAATTAGCCTCATAATATTTATGTTGATTGGCCAGTGCAAGAAAAGGTAAGCACCAAGGCAGCCTGTCCAAGCCATGTGCTTTTATGTTGGTGTCTATAACTATTTATAACTGCAGTTATAACTGAAACATCACATTAAATGTCTAAGGGCCAAACATTAATAGATGCTCTAAGATTGGACACCAAACAATAGTCTATTTTCAGTAAACAGCCTTCCTGAGTGTGTCTGTTTCTGATATGAAATGCCCCTACAGCAACCCATAAACTCACTGCAGAGACTCAAATACAGCTCATAAGAGCTCAGACTGCTTCTGTTAAATGCAGCCGTTACTTGCATGCACAGCAGCATAAATAAAGCTATTATCATGCCCCAAACCACTCAAGAGCAGAGATTTGTCCTAGCTGTGTTAAAGCAGTGCCATTTTAATGGGCTAAATCCTCATTCTCTTGGCACTCTAATCCCGGCTGTTTACATTCATGTCAGCCAGTGGTGGCACGAGGGGAAAGCAGATGCAGTGGATGAATTTGTCTGTTTTTACTGATGATAATTTCTTTGGGTCTGAGGGGTCACTTGGAGAGAACTGATCCCCCAGCACTGATAACTATTATCTTTTCCTGATGGCCCTATAGCATAAGCAAGCAGGAAGCTTTTCTGATATGCCTTTTAAGGCATCACTCATGAGGGAGAACTGGCTCTAGAAATACCTTTGTGTGGTCCCCAGAGATGAACTGACACCTGTTTGGCGGTTGAATGCATGGAGACCTACACTGCTTCATCTTTGCTTTGCATCCATCCTCCAAATGTTTTGGTTCGTGAAATTCAAACAGAGTGTAGAGGCCAGTGAGAAATCTGTGGAAAGCAAACGCTTCCTGCGTTGCCACTGGGATGTGGCAGTGTCTGACAGGGATGCTGGAGCACGTCCTCAGCTCTCTCAGCGTTGGGAATAACAGTCTGTGTCCATTTCAGATCCCCAGCAGGAAAGCCACTGCACGCGTCCGTGGGATGCTAACTGTGCCTGTGCCTGCTGCACCGCTCGTGTTTGGTGGGTTGCTCAAGGAACACCATCCCAAGGACAGCCAAGGAGCCCTGAGCTTTCTGCAGCCCGGATGGCTCTTCCCTGCCTGCTGCCACTGGTGAAGCTGGCTGCTGCTACCCCACTCCTTAACAGCCCCAGGAAAACTGGAGGGGTTTAAACTGACTGCGGGAAAACTGGAAGAGATCTAACCTGACTCGGAAGAAAGGTGTTTCTGATAACAGGACAAGGGAGAAAAAAGGGGCAGTGGAAACTGCCATGAATAAAGATAACACGTTGTTGTGTGGGTTTGTTTGGGTTTTTTTCTTTTGTGAGGACTAGAAATCTGTCAGCAGGACACACACTGAAGGGCAGCACCTCACACACAATGCCACATGCATTCAAACACCTGCATCCAGCCCCTGTACCCCACCTTGCTCTCACCAGGTCTTCCCTGTCCCCAAACACTCAGCCTGCTGAAAGCATCTAAATGCTGAACAGGAGCTACCTGAGCTATTTATTCCACTAGCTGATATGCCTTATCTCTTGAAAAGCTCATGTGGGGAGGCCTTGAGAGAAACTTTTGCTGTTGAGAGGCATGACCAGAGCTACTGCAAAGGACAGAAGATTCAGAGGAGAAGCGAGGGTTACTCCAGCAAATGTGACATGGGAATTTCTCTAGGAAGTGGACATTGGCACCAGAATTCAATGAAGCACACCTGATGTTTCTCAACAGCATGTATTCAGCAGATGAAATTGCTGACTTTTAGGAAGCATTCCCTATAATGATGATAGAAAACAAAAATTTAAAAATCATCACTGGATGAGATACCCTTTCGTAAGCCCATTCTGGGTTTTTTTGAAGAACTAACCAAGGCAAACGCAGAGGTTTGGTGCGGTTTCATTTAATCTGAACAACCCCGAAAACATATTTTCTTGCAAGAGCATTTATTCAAAGGGGGAATTTCTAATGAACAGTGGAAGCTCAGAGAGAAAATCAAGTTTGTGTCAATCAGCCATGTAAAGAGCCATACTAATCCAATCAGGAACAAAACATCACAGCAAGTGCTGTCTTACACATCCAACTGCAAAATTATTCAATCACTATCAGCTGCTTCCACTGCTAAATGGGCAACAGCCCAATGTAATCTGGGGAGCAACCAAAGGAGGAAAGAACCAGGAAAAAAATGGTCAGTGCACAAACTGAAGCAGAAATGAAGTTTCATGGTTGTTGTAATTCTGCAGAGACACGACCTCTGCCTCTGCTGTCTCCTGGGGCTCCTGGCCAGCCACCATGGGATGGCTTTACTTTGAAAAATTTGGATTTTCAGATCTGCCATCACCCCTCTGATGTTCTGCCAGCCTCTTAAACAGTTAAAATGTCTCCTAAAAACATGTGAGTGCATTGTGAATGTCCCCAAGGGGAAAAGTAGGGCAGGCAGCCAAGCCCAGCCTGTTCCCGTGGGTACATCTGGTGTGATCTCACCTACATTACCAGGTGGGAATGCTGGGCACTGGCATTTGGATTGGGACAAATACTGCAGCAGCCCCAACCTGCTGGATGGGTTTAAACTGGGCTAAAGCCTCTCGTCTTTTTTTACCCCAAAAAAAAGGTAAGAAGGGAGGAAGAATTAAAGTGCATGGGTGCAAGTAAGAGATAGCAAAGGAAAGGCCGTTGTACTTCCACAGCTAGAACTCATCCCAAAAAAGATCAGAGCTATTTCAGTAACCACAAAATATAAAAGTTAGGCTGAAGCCTGCCTAGAAACCTGCCTAGTAACAGAGTGATAAATTAAGTACATCTACTTATGGTATCTCTACGCTGCTGCTTTACAGGAACATTTAGGTAAGGAAAGCTGGGCTTGGCCCCAGGGCAGGGCTCCTAGCTCCCCAAACTCAACCCTGCAGAGGGTCCTCACTGCAGCAGCAGCAAAACACCTCCCACCCCCTTTCTCACAGCATCACATCTGCAGCATTTGCAAAATTTAGCCCTAATAGATGGCCACTCACCCTCCTGAGGTCCTGAACCTCACCAGAATTTCAGTAGTGGGTTTTTTAATCCTGTGCTTATAGAATTACACTAATGTATTTCTTTCACACAGTAGTCTCATTGCAGTGTTTTAATTCATTTGCTGTAGTCCATAATTAATACTTTTAGTAAAGCACTTTTTAAATCCTTCCTTTGGCATGCTCTGCTCTTATTGTTCCCAGCTGATGTCTGGGTTCCACGTGCTTTTACCATCTAAGCTCCACATGTTTAGTGAGACATGTCTTTGTCTTAGCATACCCATGGGTTTAGAGTCTTCTTTCTGTCTTTGACTGATAAAGTCTTAGAGCCATTTGCTGCAGAATAAACCCAACTTTTCCTACACAGCTTTTCTGTCTAGAGAACATCAATACTTGTCACACGTACCAAAGCACGATCCCGTGCATGCTGCAGGGAAATGCAAAATCCAATTAGTCTGTCATATTCTAACTGCTTTTGGGAAGTAGCAAAACAGGGAAGATGAATGCCAAGGTCTCTGAACTCAAAAATCACCCTTCTTCTCTCACTGAGGGGTATTTTCAAGCTGCCAGCAAGAGAGTAATTTGAAACTCAGTTTACATTCCATTTCCTCATATCCATCCTCACATTTTTTAATTTTTCTGACTGGTGTCTCAATACAAGTGTTTCAACCACCACAACTTGCCAATGGCTGCAAGACATGAAGAAGGCTGGCGTCTTGCACAGGAACATAGGAATTTCCACTTGAACATGAGGAGGAACTTCTTTGTTCCCTCTGTGAGGGAGACAAAGCACGGGAACAGGCGGCCCTGAGAGGTTGTGGAGTCTCCTCTGGAGATATTCAAAAGCTGTCTGGACACAATCCTGACTAAAGCACGCTCGGGGATCCTGCTGGAGACGGGGTTGAACAAGATGAGCTCCAGTATTCCCTTCCAGACTTACCCATTCTGTGATCTCTCAGGAACTCTTGACTCCTCTTGCACTTGAGGAAATGGAAAGGTGCATGTCGTATCTCACTGGCTGAGGCATCCATGCTGAAATTTTCCGTCCTGTGCAGGAGCTAGAAATTCCATGGCCACTGGGTGTCAGCATCTGTGCTTGGATGCAGAGGACGTGGAAAGCAGGTGTAGCATCGGTGCGGCCAGAATTTGGTATTTAGTGCATGAAAATTAAATAGGGGGGGATAATGGCTCTGTCACCGTAAGAAAGAGGAGTCTTGTTCCTTCTGTCCTGCTGAGCAGAGAGGTGTCACCCCTTTGCTCCATCATTCGGCTCTGGTGTGACTGAGGGGTAACATCACCTCGTGGCATCGTGACCATGGCCCAGTGCTGCTACACTGACCAGATCTGCGTCTCCCAGGGTACGTGCCAGCCAAAAGCAGCCATTGCTGCTGCCCTCCCCCATGCTGATGCCACTGAGCACCCTCAGAAATGTCCCATCAGCCCAAACTGGAGGTCTGGCCGTGCCCTGCTGTGTGTCCCTGCCTCACTCTGGCACCAGCTCCTGCACCCCTGAGCCACCATGGATCTCAGCACCCATCCCTGAGCCACTGCAGCTCCAGGGAGTGCCTAGATCTTGGAAGGACAACACGGCCCTGCTGGCTGCAGCTTCTAGATGTCAAGGCTTTGGGACTGCAGTAGCTAACGATATAATCTAAAATCTAAAGAGCTTCACAGGCCGTGGCAGGTTTGCAGCTCACTGCCCTGTGTGGCATTTGTACATTTGAGAGCATTGTCAATCTCTTTATTTCTATGTAGGAGCTAAATTTTCTCAGGAGGGTCTCTGGTTTTCACAGCTTCAAGGCAAACAAATACAGCTGATGCATGTGCTTAACAGAACAATTTGAGGCAACATATTGTGGCTGAGCCGTCTGAACAGCTGAAATTGCTCTGCAAACTGTCTGTGTCAAGATACTCTTCCCAGAGCACAGAGAGATAAAACAACCAGCTGAAAAATGACAGACACCACAAGGCTTAGCCCAAAATCGAGGATGCATGTCCCTGCCATCCTGGGCTGCTTGCCTCCTGTGTGGATCTGCATCCAGACACAACACAGGACTGCTACATTCAGGAAATAAAATGCCATTTCAGCAAGTCTTACACTGTCAAACACATTAAAAAAAAAAAAAAAAAGGAAACTAGTTCAAAAATATTAAACATGGCACTGATATTTCCTTTCTTGATGGGTCTGCCCAGGAAGCAATCTCAGTGTTTAAGTGGGTCTCACTGCAGGGAGAGCTCAATGTGAGTGCTCCCTTAAGCTGGGAGGCTGGATAAGCATGGTGGCAGCGCTGCTGTGGTCCCCAGTGGTGCCTGCACTCATCTCTGACAGCAAGGACAGCCTGCACAGCACCGCTGACTGCTCTGAGATGCCAAAGGAGGTTGCACTGCCTTGCCTTTGATGGAAGGTGTGAAAGGTTCCTGCAGTTGCAGTGAGGGGATTTGAGCCATGGCCATCAGTGATCATCCACAGATGATGGGTTTTGTTTCCTTGCCCGGGAAGCTTGGAATGGAGGTGACAAAGGCATGTCACACCTTTGGTGTGCTTGGATGTCCCACCTCACCAAAGCACCAGTGACTTGCAGGAGTTATTTTCATTTGGGGAGAAAAAAAGGACTTAATATCAGGGGTTTTTACAAACCAGGGAACGCCTTCCTTTAATGTTGTGTAAATACCTTTGTGATTTAAAAACAAATGAAGGGTGGCAGAATACTCTTCACTGGAATTCATGCAGTAATGGAGAAAATATGCATAGCAAACAAACGTGCAGAGCCTGATCTTCCTAGGGATTACAGCTTCTCTCCAAGGCCATGTCACCCTCCCCAAACACCCTCCCTGCATGGCCATGGCACACAAGTAACAGCAAATAGATGCCCACAGCATGTTAAACCACCCAGAGCAACAGCTGTCCTGCGGGAGACACAAACATCAGCAGCACACAAAGATGACAACCTGCTCTAAATTTTAACAAATGCAACCAGGCAGTGGCCTGACGTGTAGGTGAGTGTAACATGAAATGGCTACAGAAAATTTACACAGGAGAAGGAAACAGAGACAGCAGACACAGGATTCCATCCTGTCTCTAGGTATCCAAACATCCTCTGCACCCTCACAGGGTCTGACTGCAAAGCCAGGGCTGCCCAGGCAGCCTGAGAGAGTCATTGTGTAACCAAGAGGTCCCCACCTGAGGCATGAAGCCTAGAAGAGAATAGTTCTTTCCTTTTATCTGATGATGTTCCAGCTCTTAACTGTTGAAATGGAAATATGCCCCAACCTTTGGGACTCTCAAATTGATCTTTGGCTGGTAGCTGCCCAGAAGTTTGTGCCTGTGATGTCAATTCATTTAGAAACACTCACGGTGAGAAAACAATAACCTTGTTGCCTGCCAGGTTCAGCAAAGTTCACTTTTAACAACAGAGAGCTTAAAAGGCCAACAGCACAATTTACTTTACTGAAGCAAAAGCCTGACGTTCCTGGCTACAGCAACAAAGAAAAGTGTTTGAAAAGTGACGCAGTGTGAGCACAAAGCAGGCTCAGCCCTGAAGGATTCTCACCAGTGTTTGCTCAACCACACTGGCTGAAGGCAGCCCAAAAGAATATTACCTCAGTGTTGTGGCTCTCCTGAGCAGACTATCTCCAGTAACACCGAATGTCCACGAAAATGCTGTTGCATAAACAAAACACACTTACGTGACTGCATGCAGCCAGGCCCGGGCTAGCCAAGCTGGTTGATTCTGGATGCTTCTGAGAATGCAAGTGAAATATTGCTTCACAGAGTTTGGGGCTGGCCCAGGGCTGAGAACACACGGCCTTCGCCGTGCCTTGACTTCATCTTGTCCTGCGTGTGGGAGATGCGCTGACTTGGCATGGCCTCGCCTGCCTTCCTCCAAAATCGTGGCATTTTTCATGGCTTTGCTATGACTTGGAAGGACCATAGCCCCAAAATAGCGTTCTCTCTTCAAGATGTTTGTTCCTCCCACACTTTGGGACATGTTCCTGGGGAGGGGCTGCTGTGCAGATGGCTGGCTTGGTGCCTGAGCTCTGCCGAACCAGAGGATGAGGACAAATGGGCTGACTTGGGCCCTCCCGCTGTACCTATGGGATAAATTCCTGTGTGAATGCAAGAGCTGAGCCCTCAAGAAGCATTTCAGCTCCTGTTACTGCTGCCTCACCCAGATGTGCAGTCCCACACCTGGAATACCCCACTTGTTAGAAACCTGCTTCTAATTCTTACTTTATTTGTGCCCTTTCTGTATATCAGTGCTTTCCTCTAGCCTAAATAGCTCCTCTCTCTCCTTAGTCAGAACAAGCACTCCCTGATATCCTGATGGAGAGCTTTTTTTGCCCATCTTTGGCTGCTAGGAGGAAAAAGCCAAGGTTTCTGCTCTTTTCTCATGAAAGGCCCTGCCTGGCCTTGTGTCCCCACACCAGGGCTGCTGCTCAGGCCCAACACACAGTCCCACCTATTCTTTAAAGCAAAAGTGTTGTATAAATACAGAGCAACAGGGAATCACATTCATTTACCCTCCAGGGGTGAAGGTCTGGCAAAGGAAAACCACCACTGCTGACCATGGTCTGCTGCAGCCCCTGCTGCGTTGCACACTCAGTAACTCATCCCTGCACTTTGCTAAATGCCATCACGGGACAGCCTGGTGCAGGATGCAGCCAGTTTTGTCTTCAGTACACCTAGAGAAGGTACAAGAGAGAACAAATGCTCACTTGAGGGTTATCCCACCCGTGCTCCAGCCTTGTGGCTGTGCTGCAAAAAGAAGAGGGGGTGAGTACTTAGCTGAGGGGACCAGACCTTGCCGCGGCTTCACTGGTGAGTCACTGCAGCCTGAGGATCCTCTCTGGACACATTCTGGGACATGAACCACTGGTGCCTGTAGGGAAGGAACCCCCAACACAGCTGAGATCTCTGCTGGGCTTTTGCACTTACCTGTTGCTTTGAGCAGTGTCATGATCTTTGGGAAGTGCAGGCTCCACAGAAGAGGCACTGAAGTCTTCCTCCCCAGAACGTCACAGAAGAGCTGTTCCAGCTGTCAGTCAGGGAAAAGGACCCTGATTAAAATCTTCAGTGTCTTTGATGAGCATCCATCACTGGCAGCCCCCTGTCCTTCTGCAGGAGGAGACACCAACATCAGACGTAAAACTGCTCTCAATTTTAACAAATGCAACCAGGCAGTGGACTAACAGGCACTAGTTTGCAGATTTTTTTTTCAGTGCATCAGAAATTTAAATCACTCGAAGTGCCACAATTAGATCCTATTAAAAATGTACGTGGGATAATTTGGCTGTATTTTAATTAAACATTAATTTATCCAATTTATGCAATTCAAGCACAGGAAAAATCAGAACGGTGGATTTAACATGCCCTTGTGTGGTGCTGCATGATTCATCTTTCAAGTCACCTAAGTGTTGGTGCCCGCTAGAGTCACAAAGCAGCCACCATTGTCCCAGGAAACTGCTGGGGAAATTGCATTTATCTGCAAAGAGATCCCTTGGTTTTGGGGGAAGAGCAGAACATAAGACAACGTTCATGAGAGATGTAATACGGAAGAGGGATTGCTCCAGAGCCTCAACCTTCCACAACAATTTGTCACCCATAGCCTGCTGTGAGCAGTCTGTATAATTCTCTTGTTGTCACCACCCCAGAGCAACCAGAGTTATTTGGCCTGTGTCACCACTAGACACTTACCCACTTGCCAGGACCCTGCACAGATCCTTGGAGCTGTGGCCCAGGAGGATGGGCTCGTGCGACCTTTTCTGTGGTTGCGGCGCTCAGCAAAGGGTGGAGCGAATCCCACTGGGCAGTGCGCCGGGACACACTGTGCTGGGCCCTAAAACAAGCACCCTCCTGGAGGGACCACGTGGGAGATCTGCCCGCAGCAGAAACCCTGCTGCTGCCACGCTCCCTCCACATGTACCCACACACCCTCCTGCTGTCAGCAAAAGCTGGGATTTAGGACAGTCTTAAGCAAAATTTTTCAGTGTGTAGCTCATGCACTTGACAGTGCATTAAAGATGTTGTGGTGTGGTTCTTTAATCAGCCAAGTGTGCCTCGTTGCATTGATTGTCTGTCTTGCATAGATCCAAAATCCCTCACCTGAAGCCTCCCCATCTCCATGTTGTTATGGGATTGCAGCATCCCTGCACAGCTGAGAGGGAAGGGCACATCGCAGGGATGTTTTTGGACAGCTTCTGAGCACAGGTTTCAGTGTGTGCAAAAGCAAACAAGCAGAAGACCTGAGACTTACAGAAAAATGAGGGAGAGACAGAACAGACAATAACAACCTCATAGCTAAAAATGAAAAAAACAAAAGCATTTGTTTGATGCATGCACCCCCACAAACTACATTATGACTGGAACAGCCCCCATCTCACAGTGACAGCAGCAGTTACATTTGATCTCCCCATCACAGGTTTCCTCCCTGGCTCTTCAGATACTCCCTTTTTATCAAGAGAAGACTAAAGTGTGATGACATCTCCTATGGCTCTCTGGGGTCTCTGGGGTGTGTGTGTTCATGTGCACAGATGTGTGCACACATCTGTCTATCTCTGTCCTTCTGCTTCACCTGCACGAGGCTTGGTGGTCCTTGTGTGCCTTTTCCTAGGAAAAAGCTTCTGATGCCTTTTCCGCCCCCGAAATGGAGACAAAGCCAAGTGCAGTTCTTGGCATGTAGCTATCCTAATGATACTGTGACACAGAGAGGAAAGCCATCCAAGAGACATCTGCTCCTTTGTCACATGACGGGCTCTGCTTTTGGAATGCACAATTTGTTTGCCACAGTATCCGACACCCTTCAGTAGCTCAAAGTTAAATGATATTTCTGAAGGGCTGCTTGGGATTTGCTTTTCTTCCTTAAAAGATGTTTCTTCTTTGGAATTTGGGTCTCCGTAGCCAGGGCCCTCATGGCTCCAACACCTTGGATGCTGACAGGGAAGAGCACTGGGTACACTCCATACCAGTGATGAAACTCTTCACAGGGCTCTCCAGAAGAAAGGCTCTAAGGATTGACATGAGTGTCTCTGTAGGGAAAACAGCAAGACCCACACTGTTCACGATGATTACTCACACATCACCTAACATTTACATCTTTAAATTATCACTCAGATAAAAACTATTGCAGACTCACAGTCATTGAGACAATAAAGAGCTGTGCTGAGGTGGGATGCCTTGAGACTCCTCAGCGTTGGCTCTGAACCCTGTTGCCTCCCAAATGCTACAGCCTCTGGGTACCTGCTCTTATCTTCAGCAAGCACAGGGAGGAGCTGGCCTTCTCCTCAAAGCACAGTCTGGGAGGCATGCACGGGTCCCCAAAGCCACCAGGGCTGATCTCATGGACGCTATACCCCAGACCTGGCTGTGTGGGGCAATGTGGAACAGATGTAGATGAGCCAGCTCAGGTCTGGAAACCAGGCTGCCCAGCCATGAGGGTTTGTGCCTGTACACCATGGCCAGCCTTGCTTCTGACCTCGGGCAGGGGAGACTGCAAGCCCCTACAGCTCAGGAAAACACCAGTTCTGACCTGGGCTGCCCCCAGGAGCAGATTCCCCCATGCAAGTCAAAGGGGGTGGTCTGTTTGCTGCGTGTGTGCTGTCCCATGAGCCCGCCTGCACAGCTCCATCTGGTTTGGGAAACAAAGCAGACAACGCATCTCAGCCTCCAACCATTTCCAAGGAATTATCTTCATTTCTTCAGTCCAAATCAAAACAAAACGTTACCAACAGACACTCTTTGCAAGACAAAACCATACCTGAGCTGAGATTTGAGGACTCACACAAAGCTTCCAGCAGGTGTTCCCACAAGACAGCCCCAGGCAGGGCTTCTGGAGACACCACCATGGTTGGTGGCTACATCTCAGGAGAAGCAAAGGAGCTGTGGGGACAACTTGACTTTGGTTAAGTTTCAGAGAACTAAATTGATTCTTCAAATTCACATAGTTTCAAAATTGTAAATTTTAACACTTCTTTCTGGAGGGAGCAATTTGAAGAGGGAGAATAGTCTATCACTGCTTTCACATTTAACAAGTTCTGGGGTTGGGAGTGTGGGGACATCTGCTGACACTAATTCCTGTGATTCAGCACCTGTGGGCCATACTTCAAGTATACATCCTTATCCTTGTTTTTTCTTGTTGGTTTGGTTTTTTAGTCAGGACATTTTAACTGGGGACAGATGAAAGAAAAAGAGGGCATGTTCACTTATTTATTTTCTGATAGACCATGGAAAAAAAAAAAAGAAGAATGATTAAACCAACAAACTTTCTTTAATAAATTAATAGCAGCATCACAAAACCCTGATGTGAATGACCCAAAGAAAGTTGGGTACATGACAGTATTTAACCATTCACAGAAATGTTCTCCCCCACTGGCTGGGAGGAACGCAGGCGCTGTAAGGCAGTCCCCTTGGCTCTTCATCCAAACAAGAGATGGACATCAGAACGGGTCCAGCTGAGGTTGGCATATTTACAGTTCTGGCGCTGAATTTTTTTAAAAACACTTATAAAAATTCTGAAAATTCTCTGTTCAATTCTTGTTATTTACATCCAAATATAGCAGGTTCCCTTTTTGCCCATACAACAGAACTGGCAAGGGTGAGACATGGAAGGCTCCTATGCAAAGACAATGCCTGTGTGTAAACTTACACTGAGCTCGAGGATGCTGTGGGAAATGAGCTATTCACACAACTGACACGTGTCCTAGAAGCTACTGTAATTCAACTTATTGCTAAATGCTTTCAAAGTCTGGTTCTTATATATATATGTGTGTGTATATATAAGTACAAACTCACATGTGTATATACATACACACATATACATGCTTGGAAGAGATGTGTTATAAATTCACCCAAAGGGGAAAAAAAAAAAAGGAATTTAAAATGTGCTGTCATTTTTTCTGATTTTTTTGTACTCTTTGAGATAACAAAATCTGACTCAGGGTAAAGGGCAGTCGCTGAAGGTGCAAGTTTGTGTCTCTGGCCAGTTGTTTTCCTACCAATTACCTGACCTTTTTGGAGAGGCAAGTGGATTCCCAAGCATTCAAGCCCATGGTGGTATCTGCAGGCTGGCACACAGAACAGCTCTGCTGCCTTCTGCAAGCAGTAAGCTGCACTCTGCACTGGGATATCTCATCTGCCTGCAGCTAAGTACTATGGATTTATCCCAGGAGGGGATGAGGGGGAAAAGAAGATCATCAACTTCAATGCATCAGTCTGGGATCAACCCAGCAGCAGATACAACCCATACGTTGTGTTTTAGTAGGGGCCTCAGCAAGGTTGTTGCTGCACACAGCAGTGCAACAGCACAACGTCACCTAAAGTGCTGGCAGAATTTTCCAGTTCTTCTACAAGTTAATTTTAATGGAATGAACACAGCAAGCTTAGAGTACAAGCAATTCACGTAAATAAAATGCAATTTATCCATGCCTAGTGTAAGCGTCTCTGTTCTGACAATTATCTTAGCCAGAGGCTGTCAGTGATGCTAAATGCATCCATGTTAGATGGGCACTGCAGCATCTGTGTAGCAGTTAATGAAGATATAAAAACCTTATGGGTGATATCTGGTATTAGACAATGCTCCACATAAGGAAATCTGTGTGAGAGGCATCACCCCAGATGCACAGTGCCAGAAAGACAAGTGCCTTGGAGGGTTTGTGTACACAGGAATGCAGAGGAAAATGAATTCAAATTATACATGGTGTGTATTAAAAGCAGATTACTTAAACTGCATTCAATCCCAATGTGGATGCTTTCATTAAAGATGTAAGTGGTGTTAATATGATATACTATAATTTACTTTGGGAGTAAAATGGAATAAATCAAATTTAAAAGTTACTCCAGATTAACATTCCATGTAGTCTGCTTCCTTCCTGCCCCTGGTCACCGTTTGCTTTAGAACCATGTCACCAGCAAATGATTCCAACCACGTGCTCTGTTCAGCTCTGCCACCCCCTCCTGAGACAGGAGCAGGGACCCTCGCTTACGCCTCTCTCCAGCATTCCCCAGGGAGGCACATCCTGCTCCTCACAGCTTGACCCTGGCCAGCACCACACACAGAGAACCTTCTGCTCTACACCCAAAGCAGCGTTCTATCACCAGCAATGTGCTGAAAAATAAAAGCGAGTGCTAACCCAGCTAATGAATAACTAGATGTGAGGAGCGAGAAGAGATCTGGGCTCTTCCAAAGCCAGAGTGCTCTTCTTCAAGTAAGCCAAAGCCCCTGATCCTCCAGCAATCTGTGAGGGCAGTGCTGGCCACACTGAGCACAGCCTGCTCCATCCCAGAGCTGATGGTTATCTGCAAGACTAAAAGAGGGCTTTTAATAAGTCTCAGGCTTCCCATTTATTGAATGTTTGAAATAGGTAACTGGGGATCGCTCTGTTTCTCACGGTTCTTCTCCAAGTCTGAAAGTGATGCCAGCCAGGACTGCAAAACCACACCAGAACTGCATTCCCTACCTTCCTTAGGGGAGCCAGAGCCTCCTGAGGAACAGAAGGAAAACAGCAGGACTGGAGAGGGAGCCAGAGTCTAACAAAGGTCCCTTGAAGTGCAAGATTGACCCAGTATGGCAGAAGCCACTACACATAACAGGACATGTCTGGCCAGGTGCCTGCACGGCCACTACGCTGCTGTGATGTCTCTCTGCCAGGTTTCTGTAAAGTCTTTACACGGCACAAATAGGGGTGAGGATTTAAAGTATATATTTACTGTCAACTTGAAAAAGAAAGTTATACTGACCAAGTCTAATAGCATGTATTTGATATATAACTATTAACGTGCCATTCTGGACTCCAGCAAATTCCACCTGAGATAAATATTCAGCATTTTTGTTCATGCACTGGAAGAAGAATTCAAACATTTTGTCCATGACATATGCAAAGTAACTAATAGTTCTGATCTAGTATTAACAGTAAATATAGAACCTTAAACTTCACTGCAGTATATTAATATATATTATTTTAAGTACTGGACTGGAAAGACAACTCTTTTTTCTCTTTTAAAAAAAAAGAAAGCTTTGTTCGGAATGCAATATTTACATTGTCCTTTGACCGACACTTACATTTTTACACAATATATTTTGGCTACAGATACACCGTAGCAAAGGTCTGTGAGAGTCACTTTTACACACAGCTCACTCTTTCACTTACAACGTTACAGCTGTTTATGGAGAGCTCTGAAGTCCCTGGTTGCATCTCAAGGCCCTCCTCAGCCTCATCTAGTTCCATGCTATTGAATTCATTGCCATTTCGATAGCTCGTTAAAGTCAGGTCTTTCCCATATAAAGCTGTTGAAGCAACATTCAGACACTGATTCTGCCGCAGCGCTGATTTTTTACTGGGCTTGTACTGGCAGCGGATGTAATTGGAAAAAGCCCTGCGGTAGGTTTTGTTGAAGAGGGTGTACACCAGGGGATTCACCCCCGAGCACACGTACCCCACCCAAACAAACACGTCGAGGAGTTCGCTCAAGAGGTCTTTGTCGCAGGCTTCCTTGCAAAGGACAGACATGACATTAGTGATGAAAAACGGGCACCACATGATGAGGAACAAAAAGAAGACGATGCCCAGGACCTTGGAGGCTCTGCGCTCGTTGTTGATGGACTGCATCGTTCCCTTCCGGAAAAGCACCGCCTCCTTATTTACAGGGGAGTTCAAGTGGGATGCCCCCTCGTGATTGTGAAGCATTGAAATGTTCTCTGCGTTGTTTTCCTTCTTGAGGCAGTTCACGCTGCTCCTCCTCTGCTTGGGCACCTCTCCACACATGAACACCGTGGCCTGTCTCTGCAGCACCTGGACAGTCAGGCAATACGTGATCACCATGATGATGAGGGGGATGAAGAAAGCCATGAAGGACCCAATGAGGACGAAGTTCTCGTCGTTAAGGACGCAGGTCCCATTTACAAACACCCTGGAGTCATCCTGCAAACCGATGACTGGAATAGGCATAGATATCCCTAGAAAAATGAAACCAAAAAGGAGGCTGTTACCTGGACAGGCGGGGCTCCAAAGAGGCAGCAGAGATGATGCAGGTCCTGCGTGCACTCAGCCCACTGCCTAAAGCTGTTTGGAAGAGAAGTTACTGCTTCCAGGTGAAAGGGGAAACAGTCAACACCCCTGGGAGCACAGCTCCAGGGTATGACACCCTCCTCCAGGAACAGCAGCAGCTTTGGTGTGCTCCACAGCTGACTCAGTGAATGCAGCCTAACTCCTACTTTTCTAGCATTAACTGGAATTTGTGGGTGTAGAAAAGGCAGTCACCACTCTGCTGTCTTCCAGCTGACCACTCCATACCTGCCAGTTTGGGACAGTTTCGAAATCGCTGACATAGGGTAGAAAGGAGCAAATTTTAAAAAGAAAAATTTTCAAAATATGAAAGAATTACAGCTATGAAGATTTAAAAGCAAGATTCTTACAGTAATTAAAATAATCCTGATAGAAAAAATGGCCACTTTTGCCATGGCATCACAGACATGTGGAAGCAAAGTTCTGGATCTCTGGGCCCTTGTGGGCAATCTCAGTGCAAACAGACAGTGTTTTCTGCAAGATGTCACTCAAATATTTTTCACATGTACTGAGATCCAAACTTCATCCCTTGATCTGTGAAGCTCAGTCCCACATCAGGACAGACACAAAACCTTCCAAAAGCAACAACACATTTTGGAGTAGCACAACCTGTGTGTACAGGAGAACACAGAAAACACGTGGTGGGCCAGATCTAGTTACAGCATCATGGGTTCATCTAGTCCTGTCCTGTGTCTTTGGTAAGTACCAGAAGTTTAGGGCCACAAACTTCAAAATGGGTACAAAATGGGGCAGCTGTAAGCATTATATCTTAGAAAATTCCGAAGCAAGAATTTGCATCCAGACCTGGTTTTTAAAATAACCTTTGAGAGATTCATCTTCATGATAAATCTTTTGAATCCTTGATCTCATTTCTAACTCCACAGTACTCAGTGGCATTCAGTTCCTCAACCTATCTGTTTGTCATCTGAACAAAGTGTTTCTTGCTCATTTAAATTTGCTGCCTGATAATTTCCTTTGACTCCCCTCAGTTCCTCTACTGTGAGAAACAGTGAATAATCACTATCTGGTCACCTTTTCCACCTTCTTAGTGATTTTATAGACCTGTTATCATCTCTCCTGCCTGACATCTCTTTTGGAGCTGAAGAACGCTACTCTATTCACTCTCTCTCCTCATGCCAAACTCGTTCTATGCCTTTGATTATCTTTCTTCATTTCTTTTCAAGTTCCTTTCTGCCCTTTTAAAGAAACAAAAAAACCCTGCACATCCAAGCAGTTAGAGAGAAACTCCTCAGACACGTCTGTGGCTGCCCATGCCCTCCTTGAGCTCTTCCACCTGAGAAATAACCAATGCTGAGGCCACTGTTGTGCTTGGATTGCTTTTTTTGGAGTTGCTGTGAACACCACAGGCCACAGAGCTAATCCTGTGGGACTCTGAATTTCTAAACAGGAAAAATAACATGCTAAAGAGATTAACCAGGGCATTTTTCCCACTCCAGCTAAGTGTTTTCCAGGATTCTGGAAAATTCATCTGCAATTTGTCATTACCAGAAAATTACCATTTGGCAGTAATCAAGTGACGGAATTTCTTCTGAAAATTAACGATTATAAGTGTCTTCTGTGATTGTAGCACGTGTTTTCTTAGCTCAAGTACCAGTTCCAGTATTTGTTTTTCTTTCCCTCTACATGCCAGTGCTCATCAGTTTACCCGTGGCAAGGCAGCTGCCTCCTGTCTGATATGTTACCTGTTATCTTGCTTGTGCCAATTCCCTGCAACGGCAACAACCTTCATCCCATAAACCCATCATTAAAGACATCATCCTAATGCCTTGGCGCCATCAAACCACAGACATCTGGGAAATGGTGGAAGTTAGACTGAGCACTCTTTATATGAAGAAGAAATCTGAATTAAGTCAATGGCATTACACTGGGATTACATTTGCATGTATAATTTTATGCTTTAGTGCCCTCTATAACACCTACCCTTTGAAATAAAACTCCAAAATGAATGAAAGTTCATTCATGAAGTAGTCTTCATTTAAGTTGGTTTTATTGCTTTAGCCAATGGAAATGAGATGAGGTTTTGGGATATCTTCACACATAAACTGACATTTATGTGACACACACAAAGTACATTTGGGAAGAATAACCTAGTTCTGGGATACGATGGATATACAAATCAAGAGCATTGATGGCAGCCTGAAACTCTGCATGAGCATGAGATAGCTCAGCATTAATGACAGGGAATGAGGGGGTAGCTGCTGTAATGGAAAAGTGTCCCTCACCTCTCACATAACAAAGTGAGATTTCAGACTGAGAATGCACAGAAGAAAGAGAGCACTAAGTCTTTGTTTGCACTTTCTTCCAGTCTGGGAAAATCCCATCATTAACAGCAGTAGGAAGAAAGATGCCCTCAGATAAGCTGCCAACACACTTTGATTCAGCTGTCAGCTGGATTCAGCACTGCTGAAGGGGCGGCACTACCCTCATCTCAAATGCCTTCTCTCACCTCACACCTCTCCTTTGAAACTCATTCTTTAATATATAATTTACCACCAATCCACTGCACAATTGAGTCTGAAAGGGAACTAATCCTGTACATACCTTGAGCAACAGGGACTAACTCACAGTGAGAAGTGTGGAAGGTCTTGGACACCTCAGAGAGGGCTCCTTCATGGGGGATTACTGCAAAATCGCTGCTGCCACAATCCCAAATGCACTAATACCTGCTTGCAGACACAGCTCACAGCTGGCCCTTGTTTCAGCAGGGGTACCTTGGTCACCACTAAGCATTCCCAAGGCTCCTGGACACGGATGAACATGGATGCCTGCCCGACTTGAGTTCTGCTGTTTGAACGAGTACGGAGAAGGCATTCAGCTCCACTTGACTCGAGCAATCCACAGCACTAACTATGCACTTCTAACTGTCCATAATTTAAGAGCTGAGGTCAGTTGGTCAGAGAATACCAGACTCCCTACAGCAGTGCAAGGAGAGTGAGTGTCAAATCAGGCAAGAGGCTCTGAAGCCGGCTGCTGTCCACAGCCTTTTGTCAGTACAGCTCTCTGAGCCCCCGTGCAGAGCATTTCGTGAGTTTCTCCCTGACACACTCCTCATCAACAAACATCAGGCTGACTTGGTGAGCTGGTCTCCAGCCTCAGAGGCATTTTCCAGTTGTGTCAAACAACCCTTTCTAACTAAGGTGGCAGCGAATTCCCCAAAAGACGCAACGCCACTCCAGAAACTTACAAGGTTGAAGTGTTGCAAGCTTATTGCATATCACAGTGCTCTTCAGAGCAAATGTGGTCCTCTTGTTTGAAGTCTGAGCAGTGCCTGGGGCAGCTGGTTTTGCCCCAGCAAAAAGAGACAACCGGTCAGTAAGCCATGACCCAGGTCCCTGCTAGACTCAACACTGGGAGCTCTGGGCACCCTCCTGCCAGGCAGCAGCTTGAGCAGGACATCCCTTCACACCACAGCAGAGAAGGTGAATGTGATTTTTTTCTTCTCTACCCTCCTTTGGCTTCTGTTTGACAGAGCAGCAGGAAGTCAGACTGAGAGTGATCCTCTGGATTACAAATCCAATTACAAGTGTTGTCCTAACTGCTGCTTGTCAGCTTTAAAGATGTCCTTAAGCCAGTGGAAATGTTCACCAAATGGGGCTGAGGTGATGCTGTGGACACAGGGTAACAGATGCTCTTCACAGATTCTGAATTAATAAAACAAAACCCAAATGACTGCACATACAGATTTACAAAATATTTACTAGAGAAAAAGTTGGCTAAAAAGTCCAAATTGACATTCACAGATATTTAGACTTAAATGAAAAACAATATAGTTTTTGTGTTAAATATCTTGTTTTCTCCAGTGAAAGCCCATAAGACTGATAGAGATTACAGAGATTACTGAATAGCTGTGTCTTTGACGGTTATTTCCACTAAAAAAGGGAGTCATTTCCACTCTTCTACAAGAAGATATTTTCTCCAAGGACAACCACCTAACTCAAGAAAACAAAGGCCTGCATATGGGTGTAATCTGTTTTTCCATGTGTGGAATTCTCAGGGCTGAATACAAAAAGGGTCACATTTTGCTGCAGGTACACGAGCTTGGGAAGGCCAGGGTCCACCTCTCCTGGTGTCAGCACTGAAATCAAAGTCTGCTGTGTCCATGGCAAGAGCTCTGCTGATGCAGGTGGCTTTGGACCTCCTGACATCCTCCTGACATTTACAGACAATTGGAAAGGAAAAAGCAGAGAGAAAGTTGTGTGCCAAACAAGACTGTGGCTGCCACAAATACAACACTGTAAAAACGAGAACACTGCTGAACACTACATGTTCAAATCCAAACATTTAACCTCATATTTAAACAAATAGAAGCAAAAATAAACCTCATATTTAAACTAAAACAAATCTGTTTGGTTTCTTAACTGAAATGTCTCACAAAGTGCCTGCACATTTCTCTAATTCAGACAGCGAGAAGCAAACCCCAAGAGCCAGCAGCCTCCTGACTTGCAGCATGCAAGAAGAGGCACTGGGTTCAGAAACCAAAGCTCTTCAGAGGACAATTGAAGAATGTTGGCTGCTACAGTGTTCAAAATCACTAAAATTCCATATTGTCCCCATATTTCAGCAGACTAACTGCAGTGCCTTTCATGTACTAATATTGTAACAACGCCCCTTCAAGGCTGGATTAGGTCTAGTTTTATCTAACCATTCCAATAAAATAACTGTGCCAGCTTTGTATTGGTTTAAAGTCAAAGATAAAACGGGGATGAACGTTGAAGGCTCTCCCTGCCCGCAACAAGCACAACTGCAAACAGATGAAAGTCATTACTGACTGTGCCTGAGCGAGCTGCTGACCTTTTCTCAAACCTTGGGAGAGCACTGAGCAACCCAAGCCCAGATGGAAAACCAGCAAACGACAGTATAAGACAGAAGAAATAAATTCTTTTCCCACCTGCCTTTCTGTTTTGCTAAATTACTTCTCTTGGTGTGCATTTGGAGGAGGGTGATGGGGCTCCTGCTCACTCCACCGCTGCTGCCAGGGCTGGGCCTCCCCAAGCAATCAAACAGTGATGGTTGGACTGATGCTCAGTAGCAGAACCTCAGACACAAGATATCAGCATCTCCCTTGCTCCCTTGATATCTGCTCCCTTGCAGGGAACAGATCTGGTGCAATGGTCAGTCTATTTCTGTGCAAAATTCTTCACAGACTGTCACCATCTGCTGCTGTCCCAGGCAAAACCTTTCACTGACATCTAATGACGAGATCAAACCAATCCAAGCACCCTGAAATCACCTGAAATCCCAAGGCAGTTTCCTTGCTATGAATTCAGCTTGTTATCAGCTAATATGGTCTACCCCACCCTGAGAACTCTTGCTACTGTGCTAGGGAGATCAATGACCCTCTTGGGAATCATGGTACAAACAGTCAAAAAATTGTCTTTAGACAAAATACCTTTTTAGATGGCTCAAACAAGTGGGAAACAGGCAGATGACACCTTAGTGTTTTGCTCTAGGTCATAAAGCAAGTGTTTCTCTCTTACCCACGACCAGAAGGCAGGTCTGAGAAAGTTTTATGAGCAGAAGCCAGCTCTACTGCTCCACCAGAGCAAAGTTAATGCCAACTCAGCCCAGCTTCCAATGCTAATGCCACCTCTGCACTCTGGTGAGGCAAACAAAAGTTGTCAGGACCACCACCGCAGCACCTCTGCCTACAGGCCAATCAACTATGACCCCCATGCTCACAAGAGAAGAATTTTAGTCCAATATACACTGTCAGACATGCAGTGTCAAATATAAAAAGGCAAAAAAATATTTAAAATACATTAATACAATTCTCTCCCAAATCTGGAGAGATATTAAGCTCCCTTAGGCTTTACTGGTATGCAACCATTTTTCTCAGCAATTTATATTGTTACTGTGCTTCTACCAAAGCAGTGCTCGTAGTCAGGAATCTGCATATTTTTCCAGGACAGGAGGGTGCCTGTCTAACCTTTGCTTCACCAGTAACAGTTGTCTTAGCACTGCTTCCTCGTCTCCAAGTGATGAGCCAGAGCCAGCCTGCTTGGTGGGAAACGTTTGAGCAAAATCCCAGCAGCACATTTTGACCTTGCATGTGCTGGCTTCTTCATTAGCACTGTTTTTGCCCTTTTTTTCCATGAAACATGTCCAAAGGCTGTGTGCTAACCTGAAGCCTGCAAAGAAATTCCTGGGGCTTTGGTCTTATCCCAAGGCATGATCTCTCAGGAGCAACTACAGCCCAGCACAGGACTAAGGGTGCCAGGAGCAAACACATCTCACCAGCACATGAGCCATGGAAATGCCTTGCTGAGGAAGTCCCTGATCCCAGAGACACACTGATGGGCAGAAATGCAAACCAGAACCCTAAACGTGCTCTGAAACCGTGACCTGAGGGAGACGAGGAGAGCTATTCCAGGCCTCCTTTGTCTCCATGCACAACCTGCCCTCAGCATATCCCCCTGCCCTAGGAGACCACAACTCCTTTTATATCAGTGGTGCCACTCCAGGCACGTTCCTCAGACTGAGGATTATCTCCAGTGGGAGAGGGGAAGGCTTAGCTGGTACCTGGAGGCTCTTGAAGGACATCATTAGCACAGCTTGCAAGCAAGAAGAGGCTGCTCAGCCCCTGTGAGAGACAAACACCCAGGGCAGAAACAAAAAGCTGTTAGATGTAAGTTCACTTAATCTGAGATGAGTGTTTACTGATCCTTGAAGCCCGCATTTATACCTTTCATACTCTTTCATACTTCTATAAATAGATCTCCTCAATAAAACAATGAAGTACTGTGAAAGTTAAATGGGGATTTAAATTTCATTTTCAAACCTGAATGGTTTATTGTATACACAAACCTCAGGTAACTACCTGAAATCAAAATCACAATATCATTAGTGAGTCAGAGAAAGAATGAAAATGTTTTCAAACACACACACACACAAATTGTGGAATTTGCCTATGGCACTGACACACAGCAAAATTTAAAGGATGGCCTTATCTCGGTCACTTACAAACTAAATTGAATTTACACCGCTTCTGAGGATGTAAAACTGTGAGCTGGAAAATTGGTAGCATGTATAATTTCAGCACTCTATAGAAAATGACCAAACCTTGAACATTCTGGGAAGCAGAGGAAAAGCCCTTCCAGGCGCATATTTGGGTCACAAGGAACTTCAGAATTAAAATGTTTCCGTTATTTTCATATCAGAAGTGATGTGTGTGTACCTCCACATCAATGAAGTGCTTCCATTCAGATTTTCAAAGGGATATCTTGTTTATTTTACTACACTTTCTCCTGTATGACAAAGTGTGCACCCAGGGTTTGACTGGTTCCTCATCACTGCTGCTGAGCACTTCATGGAGACCTCCACTTGTTGTCAGAGTGGCCCAAGGCCACCTTCCTCAGAGCAGGGTAGAGGGAGTCTGGTGAGATGGTCAAGTCCACATGTTGGTTGTGAAAACTTTGAAACTACACGAAATCTGAAATCTTGAAACAATACCAAGATTCTGCCAGCAGGCTCACACCTAAAATTGATTTTCATTTTCAATTGTGAGGATATTTCTGTTGCCTGCATTTTTATTTCCAGCTTCAGCACAGTTCTGTCTGTTCAGCACAAAGCTCACTTTTACAAGCCCAGCCCTTCACAGCAGCCACTTCTTCTCTAACAGAAGACAAAAGTCTTGCTCAAGTTACGTTTGCTAAAGCACAGGACAAGTGGCTGTGATGTACTTTAATCTGGAACAAAGAGGATTTTGGAAAAGACCCATTCACAAAGAAATTGTCAAGAGACAGAAGGACTCTGTTATGTTCCCCTACTTTAAAACCTAATCATATGTTTAGGCTTGTGCAACTTGACAAATTTGTAGCTCAATGAGCAAAGAGCCTCTTTTATATTTTGCTGTCAGCATTAATATTTCAGAAAAAATTGTATGCAAAAGCTACTGAATTAAGATAAATTACATGCTTTTTACTTCTTATTTTGAGCTCTGATTCAGAAACTGAACTCAGGATTCTTTGCATGGAATGCATTTAAAAGTCTCTTCATCTGAAGCAGGATTTAGGAGGTGCAAACTGACCAGCCTGCACTTAAGCGCTGCTTTGAATTTGATACTTAACCACAAACAGAAAAGCACAAATTCTTTTGTGATACTGAACACCAAAGTGAGGATGGGTTCACTTAACTTATTTTATCCTCTTGAAATCAGCACAGGATTTCACCAGGCCTTTCCAACTGGCAGGTAGTTAAGAGCCAGAAAACAGCCACAATACACTTTGAGTGAGTTCTCTTTCATTCCATGCTCGGTTTATTCCCGTGTCCGCCACATTTCTGAATTAATTTGTGAACTAAAAATAGTTATGCTAAAATAAGCTAGATACATACCAAGAGTAATTTTCTTTCTCCATTTAATGCAACCTTCTGGAGAAAGCCCAAGCAAATGGGTAAGCCCTATCACATGCACTGGGGAGCGTGGAAATCCAACAGCATTTCAGTGCCCTGAACAGACTCTATGGGGAGTATTGATTCTGTATCTTCAAAAAAAAAGGGATGCAAGCAAAGACTTTCCTGGGCCATCTGTATCTGCATCAGAGAGAAGGAACAGAACACAAACAAAGCCCAGACGTGCTGTACACCCTCCTAGCTATGATCCTAACACAGGAGGGCACCCAGGTACAGCTGCACCACGTGTCCCTTCCAGCCTGGGGAGGGAAGTGCTGCCCAGGGCAGCCCCCCAAAGCTCTGTGCACTGCACACCTCCCACAGAGCAACTGCTCACAGCTTCTTCCTAAAGACTTTGGGATTCTGGGGAACAGCTGCAACATCCCTTGCCTCATGGAGGGCTGACAAACCATGTGCCTCGTGCAAAATAGAAGTGCCGTTCCATCTCCTTTCCAAGCTATGTCTTTTAAGCCCCGTTATTTCACCTGTTTCATATCCTATCACAAACACAGGGTGGTTAAACATCTCCCGAGGAAGCTGGGTAAGGGTGAGGTGTTTGCACTGTCCAGCAGCACCAAGTCACCTTGCCTGTTCTGGCCCAGGTACCTTTGTCCTTGGGGCACAGCAGAGGTCACAAGGTGCCTGTTTTCCATCGTCATGGCCCAATCCCCACCAAATAGCTCATGAAGAGACAGGCCTGTGTCTTTACACCTTTTTGGTCAGGCAACAGATTTTCTTACCAATCTGCTGAATCAGTGAACCGTGCGTGAAGTACTTACTTTATCCCTTGAACCCAGAGCCCAAACCACAGCTTGATCCTCAAGGCACTAGTGCAGGCAGCCGCCTTCAGCACTAGCCAAAATTTCTGAGGATATGTCTGCAACATCTAAGGCAGCACAGGCAGAAATCTGCAAGTTACCTCCAAAAATGGAAGCAGAACAGTCTCACTGCCCAAGTTTTGCAATGTGATTTTTACATCTCTGGTGGGGGATGTCTATCAGTTTCTCCCTCTGCTTTACAGCGCAATGTGGAGCACAAATTCTGTGCTGATTCTGAGGTGCCTGTGCAAATGGAGCCCACGTGGGCTTGTTCTTATGTGACTGCTTATGTACTGAATTCAGAAGCTCTCTTTCCCATGCCAAATAGAGAGCACAGAGAATTTAAAATAATAATAATAGTAATTTTAAAAAATCTTAAATGAATTGATTAAACCCAATACAATTTCACTGTGGATTGTATTACGTGGGGGAAATGTAACAGGCCTGTGACAAATGAAAAAAAAAATGTTTTTAGTAGATATTCTTGTTATATTTGTCAGGAGAAAAGGTATATTTCCCCTAATTTTTTTCATAGCCTTTTCCCAAGGCAAGCTTCTTCAAAATCAGTCCCTGTAGCACCCAGACATCCAGAATCATATTCCACTTCTAAAGCAGGCAAAAACTCAAGAGAAATTCAAATATCTGGAACATGCTTTTCCTTGCAGTACAGCCCTGAAAGCAAAAAATGCTTCATAAAATATAAATTAAATGTTAAATCTCTGTAAGACTGCATTTGAATCAAGCACACAAGGCAATACAGCAGATGGAAGCGATCATACAATTCTGCCCTTGCCTCAAATGTCTCTTTTCTAAAGCACATTGAAAGAGTTCCACAAAAAAAAAAAGTTTTTCTTCACATGATCCTTAGTATTACGGAGTCATCTTGCTATCATGTTGTGTTTTCTTCCTTATCTTACTGCTGCTTTATTTATTGTGTTTTATCAAAGCAATACTGACATAGCTTCTGTTCTGCCTTCTCCTCATTTACTAACACTTCAGACTTGCTAGCTCAGTACTAGCAGCAACCCAGCTGTGGCAGAGAGCAGTGCAGGCCATAAAGCCTGTGCAGGAGCAGTAAATACCTCGCTGATAGCCTGCCTTCAACTCTGTGCTGCTCCACTTACACCATTACCAGACTTGAGAGGGTTTAACTGCAGCCCCCGCAGTGCAGCCGTGTGCTTTGTGCTGGCCAGGTTCTCCTGCCCCAGCCTTTGCTAATGCTGTTTTCTGCTTTGTTTGCACAGCAGTTTTAGGGCACCATTTGTCTGTGTTATTGCTGTTATCGGATGTATTGATACGGACACAGCAGCAGCGGAGAGTGGTGGTGCTCTGAAAAATGACTGCTCACTCTGGTGTCCGACCAGCTGCAAGGAAAGGCTTCCATTTCCTGGTAATCAGTTATCCCATTCAGACATGCAGGCCAGGTAAATTAATTTGAGTATCCTCTTTCAAGAAAAAAAAAAAACCCCTAAATGAAAATTGGAGTAACACTATTATTCATTCAGACACAGTCAAGAGCATGAGCCACGTTGCTTACCTATGGATATGGTCCAAACTGCAGCAATTTTCATAATGGCCTTGGTGCGGGAATTGAAGCGGCTGTGCTCAATGGGATTGCGAATTGCTACGTACCGATCAAGAGAGATGGCACAGAGGTGCATAATAGATGCAGTTGAAAAGAGCACATCTAGGGAAATCCATATAGGGCACAACTGTTTAGGCAAAGGCCAAGCATAATCTGAAACATAGAGAGAAAAGAAATGAAAGGAAAAAAAGGAAAGGAAATAATTTGGGAAGCTAGGCCGTCATTTCTGAGAAACCATTGGGGTATTTTAGCTCTGTGACACCAGTAAGGGGCAAGTGCATGAGGAGTGGACAAGAAACCTCTCACGGGACTTCTCTGTAGGCAGTTCCTGGCTCTGGACACTCCATATACCCATAGCCAGTTCCCACACATCTGGTTTCTGTGACCAGTGGCTAAAGGGCAGTGACCATTTTAGCTCTGTTCCCCACTCTTAACCTTTCTTCCATATCTTTGCAAAATCAAATATTACATTCCTTTATAACTTGCTCATCACATTGTTTTCACGGATTGCAAAGCACTTTGTGGCATTAACTTCAGTCAGATCCTTTCTAAAACTCCTGTGATATGTCTGTCTCAGTTTCTGTCTGCTGAGGAGAAAGGTAGCAGACAGTTTTTCCAGTCTAACACATAGCTAAATGACACTACTTCACCTTTTCTCCCCAGGCAGTGTGCCTTGATATCAAAGGGATACTTGCCTCCTTACAGAGCAACTGAGATTGAGTGGCTGAAATTCAAAAACTGTTTTGAAGGTAGAGAGAGCGCAGTGTTATTCTTTACAGAAGCTGTATTAGCCAACAGAACAGACTCGATAGCCACAGCTGACAGCAGCTGGCACACAGCTCATTTGGGTGCCTGCACTTATTAAACTTTTTACTCAGAGCTGAAGTACAGCTGGAGAATAAAAGTGACCCTCAAGGGCCTGATATTTAAATCAAAGCTCAGAGAAAATTGATCTGTGAATGATACCCCCATGTCAGTGTCCAGCATGGATTGTGTGTGATCAATAATACATCCTGCCAAGCTCTAGGCTTTTTATTGAAACAATCAAGAGTATCTATAGCAGCTGAAAACATGAGAGACTTTATAACAGTTGAATAACAAGATATTCTTGTGTCTTCATTCAGAACGTGGATGTCTAAAGCAATCTTGACGTTTACCCCAAGGATCAGAATCATCACTCTGCAGAATCAATGCTATATTAAGGATGGTGCAGCTCCATCCTACTGATCTCAAATGGAAAGGATGAAACATTAGTCTCAGAAATCATAGTTTGAAACAAATTACCCAGCCAAGAGAGACCCAGGATACCTTCACGCAGAAACCTGAGATTAACTGAACCAGAGTAAATTATTATGAAATGTCCCAGAGAAGCGCAGGAACCTTTCACAAAGAGCACAGTGGAACGAGATGGACACATTAGTTCATTTAACCAGCGGGAAACCAGCTGAAGTGCTAAGTACTCACCAAACCCACACAGTCAGACCTCAGCTCTGGGGAGATAAGCCATTCATTTCAGTGAGTTTGCACCATGTCTATTAAATGGACTGTAAGTGGACTGAAATCCACAGCAGCAAGCATTTAAGAGGTCCCTGTCAAAGCACTTTGTGGCTGGAGCATCTTTACTTTAAAAGGCACCTCTGTTGTACAAATGAATAGAGCTTGATTAAATATGACTCAGCCCCTCGATAACAGTAAGATCAAATTCTCTGCCTCCTGCTCACCTTCACACTTTGCAATAGCTGAGGACATCATTGCCATCAATCTGCAATTTAGCTCAGAGCTGCAGCTAAGCACAGCCTGGATTTGCCGGGTGTTTAATGACGCCTCAGTGAATGCTCTGGGAAAGAACAAGTCAGAAACCCTACAAGTGGTTGCCGTACTCCCTGTACAGCCCCAGGCTTTTGCTGCCAACCCACACTAAAACACATTCAGCACACTTTATCCCTCCCTACTTCTCCTCTGAGTTGCCAGAGCCAGCTTTGTGCTGCAGGCTGAGATGAACCACGAGCACAAAGGCCCTGAGTGCGCCCTGATGGAAGAAGCAGTCCCTGGGAGCTTGTGCAGCGTGATCATGACTGTGCAGACAGCCTCTGCAGAGGGGAACAGTGACATTGATGGCTACTCCCCACATCAGGCAGATGGCCAGGAAACCTCCAGTGTCTCCAGAAAAAGACACTCAGCCTCCAGGCTTCGTGTGCATGGGAGCATCTCCAGTCTGACCCGTGGTGCTGCAGTGGGTACAGTCTGATGCCTGACATTTGCTAGACTTGGAAGAGGTTTCTACAGCAACCACCTTTTCAGCACTTTTGAATGATGAATAGCCTCTCTTACTTCTTCCTTCAAGCTATCCAAACACTTCCAGTGGCCGATTCCCCCCAGAACAACTTCTGCTATTGATGTGAACTAGCACAGCATCGCAACCAAAAAGCTATCAGCAGCGAAAGCGGTGTGAGGAGAGGGGACATCACCTGCTGCCAGCCCTGCAGGAACCACAGACACCAACAGATCCAAGCCATGCTGCCCAGAACTACTGCCCAGGCAAACTGCCAGGATGTTTTTGAAGATAAAGGTGAGATGAGAGTTCTCCTAAAGCCAAATCCTGTTAGTCTTTACTGTCGCTGGGCACTACACTACACTTCTAGCTGAACAGCCAGTTGTACAAGTAGATATTTTACTTTCTCAGGAAGTTTTCTGAAATGATCTGCAATAACAAAATGTCACTCTGGAAATTTGTAGAGTGGCAGCTTGTAACACATCACTGTAGCTCTATAGGAAGGGCATAATATATATTCTATCTCAAAATGTAATTATTTTTAAGTAAGCATGGTGCATGCCTTTGAAAAACACCTACACAGCCGACAAAGCCAGTAATTTGTAAAAAAAGAAAAACAGCTTTATTCTAATTCTGTTTTGAATAAATGTACAAAACATAGGAAATGTGCCCTGTGACTGTGCCAAGATGCAAACAAGGACTTAAAAAAAAAAAATCTGTCAACGATGTTATACCTTTAAAACAATTTTATCCTCAGAAACACTCTAATTACAGAGGGTAACATTTCTCTAATTTGTTATTTTTTCTCTTATTTCATTTACAAAGAATAGCAATTACCCTATATTTAGAAGAGCAGATGACTGAGTGAAATGAATTCTTGGACCCCAGCACCTCTAAGATGTAGTAATTGCATTTCAAATGGAAAACATTCATCTCAGTCCAAATTTGGCTTCAAGAACGAAACAGTGCTAAACACCTGCATAAGCAAAAAACCAAATTCTTTGTAAGAAGCTCTGATTTTTGTACCTTGAATTAATCTGAGCCCTTAAAATCACATATTTCATGCACTGGCTGGTACACCAGAGAGGAGAGTGCTGAAGGGAATTAGATGAATGCAGCAGATCAGAACAAAAGTTGATATTTCTTTACCCAGTATGTAATCAAACCACAGATTTTTGTGCCTCCAGATATTTTGTGGGTGGTAGAAGTTTACACTGGCCAAATTCACAGAGAAAAGAGTATAGAAGACTATTGCAGTGATATTGCTTTGGGATCAGTGTTAGCTTCTGGCTCTGGTCAGAATAAAACTATTGTGTAAAAAATCCAGGAAGGAAACTTCTCTGGAATATTGCTTCAGCCTCCAGTGCTGAATAGCATCTCATGGAATCTGTGGTTGATGTGGTTCCTCACAGGACACATGGGACAAACACTCATATTTAACCAGGAGTCATGGTCCCCAGGTGGGATTTCACCTCTTGCCCTGGGGTAAAAAAGCAAACCACAGTTGCTGTGTGTCCCTGAACAGCTGAGATGAGCAAAAACTGTTGGCAGAAAAATAAAGAAACTCAAAAGCATCTTGGCAAAGTCACAGACCATCTCTGTGTGTAGCTAATTTGCTGTCAGATAAGAGTTCCTTACATTTTTTGTGTTTTCCATCAAGAAAGATGGCAGCTACCAAACTGAGCCACCTTTGTCAGAGATTTTAGGCATATGGGTAAAAAGTGTTGCTTAGCACTGTTAAGGGCATTGTACTGTTCAGTGCACGAGAGTCAGAATTACCAGCTAGATAGCAGGAGGTGACTGAGTAATCCAAAACACAGCAAATGGAAACAAAATTAATTATGTCAAATGGTAAAACAGAACTACTCCAGATTGTAGGAGAATGGCTGTACTGAAAAAAAAAATTTTAAAACGTCTGTTTCTTGTACATACTCAGTACTTCTACAATGCAATCTGCTCCAGGATATCTCCTGGGAAAATGTGGTGTAACACGTAGGAAAAATCTGGAATAACAGCGACAAAATACCTGCTTACACCACAATAAAGTGAAGAATTATGTAAAATTCCTCCTGGTATCTTCAAGAGTTTTTCCACAAGAAACTCACAGCAATCTGTATCGATCATTTCTTTTCCAACCATGAACAGGGATTTGGAAAAGGTTTCAGAACACATTTGTTGTGTTTAGCCAGTGCCTTGTATCTATTGGGATGGAGAGAAGGATAAAAACCATCCTTCAAAGTGACACAGGAAGAAAAAGGGTATATTTTCCCTCATGACATTTTACATATATATAGGTATATGCACACTATATATATAATTTATATAAAAGAAACAGAGCTAACAAGTGCAGAATAAGTACTAAAGATGCTTAAGTGTTCAAAAGCCCCTTTTAACATTGTTCATTGGTTTGGCTGAAAACTAAAATACATGTAATATTTCTCATTTTAGGCTTCTGATATTTACTGTATTTACAATTCACTTCTCACTACTTTAATGAATTGAATGAAAAAACGTAGGAGTTTGAATAAATCCCAGCACAAAGCACAATTTCCCAGCAGTTAAAATGGCAACACCGTGCATGCTCGAAGCAACTTTTGGATCACCCTGTAGCTGCCACAGATCTTTTGCAGGCCATACACTGACCCACTGCTCTGTGCAGTGCTCTGACTCTTGGAAAAGTCAGTCACAGGGGCATCAGGAGATGCCTCAAATAATTACCTGAGAGTTCCAAAGTTCCTGAGCTGAGTGCCCCATGCAATGGCAGCGCTCGCTGGGGTTTCCTTCCTGTAACCGAGAGCAGCAGCAGCAAACGCAAACAGCAACCCAGAAAACACCCCAAACCTGTCACTTTCTGATAGGTTTTGCAGCTTTTGAAGATTCTTTCATACATTCCAAGGAAACCCACTGCTGTGGTTTGTAGAATAAAGCCTACTCTTTCCCACTGCTTTTTTAGCCCCACCGCACCATTGATGGAACTGAAGAATTTTGTACGAACCAGACCTTCCAGTGTTCACTTTAAAGTTTCATAGCTACCACAGGCTTTACAAAAATAGAAAGCAATTACATGCAGTTTTAACATTACTGCATTGCATTATTCCCAAGGGAACGAAAGAATTTAAATGATTCTCTTCTCTCTCTCTTATCTAGGAAGTAAAGCATTTCTTAGTCTGAAACACCACATCAGGAAGTGTAAAGCAATGTTACCTCTTTTCTGCTAGTTTGTTTTCCTCAGATTTACATAGACAAATGACTCAGAGACATCCCTAGCACTCTGAGAGTCACACACCTGAGGGTGTTGAAAATCTCCCTCGTGCCCAGGAAGTACAGAATGTCTTGCTTGACCCCCACCAGTCATCAGTGTTTACCAGCAAGTCCACAGAGGGACTCAGGCATATGCAGCCAAGAACCCTGGCTAAATAAAACTGGTCTCAAGGGCAGCACTGCCAATCCTTTTGATTTTCTCATCAATAGAATGGAATTTAATGTTTTTCCAATATATTGAACTCCTGGGCACCAAGTTACATGAGAAATTAAGCCTGCCTTTAAGTTTCTAGTTTGCATTTTTCTAGAGGAAGAAAAGGCTGTCCTAAGGCTATCTGGATCCCTTAAATAGCACATGTTCTAGCCCAGCCAAGCACAGGGACATAATTACACACAAAGGATGATGGTGGCTTTTAGGAGAAGGACTGTGTTCGTCAGTGCTGCAAGTTCAAAAACGCTCTGGTGTCCCAGCAGGTGCTGAGCAGAGGATGGGCTCTCAGGTGATGTGATGGCCAAGAGAATGAAGGACACCACCAAGTAAGAAAAGGAGGTGACCCTGTGTCCAGGCACAGCGTTGGAGAGGTCACTACTGGCATCCTACATCTGTGAGTAGAAGATGCTGCTCTGCCATAGTGCAACACCACACAAAGGATTTATTTGCATCTGTGCCGCTGATCACACCCAGCTGGGCTGTGACACCACTCCTGAGCTTTGGTTTTCCTGTGAGTTACTTGTTTTTCAACTCTTGGAGCTTCCAGCATGGCACAAGTGGCACTCAGGCAGGGAGCTGCAGGAAATGGGCATGGAGCAGTGTGGTCTCCTTTGGAAACCCCCTATCACTGAGGGAAGCTCCAGAGGAGCTGAATGTGCCTCCAAAGATATTTTGGTTCTTGTCTCACAAGTTACATTGATTAACTGATGTGACTGTATTTTATTGCAAATTAAACAATTGCACTCACTATGCTGTTATAAGAATTTTAAATAACTGCTAGATTTTCCTTTCTATCCAGTATTGCAATGACTTGCAGTCTGGACAGGATGTGTAAAAAAGAAGGAAAATTAAAGCTAGAACAGATATAATTATCTGAGCTAGGGAAAGGTTGCTTGAATACCATTTGAGTAATATTTTAAATGCAAGGAGCCAGTTTTCCAAATACTACACTTAAAACAACCCTGATCATAAAATGGGATGTTTGCTAAGAAGCAAACCTAGTGAAAGTTGTTTCCATCCCAATGTCAGCATCCCCTCTCTTATGGAAATATAAAATTATTCTGGTGTGATTTGTCATTCCATAAATCCACGTGTTAGATTGATTTTTTCATTTATTGGTGGAGACTAAAATTATGTTTGAAGCCAGAGGAAAAATTTCCAGGCTCAGTGATGTTCTCTGCTTGCAGCTTAAGCATCTGTAGTTGCATCTGGAATTTTTGCATTGAGTGATATGGACAGTTAATGGAGCAATGATACAATTAATTGAATTGTTTCAGCAAGTTCATATAAAGGGTTCCTTCCAGCATTTTAACTCCAAGAGAGCTATGATCTCTTCACACACTTCTGAGCTACATGTCCTTCATAATAATTTATCAAAGTGAAACCACTGTCTAATAAAATATTCATAGCAGTAAACATTTTCTATTTACTGATGTTCTGTATGTCAGCACAGCATCAGGACAGCGTCCTCTCCTTCAGCTTCCTTCATGCAGGTCATAGATCAGCCTTCACCTGTTATTTAAACAACTGATAAAGCAATAGTTGAATGAACACCACATTGGAAAGTAAGCCCACAAGCAAACACAGACCTCACAGGAATACCTTCTAAACATAAGAATATAAATATTTTCAAAAAATCTGTCTCCTAGCAAAGTGCACAAACATGTGTCGGTAACAGGTGGCTTTTCCCCAGTTTTGATGAAATTGAGAAAGATCCATTATCACAAGAAAGAGCTGCCAAAGCCTACAGATCATTTGAGGAAACTAAAATTCAGAACTTAAAATGACGTGGCATTATTCAATTACAGCTGACTGCCGAGCAGTTACCTTGGCTGGAACAAAGAAGCCATCTGCTTGAACCCAGAGTTTCTAACATCAAATCGAGTTTAGACTATGCCTCGATCCTAGGATGGGCTCTGGGGCTAGTGAGAGGACACAAAACCATAGGGACGATTTTTTTTTGGTATTTGGTTTTATTTCAGCACAGCTCAGTGGCAATTCAGATGTCTGTGCTATCCTGACAGCTGCCTTAGAGCCTGCATGGGATTAATCCTCTTCCTCAGCTTGGGCTTCCTCCTGACAATGCAACTGGACAAACTGGCCTCCAAATCATGATAAAATACCTGATTTCATAAAGAAATAAAATAAGGATTTTCTTCTTTTGATATAAAGGGTTCCATATTCAGGGAATACAGGTCTTTCATTTTAACTAGCCAAGGTTTTTATTAAACATTCCAGGAAGATGACAAATTTGATAAGAATTTACACAGTTACTGTAAACCACGTTCTGGAAACCAGCAATGTTGGCTTTGAGCATACAGATGCAGATGTTTGACATGCACACTCAGTTTTTTTTCCCCTGTGCCTTGGGATATAAAGCATGATGTGAGATCTGCTGTTTGAAAAGTGTCAGTGATTTTTGCCTCCCTCTTGCTGCAGGCTGCTTGATGTGCCCAGGATGTGATCCTCCTTTTGGCCCCCATTCAGCTCAGCCTTGCACCTGCACCAGTCCCGTGCCAAAGCCAAGTGCAACTCAAGAGCTGTGGGGAATTTAGGGACATTGGAGGAGTTCAGTGAATCAGCTTTCCCGTTAGGGACAGTGGGTTAGTGGTCTGGCTGCACTTCATGCCAGCGTGAGGCACAGTTTGCTGCCTGATGAGGTCAGAAGCCAGTACAGGCAGCTGGTGAGGCTGATACTGGCAAGAAACCACTTCAACCAAAGGGAACAAGCCATGTTTTGGTCATGCTTAGAGATAATTATTTTCATTTCTGATATTTCTCAGAGCAGGATTTGCAAAACACAATCCATGTTTAGCTGCTTCCAAGGTGATGGGCATCTCTGATTCCACGTGATTATACAGGTGGGAATCCCAGTGTCAGAGTGCTCCACAGAAGCCACTGCCAAAAGCAATTATCTGGGGGTTGCTAAGAAGCCTAGAAATTCTGGCCCTTGTCCTTGAGTGCCATCTACTGTCCTGCTGTCACTGCATACCTTAGGTGCACACCTCCCACTTGCATTTCTGTCCCTGTGCCCAGACTGCTCCTGACTGAGAACAGACACACTTCTCACTACAGCAGAAACATCAGATTTGAGTTCAGCACACTGGAAACAGCACCTTCAGGGGCTGTCTCAAGGGAATAATTTGCTAATGAACACTGTTCCGTGTGCAGTAATCCCAAGGAAGTGTGTGAGCATGTGAACAAGTGTCACTTCTCTAGGAGTTTGTTGATCACCATGTGCCAACTCAACATAAAGATCTGTGCATGTGCAACCTGCCTGAATTAAAAGGCAGCAGAATGAAGGATCATGGTCATTCCCTGAAACAGGAGTGGAGGACAATTCATCCTGTGTGTAAACAAGAGACAGACATTTAATTAAAGAACTCTAATAACAATCTAGAAAATGCATGTATTGCTAATCAGTTCTGCACTCTATAGGAATAACCTGCTGCACCATGCAAGTATGCAAAATGTGCTCAGTTTGCACCCAGAAATGCACCCAGTTATCCACTAGCATTCTTGATGTGTGGTGTGACCCAGACTAAAACTTTGGGGGAATTTTGCTGACAATTGTCTTTTAACTGAGGAATAAGATGTAGAAATGAGAGGAAGTAAACAAGTGCAGCTAAACTAGACATTATTTAACTACTTGACCTCTTCTCAAGTCTTGCACAATACTTGAAAAATATTATTTCAGTAGCCTTTCTCTTCCAGCACAATGTTTCAAAGTTTGAAGTCAACCTCGGTTACCTAGCTGTCCTTCCCCGCTTCTTCCCCCCGTTTTCCCATAATACTTAGATGTTTCCTCATTCTGCCACACCATGGAAACCCTGGAGGCTTCTTTCACAAGCCTGGAAAAAAACTTTCCACAAGAAGACTGGGTCTGAAAGCTTTATTGGCTGATAAGCCTGCCAGGAAGCTCATTTCTCTCATCAGCACAAGAGGCTTTCCTAGACAGCCCAGACACCCACAGAACATGGGTGTGAGAGCAGAGAGCCCCTGCTGCAACCTGCTCCGCTTCTGTGGTGGCAAAAAAGTACAAACATTAGAGGCTCGTGTTTAATGCAACACCTCAGTGGGGAGCAGGGACAGAATCAGGGTCTGGGGATGTCTCTGCATGAAGCCTTGGAGGGAAGAAGGTCTGCAGCCTTCCCCCTGGCGTGTTGCAGTACTCCCCTTTGCACCTGCCAAGGCCTGCAGGATAACTCTGTCTTCAACCCAGGAGCAGCCGGTGCTGCAGATCAGAGACTCAATTCCTGACTCTCCTGCAGGATTCTTCATTTGGACTAGCTGGGAATCAACCTCCCACCTGGATATGATGCTCGGAGGAGGCTGGCTTGTCCCAAGCCCCCTTGCTGTGAACAGGGCAAGTCACCCTGCCACAAGCATTCCAAGCAACCCTAGGACAGCAGGGGTCTGGGAAGGCTGCCCGTGAATGAAGCTGCATTGTCTATCTGGAGAAGCACAGGGCTCCTGCAGCCCTGCTCACCCCCAGCCCTCACAGCACAGCTGCTACACCCCAACCAGCCTAATGAAACGTGATTTTAAATCACCCCTTTCCTCTGAGCAACAGATTTGTCATTTAATGTGACAATCCAACTTGTAAAACCACATAATATCATGTTAAGGATTTGCATTACTGTAAGCATTTTGTGCACAACTTGTTACTAATTAAAACTGCTCACTTCCCTGAGTCTACTATAAAAGACATGAAGGTGGAATGTGATTTAAGCTGAGATTATGGTGCTTTCCTACCACAGCGTTTACAGCCTATAAAATGCCCCATTGCTGTCAAACCGTTGCATGAGGACACACAAGAGTCAGCTCAGCACAGCTTTTCTTACAGATCCAAAGATTTAGAAACACTTCAGACTAAGCTAACACACGTACCTCCATCCTCACATCCTGAAATTCAGGTGGCATTCCCCAGGCAAAAAGAAAACAAACAGGTAGAAACACCAATCCTGCTTGACTTTCTGTCTCTCTCTGACAAATGCAAATACACAGTTTTGAATCCTGAGAAGGTCTCTGTTGAAAACAGCAGTGCAGGACAAGTGATCCCATTTCCCATAACAACTTTTTGGCATGTGGACCCTATTCCTGGTGGGTAACATGAGAGAAAGTGAAATTTAACATGTGACCGCCCTCTGGGTGCAGTTGTACTCCTTTGAGTTTTGCAGAAATTGTAGGTCTATTGTAAGTTCCATTAACATGAAGTAGAAGTTTAATTTAACATGGATAAATGAAGCGTGGGCGTGCTGATATATTAGAAAGAATACTATTACCCAGAAAATTATAGTGGTCTCATGAGGTGGTAAAGGAAACTAAAGAAATTATATTTAGTTAAGTTATACCATTGGGGGTTTTGATAGGCTTGTTTTTGCTTTGTAATCAAGTGCAACATTATTTTATTATCATGGTTATACTATTATTACAGTGTAATCTTGCACTTGATTACAAATCAAACCTGGTGATAACTACAATAATAAAATAATGTGTTAACATAATAATCCAGCAAAACATAATAGAATAGGTGCTGTTCACCAGGCACAGCATCACCAGCCAGCCAAGGGAGGGCATTGTCCCACTCTGCTCTCACCAGAGAGGCCTGACCCCCAGTGCTGGGGACAGTTTTGGGTGCCACAAGAAGGGGAGACTGAGGACAGACCTCATTGGAGCCTGCAGCTTCCTCAGGAGGGGAAGAGGAGGGGCAGACACTGATCTCTTCTCTGGTGGCCAGAGACCAGACCCGAGGGAATGGCCTGAATCTGAGTCAGGGCAGGGTTAGGTTGGATATTAGGAACAAATTCTTCACCCAGAGGGTGGTTGGGCGCTGGAACAGGCTGCCCAAGGAAGTAAGCACAGCCCCAAGCCTGAGAGAGCTCAAGGAGCATTTGGACAACGCTCTCAGGCACAGGGTGGGATTGTTGGGATGCCCTGTGCAGGGCCAGGAGTTGGACTCAATGATCCTCACGGGTCCTTTCCAACTCATAGGATATTCTGTGATTTTAAAATTCTAAATGTTGTCTAAAATTTCACAAATACAAATGAATAACATGAGTGCTGTAGTATAATTAGCTACTCCCAAGATACAAGAGGCACCTATCTGAATATGGACTAGAAAAAGCTTGGGAAAATCATTATGGAAAGTAGATAAAGTAAGGTGTAAAAAGTACATTTAAAGGACTTCATCTTGAAAGTTGTTTTTCCTGTATTCATGCTTGTCAACATCAACTTGCTGTGTTATATCACTCAATTAACCTTGTTCTGCTGCTGTGCATCTTGGATGGACACAGCCAGCTAGATTTGAACAAGGAAGTAGAGTCACTGCTCTTGGCTTCTCCTGTGCTAAAACGCAACCTCTCTTTCTGTTAATTTCAAATTGACTGACCAGAAGAAATCAACAAAAGTCCAACGGGCAAATTCAAAATTTTACCCAAGAAATCCAAAATTTAAATAGTGGAGCGAGAAGTAATTCCCATTCAGAGCAAATGCGCAGACAGAAGGGCAGAGCTCTGCTGCCTCCCAGAACCAGCCATCAATATTCATGGGTGTCAGACACATTTACAGTCTCCTGCATCCCAGTGGGTGCCAAATAGGTACGGTAAAAGCCTGTCATACAATTTCCATATCTCAACAGCACCAAGACCTTTCCATACAGCTGCTGCCTCTGATTGAGGACGGAAAGAGACATTTATAAAAACAAGCGAAACGCCCAAAACTTGCCAAAAATAAACACATTGCAAAACAAATTACACATCAGAAGATGGAGAGGTGTTGGTCAGAACAACAACTGGTCTGTCCCAATAACTGCAGCACAGCTGGAGAAGTGAGGCTCCCACCAACAGGAATGGAGATCAAACCACCCAAAAAAACAACCATGAGTCAACAGAGCCTTATGAGCCACCCTGCCTTGCCCATCAAATCTCACACCTAAGAGCTGATAGAGGAACACTTCATGTTTGTATATTACTCACTGAACTTCCTAGTCCTGAACCTTTTTCATCTAGGAAGCAAGGCAGCATCTTGGAGGAGAGATTCACTCACTGAACCCGCTGCTGTCACTGCGCTTATCAGACTGTCTGCAGGAAGAGTAAACTTTTCCAACAATAAAACTTATAACAACCAGAAAACATGGAGACTGGAAAAATGGAATATATATTTGAAACTAATGCATGAAAACAAAATTTTGATATAGCATGTATTTTTAATCACAGCCTAGGCTCCATGACAGGCTCATGCACAAATTCCCCTCATGCTATTAGCATCTTTAATGACAATTTTGGCAGAACAGCCAGTAAGGATCCATTCTGTTTCTCTTGTAAATTGTCCATTCAGGAAAAGATTGTATTTTGTCAATGAGGCAGTGTGCAAAATAGTGCAAGGCAGAGCAATTGGCATGTGGCCCCTCTTCCATCTATGTAATTTTCATTTAATTTCCATGCAAGCAGATGAATCACATCAGAGCCTGTTTCCCAGCATGTGCTGATAAAACACAAAGTAGGAACTTATTGCTACCCTCACTGTTAGGTCTCAGGGAAGTGAACTAACTTATGAGGGTATTTTAATGAATAATAGACAACTCTAGAACCAGAATTTCAAGGAATATGTCATGTGAATTGGATAGAGACAGTAAAATCATAATTTGCTGAGTAGAATTTAATTATATCAATTCAACTGACGGATGGGAAAGGAAGTAGAACAAAAAAGTTAATTCTGAGTTAATCGACCCAATCCTGGAAACATTCATAATTTAAACAAATGTCTTACACTGGGATATTTGTCTTACAACATATTCAAGGGCTTTTTAGAGATTTCACCTCCCTTCTCTGTATTTCTTTCCATTTTGTACAAAGCAGCTGCCTATGTATGTTCTAGCCTGCATAATGGCACTGATTTTTCCCATATTTTTGAGCACAAAGGCTGAGCTGGCCCACCACAACCATCTCTTCTAAAAATGCAGCAATCTATTGATGAGGTCTTGGCATGTCACCAGCATTCAGGCTGAGCCCTTAAGGCAAGAAATTATGATATTATTGTATTGATCACATAAAGTTGCCATACGCTAAAAAGAAATCATATTCCTTTTCACAAAATGCTTCCCCATAACACAAGACAGTAAAAGTACTAAATATGATAGGAGGTACACAAATACACCAAACTGCAAAATGCAGATGAGGCTCCCATCTGCATCCAACAGCAAACTTCCTGAGTGATGAGAGGAAACAGCCTCAGGTTGTGTCGTGGAAGGTTTAGATTGGATGTTATGAAAAATTTCTGCATGGAAAGGGTGGTCAAGCATTGCAAAAGGCTGCCCAGGGAAGGGATGGAGTCCCTGGCACTGGCAGAGTTCAGAAGATACGAGGATGTGGTGCTGAGGGACGTGGTTTAGTGGTGCCCCCAGCAGTGTCAGGTTAATGGTTTGATTTGATGATCTTAGAGGTCTTTCCCAACCTGAATGATTCTGTGAACACCGACTGAACAAGGATGAAACAGATTTTTTAATGTTAAGTCCAGACAGAGAACAGAAACACAGCTGACCAGCCTTGGAGTTTTGGGTTTTCCCTCAGGTTTTCTGCTCTCTGCAGCTGCAGCCAGCACAGGAAAATGAGCCATATGTTAATCTTTACAGCAGGACCATTCCTGGAAATCGTAGCTGCCCCTTGACTAGTGTGGAGAAACACATTCTACTGACTATTTCCTCAGCCCAATTTCACTCTGCTGAGGTTAGCAAGAAGAGAGAGCAAGTTCTCAGCGTGAGATAATATGTCCTAGATATTTGGTGCATGGAAGTGTTGCTAGATTTAGCTGCAGTCACCTTCTAGGAAGAAAAACAAGGGGTCTGTGGGTAAGAGAAAACAGAAGTAGAAGCAATAACTGGTATGGGGTGTTCAGGATGGGCAGAGTGGCTGAAGCCATTGAGATGCACTCCTCTGTCACAGCTCACCTGTGATCACAACTGTGTCTTAAACTTTGGGTCACAAATTGCTTGCAAGTAGAGAATATTTTATTTCCCACTTCACTAATGTTTGGGTAAAGATTAAGAGGAGTTTCTACTCTTTCAGTCAGGTACAGGCAGCTCCCTTGCACACTGAGGTGCTGGGACACCAGGCTCTGTGGTGTGGTTGGGGAGGCAGTGATCATTTTACCTGTCTGTTCCTCATCTCCAGGTGAGGAACAGACAGGTAAATCTGTATGTAAAATGACACAGACTAAAATTAACTCAATTTTGGTAAAATGTTTGCAATTCCAGTTAAATCCTTTCTCTTGATTTTAAAATTTTAAGAATGGGGATGAAACACACCCAAGGAGGACTCCGGTTGGCTGTGTCTCACATGGCTCCAGTGCCTGGAGCTGGTGCTGTTCTTCCTTTCAGATGAGGCTAAATCTGTCTGTAGGAAACACAAAAGCTGTCTTCATTTTATTTGGTATCTCCATGATCTGCCTGGTGCCTTTATGAAGCACCAAATTTACTGCTGGAACAGTTTATCATCATAGGGTCTTTCTTTTTATACATAACAATTCCGGTTTTCTCATTATCTTGTATCAATTTCTGGTTTGCTACAAAGCATGTGAGTTTATATTTCTTTTCAACCAAACTCATAAAAGCTAATTACAATGAGGCAACGCACTTACAAAACTACTACTGGATCTAACAGGCTATTGTCATAAAAAGTAAATAAAGATTCATGCATTTTAAAGCACATTTAGCTTCACTGATCTAGAAGCAAATTGGGCATGAGAAGATTGCACTGACGGCATTAAAACTGCTGCTGTATTTAAATCGACATCAGTAAAACAGAGATCTATAAAACAGAAATGTAACTATACACACTCCAGATTTTGGGGGCTTTACGCTCCTGTGAGTTTTAAAACCTGTTGCATCTTCCAAAAATTTTGAGCAAAAGGATGAAATAAAAACTGTAATTGGATCTAAAACTTTATTTGCATTAAATAAAAACATTTAAATGAGTGCCATTCAAAATTATTCTAATGAGTCATTCTTGCACATAAAAGATTTATTTTGCATGGGCAATTGTCAATTTCACCAACCAGGCAAGACAGACCCATCCAATTTAATGTCTAAAATATGAAAAATAGCTGCCTGATTGGATGCAGCACACAAGCTGTGGGTAAACCAGAGAAATATAAGGCCATATGTTCAACTAGTATAATAGGATTTACTCCACTGAAATATTCTCAAGTATTTTAACATTTCCCTTGATCTCTCAGGAACAGGCATGGCAAAGGTGGACTCTGCCAGCTTCTTCTCCACATTTGTAGAGGTAGAATCCAAGGAAACATCCTGTCTGAGACGCCTGGGGGATGGTTTGTGGCTTGTGCTTACCTAGAACTGCTTCCGTGGTGGTTTTTGGGGTGACACCACATCTCCAGCTGAGCTGTGGAGATGGGAGTGCTGCAAAAATCTTGCCCCCACTTCCCAAGAGCACGTGGAGGCTTTGGTGCCTAACCTGCTCTGCAGCCTGCTCTCATTGCCACTTAGCTTCTGGCTTTGGCTCAGACCCCATCCTCAAAGAGTGTAGAGATGATGGGCCCAACTGACCCCGTGATGACTTCTTGAGCCCTGGTAGAGATGTAAGAGAGGAAATTCTGATAACAGGTTTCACTGGATAAATCTGAAAAGGGAAATCAGCCCAGTTTATCAGCTTTTGAAGGAAAGTTTCAAAGCACATTTGCCTCTTGCAAAGTACGAAGGGTGAATGGAGGCTCTGCTTTTTTCACACTGCAGTGTTAGGACTTCCTATTTAAAAACTGCTTCTTGCAAGAAAGTTAAGGGGTTTGATTTTGTAATAAATTGCTCAGAGATTTGCCCTGGGTTTATGTTGCTGCACACTGAAAAACACACATTTTGTCCTCAACATCCCAAAAGAAAGCAGCTGAAAGGACAGAAGCTCTGGAAATGGAAGATATGACTGCAGCAGCTCAGTGTCTTAATAATACTTGGTAACAGACAACAGGACACAACAAGTCAGAAAGTTCTTTTCAATCCTGCATTTCTGAGGGATCAGGAAACTCCTCTTGTGATCTTTGTGATTTCACTTTCTTATTTGAATTATATCGCTCAGCACAATATTTTTCTAAGGTGAGTTTGCTTCCTTCATCTTTCAAATATTTTTGGTTTTTAGCAAAACCAATGAAATGAACAAAAAAACCTCAACAGTCTCAGCCAACCCAGAAGAGAGGAGTTCACTCCTTTTGCAGCAGGAAAAGCAAAACACAAGTGCCTTAGGGAGAACCAGCCTCACCAAACCAATCACAAGAAGCTTTTCATGCCAAACCACATTAAGCAAATGGATGCCCACAGAAACACACTTTAGAATCAGGCCCTGCACAGACCAGGAGCACATTTCAGCACCGAGCTGAACGCTTCACACGGTGCAACTCTGGGTCACCTTACCTGGACAACAGCCAGCTCATTTCTCTTACCTGTATGTTCCATAAAGCTCTAACAGGAGACTGGCTCGTGCTTTGGACAAAGGTGCTGAAACCTAATGAACAGCAATGGCATGAAAGGAGCTGCATTGCAGTGGCAGAAGAGATTTCCTCAGACTCAGAGAAGAGCAGCAAAACACCTCAGACCCTTCTCAGCTGAAGGATGCTGCTGCACTCATGCCAAGAGACTCAGTCATGGCCAGGCAGGAAGGGAGTAAAGAGGTTGGAGGAGACAGAAAATTGCTCTGGCAAAAGCCCTAGCCTCTCTGAATGTCCTGTCAATGTTCCCACTGACTCTAGCATAGTCAGAATCTCCCCTCATGCATTTTGTAGGAAGCCATTCCCCACGACCTCCTATGCTCACAGTTATTTACCTGTAGCCTGCTGCCACTGAGCACAAAAAAGGAGCAATCCATCTAGAAAACAAAATCTGTGGTGTTCTGTACCATTCCCGTTTTTCATTTTTCCATATTTAGGGAAAAAAAAAAAAAGGAAAGTACTTGATGTGTCACTTTAAATCTCAGAAATATGGTCTCATGCTTCCACGCAGGTTAGAATATCTGGTTTTGTTCAGGCCTTTCTGCAAGAGGCTCTCTCTGTGAAAAAACCTGTCAGACCCCTGGGGCAAACAACGAGTCTCTGCAGTATCCCTTGGCAAGCTGTGAAAATCTGGGCTACAAGCACATTTTCCTGAAAAGGGCCAGGATGAGCTCCCAGTCTGGCAGTGCTGCCACGTGCCAAGACTGTGGCTTGCACATACCTGACCTGCCTGGTGCCAGGCTGGGCTGCTGGCACAGAGCCCTCATTCCCTGAGGTGCATCCCTGAGGTGTTCCAAAGTGCACACCCAGGAGATTTGGGATCCTCTGCCCCTCTCTGGAGGGGTGTTATTTATCTAAATCTAACATAATCTGACTCAAAGGGAGTGCAACCAGTAAATTTTATCTCAGCCAACAGAAAGCAGCCACACAACCTTCTGCATGAGCAACCCTCAAGATGGAAGCTACCAGAAACAGAAGCTGCTGGAAGTGTTTGTGCTCGGTTCATCTGTGCTGGACTGAGCAGCCTGAGCTCCATGGGCAGCACCATCATCCCTGGCAGATCACAGGCTAACGGCCCCATTAACCCACAGCAGGCAGAGGAGCTGGTTGCTTAACAGCAAGGGGTTTGGAGGAGCAAAAAAAGCATGTTTACAAATGTGGAATGTTTATTGTTCCCTCATGTTTTCTCCTAATGCTGGCGGATTGACAAGATCCTCTTGTCGACGGGAACAAACACAGAGAGGGCTGTAAAGAATATCTCTGCCTATTCCAAGAAGCCAGCCAAAGTCAGAGCTGGATGATATACAGGTGGCACAGAGGGAAGAAATAACAAGAAAGAGGCAGGTGGTAAAAAAATTAAATAGCAACTGTTCTGCCTTTTTATCTGACAGCAGAATTTGGTCTTGAGAGTCCTACAAACTAATGCTCCAAAATGTGGATTATAGCTGAGCTCAAATGAGTCACAAGGAGCTGGCACAGACCTGCCAGGCCCTACCCACAGCAGCAAGCAAGGTGCCATTGAAATTCTCTCTGAAGGCTGGCATTGATTTATTCTGGTGAAAATTATCTTTGCACCACAAAGCCTTTGCTGCATCATCCAGAGCTCAGCAGTAGAGGAAGCAAGATCAGAGACCTAAGGCAAGGGGTCCTCTGCTTTCCTCCTGGAAATAAGAAAAGGCTTGCCATGTGCAGATGACCCTGAGCAATGGACAAGAAGTTGTAGGGAACTGCTCCTACGTGAGATGGTGCACCCTGGGAGCTCAGTCAGAGCTGCTGGCATCACTGTCAGATGGACACACTGAGCCCTTTCCTCGGAGGAAGCTGCTTGCTGACCACAGAAAGCAGCTCCTGTTCCCCACAGGCTCCAGAGAGCTGCCCAGTTCATGGCACACACCAGCAAACTGCAGGCTGGATTGCACAGCTTCACGGCCCTGGAGTGGCTTTTGCTGTTTGAACACACTGGATAGAATTTGAGCTTCCCAGCAGTGTTACAGGGTTGGAAATTCATTTTCATTCAGCCTTAGAATAAATGTGAAAGTTACCTGATTTCTGCAAGAAGAGCATTATATTAAAAAATAAATATTTTTCAAGATAGAAATTCTAGTTTATGGCTTAAATTATAGTCTGATACACCCTAGTGATTATTGTGCTACTGGCTAAATTTTTAAATTTTTGCAACAGATCAACATAAAGCTGGCAGAATGGGGACTTGGGCTCCACATGCTGTAAAGTACTTCACCAGCAACGAGAACAACTCCATCCCTCTTCCAGCTTCCCAGGAGAAGTGCTGCAGACATGGGTCCATTTCCACAGTTTCAATCAAAAATGCAATTAGACAAAAGCACTCCAAACAGCTTTATTTGCCATGACGTGCTCCTCGGGATGCTTCCAGAGCAGTAGCCAGAGAGAGCCCCTTACCTCCCACTCTCCCACAAGACATCAAGTGGTGCATGGCAAAACAGAGCCCAGGCTGCCACGAGCTGCAGGGGAGAGGGGGCTGCACTGAGGAGAGCAGTCCCTTCCTAATGAAGCAGCTAATGAAGAATAACAGCATCCATTTCCAGGAGGAAAGTGCAGAGCAGAACACCTTGTGGAACGTGACCTTCCTGTCCATAGCTGGGCAGGACAGGACAGAACAAAGCTTTGCTGAGAGGCCAGGAGGGACACGTGCACTTTTTACAGCCAGCTGTTAACCCCAGGTCACTGGTGCTGCCTCAGGTAACACACAGCAGTGCAGGTAAGGATACCAAAATATCCCAGAGGCCAGGGGGTAACTGCAGATGGTTGCACCCAAGAGTAGCCCCAAAGACTTGCTCTGACTTTGGCCCCTTCACCCTGGACACAGCAGAAAGCCTGGGTCAGGGTTTGGGGTGGCTGCACTCTCACGTGGGGTGGAGGAAAGACTCAAAACATGCTGCCAGACAAACCTGGGGGATTGCTGACACCAGGTGCTGCCTTGCTGTCCTTTCTGGTGGGGCACAGGTCTCCGAGGAGGCAATTCAGGTGATACTTGGGGTGAACTACCAGCAGGCACTGCCTGCTGCTCTCAGATGTGCATTCCTGGCTGTCACATCCTGCTTACCACGATAACACTGCAGATTTCCAGCTGCTGTTGCAGCACAGACACTTGCTAAGGAAGGGACAGACTTGTGCTGAGGGAGAGAAAAGAGCATCCATACCATCCATACAGAAGACTCACTGCAGGTCCCATGGAATTTTTTAGGAGGAAAGAGAGTAAAGAGGTTGGAGGAGACAGAAAATTGCTCTGGCAAAAGCCCTAGCCTCTCTGAATGTCCTGTCAATGACTTCAGCATAATCAGAATCTCCCCTCATGCATTTTGTAGGAAGCCATTCCCCAGGACCCCCTATGCAATGCAAGCCAAGGTTTTACTAAAATCTGAATTTTTATGGGGCCGGTTCTTGCTACATTAAAAGTGACAAGCTTTTTAAATGTGTCTGTACAGGTGCAGCACAAGGAGAAAAAACAGCTCAGTTACCAATAAGTACATGACCATCTGCCCAAAGAAGTGATGGCAGGTCAAGTGCTGAACACTGTTATAATTTAATCTACCAGAAGACAGACAGATCTAACGCCTGCAGGTGTTAGAAATGAGGAAAAACTGCTTCCCAAAGATCCAAGTACACTCTGTAGCTCTTCCTGCTCTACCCAAATTTAGGTTGAGACACTGTTCAAAAGACAAATACTCCAATTAGTACTTTAACATAATGAAAATAAATCTCGAAATTGACAAGAGTCTGTTTGCAGGCACCAGAGACTTCCCTGACTTGCTTCCCTGAATTTATACAACTTATTTATGGACTGCTCCATTGCTTGCAAGTCTTGTAACCCAAATCCGTTCCCAAAAGGAGAAATTCAGCAGAAAGCAAGCCAAGATACAAGCTTGACCAGGAAAAATTTCAGTGTCCCCTTCCCAGAGCAGAACCTCATCATCAGTGCTGTGTGTCTTGTTTTATGTAGCACGGCTGCAGCTCATCATGGAGGAGGTGGAGACGACCCCTCTCCAGTTTTATGGGCTGCCCAGTGTTGGATCTTTCTCTTAATCTGATGAGGACTAAAACTTCAACAGGGATTGGAAAGGTGTGTATGAGGAAGCCACTTCAGTTAAATGAATGTTCCCAGACAAGAGGAACACCCAGTACAAGTGTTACTGGTGACATTTTACTGCGTTGAAAATAAAAACTGCTTTAAGCACCGTGTCTGTATCAGGGTGGGGGTACCTGTGCCCACGTAAACAGCTTAACTGCATCCATGGTTTTACACCATTTCTGCTTCCTCTCCATTCCTGGTCAACCCTCAGCACACCCTCATCAGGGCTAAGAAGCTGGGATTTGGGTTTTTAGCATAGTTACTATAAGACTGCAACATGCCTCTAGGAGAGTGTCCAGCAGATTTTTCTATGAAATTAATTGAGATAAAAGGAAAGACATGGAAGGGAATAGAAAGCATTCATGTTAATTTGCTAATTTTGTATGAAGTCTTTATCTCAATGGAGAATATTGCACTAGAGCCACACACAGCCTGCCTGTTGAGAAAGTCCTGGGGATGGGGCATCTGCATGGATGAACAAGTGAAATTTCATAAGGAAAGAAAAAAAATATCAAGTTCAGATGACTGTATCCATCTCATATTGGTGCCATTCTGCAAATATCAAATTTGATTTCTCATCTATCCTAACAAAAGAATATAAAAATCTTGAGGAGATTTTCAGACAGGACATCACTAAAAACACACATCAAAATAATGAGAGGGAATAACACAAGGCTAGAATAAGTTAAATTGCTGTGACAATTTTTAAAAGAAATTCTGCCTTAATAAGACTAGTGAGAAGATGACTTTAAAGTATTACGGAGCACTGTGGTCTTTCCTTCAAAGTGCTTTGCACTGCTCAGACAATGACACTTTCCTCACTCATCTGGCTTCCAGTCTTTATTGTCCAACATTAAAAGTGTAACAAAAAAATATAAAATAAACTAGATAAAAAGCCAGTTATAAAGTATGGATAACCTCAGACAAAATCAGAAATGAAATTAAGAGGAAATTTATGTGTGTGGAGCATATCCAGCTTTCAAAATGACAATTAAAACCTCTGACTCAAATGTTTTTGGAAGAGGATGATGCAAACATAGGTTTAATAGATTTAATCACTGCTGAGAAAGGATGTGGAGCATCCTTCCCTCCTCTTGACAGGTACCATCACCCTCTCCAGTCCTGAGCTCTTGTGCCAATTTCAGCTCTTCAGCCTTGACTCTCACCTGACCAGAAGCCATCAGTTTTCCACCAATGCAAGCCACAGCTGTGTGGGTTCCTGATGCTATTTCCAAACGTGATCAAGCAGAGAACCATCATAGGGTGCCACATATTCAGTGGCTCTGAAAAATCCTGCAAGTTAACATTCAGCTGCCTCGAGATATTTTACAACCGGGGACCCATCTTCAATGAGATACAGAGAGTACCTATTTAGTATTCCCCCCCTCCTCTCACTCCAAGCACAATTTAAACCTTGGGTAGCTGAAAAGAAGCTGTTCTGTGGATTCAGGGCACATCATACAGAGCTTTCTTTCCCAACAGCAACGCAGATACACCACAACTTAATCCCATTTGTCACATCAGGTAAACAGGCAGTTGTTCATGTGGAGAAAATTCAGTAGCAGGACACTCAATATCTCAACTAAAGTTTCCTGTGTATCTAATCATTTGGAAAGAGGGTGAATAATGATGTAGTAGGTTTTCAGATTTCACAGAATTATTTAGGTTAGCTGAGGTTACAAGAAAGCTTAAGGACTTGGAAAGAGAATGAATGCTGCTGGGTGAGCACACAGTGTAGCAACCTACAGATCAAAAAAAAAAAATCTAATACATCCTGTTGGATATAAATTTCACTGCACACATACCAGGTACAAGGTGTCATTGGAGAGAAAAAAATAGTCCCATTCCTGAATTTATGACACAGATAATGCAAGCAGTGTAGGAGTTTCCATTCACTCACACCCTAGCAGAAGAATAAAATGTAGTGGTTACTTAGCACAAACAGAAACACTATGCATATAAAACTAACAGGAAGAAATAATAATTTCTGAAAGCAATGCAGCTGTCAGCTGGAACTTAGTGCAGTCAAGATGCATTTAAACCCATGACTTGGCATGATCTTTAAAATGATCAGTTCTAGATACCTGAATGTCACATCAGAGTGCTGAACTGCATTGCCTCCCCCCATCTGCAGGGAAATCTACATCAAAGTCTGCCCAAGTGCTCAGCACATCTCTGTCACCACACGATAATGATGGTAATTATCAATAATAACAATAATGTGGTTGTGAAGCTGCTCTGGCAGCTGGGGCTGATGAATGCTGCATCCAGTACCAGCCCCCCTGGAAGCTGCGTCAGCCCCCGGCATCACAAAGGGGAGAGAGAGCCTGCACTGGGAGTCACAGAGGGCTCTGCTGGCCGCTTGCTGGCCACACTCTGGCAGCTTGCTGGCAGCTGTGAACCTTCTGCAACAGAACCAAGAAAGCTCAATATCCTCTGCAATGTCCACTCCAATCAGCTGACGAGATTCTCTTGCATTCCTTCACCAGCACAAGCAGAGGAAGAGCAGCCCTCTCTTTCTTGCTCATGAACACATGACACGATGTAAACCCACTGCTGCTTGTCCCTAAAGTGCTCAGAGTGAGGAAACAACCTCTGCCTGTTGTCAGAAGCTCCATCACGTTAAGATACCTGATGCCCTATCATATCAGTATTTTTAATTAATCAGGCATTTCTCCATTGAGATGGAGCTGCGTACATTTCTCATTTACTCTCCCCAATACATGCTTACTAATTAGCACACTAATTTGCTTAGTTCTTTAGGAACTGCATGCCAGGGAAAATGTTCTCAGTTGTCAAATGCAACTCATCGATTACAGTAAGACACTTAAGAAAGACTAATTGATAAATATATCTGAGCTCTGATTAATTGGTGAAAAATCCATCATGCTGCATCCTGCTGTCGACTCTTGAATTAACTTACAACTTGATTTTTCCTTCTTTAAATTAAGAAAGCCACAGAAAACCAGAAGTATTTGTGGAGGGGGTGTCTATCCAATTTTCTGGTTATGCTTGAAGTGAAATCTACTTCATTTACCTTACTAACCCAAAAGGAAGGAAATGAGCCTACTCTGTCAACTAGAATTTATCTTTGGGGCTGAGGGAGCTGATGTGGAAACCTGAAAGTAATTTCTTCACTCTTCTATTTGCTATATGTATTTTAAAAGGTTTCTCTCTGATTACATAAATTAAAAGTGACTTCTACAAATCTGGAAGAGGTGTGCTGCATACACTTCTCAATACAGAGTATGGCAGCTTTTGAAACAGCCCAGAACAGGATTATGTAGAATATATAGAATGCACAAGGTAAAATATACAGAGTGAAAATGACTGAACACTCACAGTTATGTTTTCAAGCAGTAACACTCTCCCTGCTCAGTCCACGGACATGCACCCCAGTTATCCTCACAAGAATTCTGCTGGTGTAAGAAGATTTTCCCCCTTCTCCCTGCCACAATTTAATAGCTTAAACACAATGGCTTAAATAATATTAAAAAATTATTTCACTGGGGTCCTACTCAAATCAATCCACAAGTTCTTCTGAGTTCCATTTTTCCCCAAATGGAACTTTTCTCCCTCCTCCCCTCACAAAGCCTGAAGGCAACATGCCTGCTTTGCAGCCAGCACCCGGCACTGCCCCAACAACCTCCTCATTTCTCAAAGTATTTCCACAAATCTTCTATGTCTGTCCTGAAATTACGATTTTTGCCAAAAAATCTACGTAGTGCTGTTTCTCTGTGGAGAAATTTTTGGGTTATCAACAGGTAATACTGGTTCTCTGGCAAAAAAAGAGCAATAATTACAATGCCTCTTCAAATCAGTGGTATTTCCTTGCTGCTAAAGGGGTGGCATGCTTTACACCTTTAAACTACCTTAAGTAATCATTTTCTAGGCAGAACAGAAAATCCATTTCTATTAGTTTCCAAAGACCTTGAAAGTATGTATGTAGGAAGACCACTTCCATAAATTCACCTTTTTAGAGTCACTGGCTAACACAGAATTTATGCAAGTGCAGGTCAGTCACATAATTCAGTATTTATATGCTCCCTTTCAAGCTCCAGGGAGCTGGAGTAAAATGCTAAAAATAAAATACACATGTTGTAATACACACAAGATTTAGAGATGGAACTATTCTGACAGTTTGAAATAAAAGATCTTTGTGCATAAGATCTCCACAGCTAGGCCTGTACCTAAATCACATATTGATTTAACTCACTGTAGACAAGTTATATAAGCTTTGGAATGATGTATGCTTGATCAATGTGTTTTAGAAATTAATCTCTGCCAGACTTACTCATTTAGGCAAGTGAAGAAGTCAGATAAATATCCCTACATTTTACTTTATAGGACAGTAAACCAATTTCTAATCAAATTTGTAAGTAAACAGCATTATTTGTTTCCAAGAAATATCAATATTAAAATGCCTAAGAAAATCTGAAAACAGACTTCAAAAATTAATAAGCTTTATCTATGAAATACACACATTATAAAACTGATACGTGAGTATACAAACATGATGATCAGAGATACAGAGGAGAATGAAATACCCCTTTGAAATATCCAGGGATGGAGACTCCTAGCACCACACTGAACAAAGGGGTTTGGAGTCTCAGCCAGATGAAAGTTAGATATATTTGATATTTTACTTCTTTGAAGTGCTAACAGTGACTCCACACTTGAGTGCAGCAGCAATGTCCCACTTCATTGCAAACACACTGACCCTAATATGGGGAGAAATAAATGTTTACACCTGTACAGGCAGGCCTCTGGGTGCTTTAAAGCAGAGCATATTCTCGGGTTAGAGATAGGGAAACTGAGGCACAGAAAGGCAAAATGGCCCTCTGAAAGTACAAATGCCAGGAGTGAAGGCTTTTATTTGGATGCCAAATCTACTAGTGCAAACCTCCTTTCCAATCCACGTTTTTGCTCAAATCCCACTGATCACAGCAGTGGGAGCTCAAGGACAGATCCTGACCTGGCTTAGAGCTGGGTCAGTCATGAAAACACTCCTCAGCTTTTCTATGAGCTCTTGTGTCCCGGCTCAATTTTGGGGCAGTCCGACCAAAAGGTAAAAAGCTGTCTTGCTGTCACAGATTCTCTTGGTGGCCTCAGCAATAAGAACCCCACAGTCTGACATTATTCACAGGTCATTCCTGGCGGTGTGAACACAAGCTCAGCTCCCAGCAGAGACCGAACCTCAGCCCAGACCCATGACCAAGCACACACTGACACTCCCCAAGCTACCAGCACAGGGAAAATCGGGCACAACAGATTGCTGCAGCCTCGGGGGACACCCTGCAAAAGCAAATATTCAAACTAGGAGGGAAGGCACTTACCGTACAGGACTGCAATGAGCGACACGGGCATGACCAGGATACCCACCAGCATGTCTGCTACTGCCAGCGACATCAGGAAGAAGTTTGTGGCATTCTGCAACTTCTTCTCCAAGGACACAGCCATAATTACCAATATGTTCCCCCCAATGGTCAGCAGGATGACAACCAAGATCAGGAGGGCTGGCCAATTCTTCTCCCTCACAGACATCCGAGAGACTTCGCCCTTCTCAGAGGCGTTGAGAGGATCAGATGTAGGCAAACTCTGGTTCAGAGTCAAATTGCTGCTTAAGGACCAAGCCATCAGACCACCATGCAAACTAAAATCCAGTGTAACAGACACTGTCGTTAAGCTGAGTAATATTCCAGTGCTACTTAAAGTGCTCATTGTCTGGGGCTGGTTTCTCTGTCTCTTAACCGTGCCTCAGAGACGATCCCTTTTCCAAATTCCAGGTCCAAGGCAGATGCCGAACATCACAAAACCTGAGCCAGAAAATCATTTGATCTTCCATAGTGAAGTAAACCTTACAGAAGTTAGCGTGGAGCTCTTCTGGTTTCCTTGGGTGTGGTAGATGACGACCATTGAGCAGCAACCTCAAGGGAAAGGAGACTTTGCAATCTCCAGCTGGTTTCCAAGTTCACCATTCTGAAAAGTAAAGGAAAAGGACATTCTTCACTGAAACCACATTATACACACCACCTTCTTTATTCCCCATGCAACTGACGTCCGTATTCTTCCCCTTCCTGCTGGTTAGGATGTTCTCCAGACGGCAAGAAATTTATCTGAAGGGTACAGACTATGCCTACAACCATGGGGGAGAGAGGCAGAGAATCACATCAGTGTGCTCTGGCTGGTTAAAAGCTGATTATCACTAATTAAATGTTTTGTGAAACCTGAAAAAGCAAGTCTGAAGAGTAAAATATGTTTCAATTGATATCCACTTCACAGATACTCTGCTGCTGTGTAAAATAGTAATTGCACAAAATTCCAACCGGTCCAGATAGAGCAGACAAGCACAGGGTAATCCATCACCTTAAATGGAAGGGTTTGGATATATTTTACATATTCTGAGGTAAAATTAAAGTGTAAAAACCCTCAGATCTTAATGACTAACTCTCTTACAATAACAAATATTGTGGTTTGGTTTCGATTGGGAAATGAATTATGCATAAGGCACAACCCTATATGATCCTTCTGAAACAGACAACAGAGAGTTAAGAGAAAAAGGACAAACTTTCATAAAAGCTGAGAACTTATTTCTGCTTTTCATCTGTTTTTGTGCCACTACTTCTTGCTGATCACGAGCACACAGCCAGGCCAGTAAACCTAATCCCAGCAGTCTGCTGCTCAGGAATACTGCCCCAACAGCCTCATCCCACGCACAGGGGGACAGATTTCCGCAGGGTATCTCACATGATTTGTGCTACTTCAGAAAGTGGCTGACAGTGAGGGCAAGTCTGATTACAGCCCCTGACTGCCCATGTAACACGGGCCAGAGAAGCTCATGCTGCTGCTTCTGAAGTCCTTCAGCCTCATGCATTGAGCTAATTTGGTAAATTAAATGCACTCTTGACTTCAGGCACATGCCTGCACCCACTGAAGCTAAGGGCATGTATTCCCAGTCCTGGTTAAATCATGTCCTCAGGAACTCAATTTTGACTGCCAATCGTATAAAACTGATGAAAAACAGCAGCTTTGCTTTGCACTTCCACTGAATTGGAGTCAAGCTTCTAACAACCACAGGCAGCACAGGGCTAAAAGCACAGAAGGAAAGCTCTCAGCTGAGCAGTGGTATGGAAGTGGACCAGTAAGTAGCATAAATTCAATAGCAGACAACTTCTTTTGAGCATATCCTCAACTTTTTGTGTAGCCCACAGGAGAAGAGCTGTTCTGTCACTGTTAATTAAATAATTTAATAAAAGCCAGATTTTAGCCCTTGAACGCACTGTGGCACATATCTGACACAGCAATTTGCTATCCAGGGATCAAAAGCTAGATGTAATTCATGAGATTACATTAGATTTCATTTAAATAGGAAGTGCTCAGAATCCTATCATAAAATGTTTAACATTCGTGAAGGTTTTGGAACCTTGCTAATGGGCTTTGTGCACAAAAATATGTCTGAAACAAGCAATGCATACAATGAACCCAGATTTGCTTCTGCATTGTAGTTAATTACTCCCAGAGGGTCTCTAAACCTCATATTTAGGAAGAAGTTTTGCACGATAGGCACAGAAAATAATTTTGCAGCTGCACATGCAGATGAATGAGCAAGTGGTCACTGGACCATTTATTTTTTCCAACTTAGCTGGTCTCAAAAAAAAAAAAAAGGTCTCTAGAAAGTTTCTAAATACTTCAGAATATGATTTCCCAAACACAGCTTTCCCAGTTCAAAGCTGTGATGACAATTTCTCCAAATCATCATTCCACAACAAAGGAGACACTAGGCAGCCAAAGGATCACAGGCAGGACACAGCTTAACTCTAGATTGTGAAAACAAACAAACAAACAAACCCCAAACAAAACCATGCCACAAAAAACAACTCCAAGATAAGGCTTCTGAATGAAAAGTGTCTATTTTTATAACTGCTCAGGTCTGAATACTGAAATGGTGAGTAGAGTCATTCATTCTCTCTCTCACTTTGCATATTCAGTTTGAAAAATCATGTGGGAATTTGACTACAGGAATTCTCAAGACTGGGCTCCACTTTCAGCATTCACTGTTCAGTTGCTTTGCTAACACTCTTGTTCTTATTATTTTACACAGATCCTGGCTTGAAGTCATCAGTTTTCCTTTTCACTGCATCCCTCAGTCTCCTCAAGATAAAACTTTATGACTAATTCCTTCATCTACAGTCTTCTAAGCACACCACTATACCAGAAAAATAACTCACATTTTATTCATAGATTCTGCATTTATTTAATAACCATCTCCATAATTTTAAATTGAAATGTGTGCCTATCACAGATTTTTTTCCAGTAGCTAACATCAAAGTACACATACTGAATTTTGTGGTCAATCATCAATTCCAGTTCAATCTACTACTGACAGTCCTTAAAATTATAATTTAAACATTCAGCAAAACCAAGTTCTTTTCTATGCCACTCCTGCTTTTTGATAAAGTAAAATAATTATTTCTTTTGGCACATTCTTTCCCTTCAGTCTTTAAGTCTGGTTTAGAATAAACTGAAGGTAGAAAAACATTTTCGTCCATCAAGAAACACATGAATTATTTAAAGCAGAGGCTGGTATGCTGGAGTTTTTGGATATTGCAGAAGGTTAAGTTGAAGGGAAACAAAAGCTACAGTGGTTAACAGGTCTGTACTGGTGGGGCACTGGGGGGGCTCACAGGCCTTTGGGAGTATTTACCACTGTTACACTTGCTAAAAGGAAAAAACCCAAACCTTTCCTGGAATAAACACAATTATTTTTTCCTTTGAATTAAACACATTCATCTTTAGTTGTTTTACCCTTCAAAGCTCAGAGCACTTTTTCCTGGAGAAAAGCAGCTGCCTGCTGAGAACTTGAGATGTTCCCCGGCCCCCAGCCAGGATCCTGCATCTCCTGGACAGACTGCAGAGCTCCTGTGCTCTCGTGAATCATTGAGCAAAACCCTGGCACTCACACCCTGAATGTTAACAACATGCATCTGAAATTGGGTAAGAAATCAAGGATTGTCAGTTTAGCCCAAAAAAGGAACCTGAGTTTCAGGCAGACTGAGGATAATACATTAATTCATGGTGAGTCTTGCTGTAAAAAAAAACCCCAGAAGTACTTAATAATCAAAAGTGATGCCTTTCAGCAATTCCCTCCCCACAAGAAAAAGAAGAAACATCCAGTGGCAGCACAGGTATAAAGGCCATACGCAAGAGAGATTTTCTCCTCCCAAAATATTGGCATCGTCCAGCTCTCCAAGCCACATTCACACCTCCTCAATACCCAGATGAAAGCCAACAAGCTGCTAAAGAACAAACATTTTTAAAGAAAAAGTTTTTTGTTCAGCCTTGACTTTGATGGTAGACATATATCAGGGAAAAAATAAATCTGAAGTCAACTGAACTGAACTGCAAGCAAGTACTGCAATTTTTGACAGGAAAAGAGTTGCAGATAGTTCACAACTATCTGAGCCAGATAGTCAGATGACATAAATTTTTATAGCTCCATGAAGCCCTTTTCAAAATGGCAAATAATTTTAAATTATATAATAGAATATGCAATTAATGCTCAAGATTGCAGATTTAAGGCTTCATTCTTCACTCTAAACCTTGCATTTCTTGCTATTTGCATCTTTACTATTTTTTTTAATCCATTGCCAAATTAATTGTCACTTTTTTTTTTGGAACAGAATGTTGCTTTAAAATACAGATTTTCATGGCAAACCTGCAAAGGCCACTTTTGTTTTAGTGATTCAAGAAAGTCATATTTTTATATTAAGAGAATTCTATATTTTATACTGTTGGAACTCATCTTTCTCCTTTTTGTAGCAGCACTAGGAAACATGTCTATTTCTGTGCAGTGTGTGAGAATGCAGCAAGTCCATTGGAGATGACCAGGGTGACGTGGGAGAAAGCACATTAAGTACTGGGTCTGGTTCAGCCCAGAGAAAAAGCTTTGAACAGGGATGTGTTTTCTGCCTACATCTACCTGCTGGTACGTACAGAGGAAACAGGGAGACTCTTCCAGAAGCTGGGCAGCAAAACAAGAAGCAATTGTGTCAGTGACAGATCTAAGGAAAGCATGTATGAAGTAGGAAAAAAAAATGGATTAAAACAAATCTCAGTGCAGGTGGTCAGACAAGGGGAGTGGGACACAGAGAGACCGTGGGATCCCCATCCTCGCAGAGGCTCAGAGCACAGCTGGGATCTACCCTCAAATACCCCACCTAACCTGGAAGCTAGTTCTGCCTTGTGCACCTTGAGACTGGACTAGAGACCTTCAAAAAGTCCCTTTCAGGTTAAATTAGTCTACAAAATTGTGCTTCTGAGCAAACCTGTCCAGCATGGGGATGCTTTTGAGCTCCTACCCTTGGGTGCACACCCTGTGTTTATTCCCTACTGCTCAAGCTCAGGATTAGACCAGCACATCCTCTCCCCTTTGGTTTCCCCAAGGCCAGAAATAAAAGTGCAGGGCCAGGTGGGAGAACACAGCTGTGAGGACTCCAGTGTGCCTGGTGTGGGATCCAGGTCCCTGCAGCTGCCCCAGCACGTGCCCCATCACACCAGAGAGATGCTCACACCCATGCCAGGTCCTCCCCTGTTGAGGTCACACGTGTCTAAGGAACCTACAGCTCAAACATATTCTGAAAAGTGGCAATTTTGAAAAGCCCCAACTCATTTTAGTCACTTGGCAGCATCAGGAAATCTCCTTATCTTCTGAAAGCAATGCCTGCGCTGTCAACACAGAGGCGGAGTTTTCACAGCCACTGCAGTGGGGAAAGAAAAATCAAAACCTAATGATTATTCTGTAGGTACCCACTGCAAAGTTAACTAAAGTTGCAACCCAGAGAAGTGGTTATGCCTAATTTGACTACTTTCCTGAGCTACTCTTGAACTTGGGAATATACGATTAGCACTTTGTTTAGAGATTTTCTTTCCAAGGAAGATTTTGATACTCCCTCTTCAGTTTTGCAAGAAATTCTGGAAGTTTTCCCAACAGGTCTTGGAAATAAATCAGTGTAAAAAACACTTAATAAAACCTTAGGGGAACCTACCCAAACACAGTTTTTCACCACTCTTTTTTTAAATTTTGACACAGAAAATAACTATTTAATTACTTGTGAACTAAAAAGAGTATTTCATTTTTTCACAGCAAGAGGAAAATGGATTTTCTCAGGTACAAGCTCAAGTAATGATATTTTGTAGGGTCATAATAATGAATCACTACCATTCAGTCCAGAAGCAAATAGCATCAATTTCCCTCTCTGTATCTTCCCTCATACTGAGTCAGAAAGGCATTAATTTCTTTTCCAGACATTTCAAGGCAATACAAACACACAAAGAGATCTTAATCTACCTTCTGGCGGTAAGACCAGCATCTCTTTTATTTTCCCTTTGTGGAAGAGCACCTGGGAACCTCACAAGAAGATGTAGATACTCTGCCACTCCCTGCAATGATAAACTTGCTCTCTTGGCTCAGACATGCAGAAATACTACAACAGAATAAATCTGAATCTCATCACACAATGTCCTAACTTTTTGGAATGATTACACCCTAGTTGTTCATATTTTCTATGGGTAGGTATAACTCCAAACTGCCTCTCTGGTTTTTTGTTTCATGTCCCCAGTGGCTGAAATTCAAAGCACATATTAACTCTCTGCAGTTAGTGCATTTATCATGGCAATCCTGACCCTGCTTTCCTGTTGCTGCAATAAATCACATTATTCATGAACGTGGATCATGCAACGTCCTACTGAATGCAATCAGACCCACATTCCTGAACTGGTAACTGCCCTATTTGTGCAGCTGTGCTCCTGAAAATTCTTACTGAGCTTGACCATCCCCATAGTCTGAATTGGCTATAACCTGAATTCAAGCCCTGCCTCTGATTTCTGAGGACCAGCTGGAAGACAAGGGACATTTATCTTCTGCCAAACTTTTATGCCCTTAATGCAACAGTATCGTGGTATTTGCTCCCTGGCACATGGAGGTTTGAGAGTCCGCAGGATTCCCAAGGAAGCTCTTGTGGTTGTAAGAACCTGGCATCCCCTCTGTCCCTTTTTAACTCAGGTGCACAATGTGGTAAACATCAAGTGCAACATTGGTGGAAAAGTCTTGTGTGGCAGCTTTTTTATGCTCAGCTTTCAGAGTTCTTGTAGAAAACTGCTGTTAAACATTTTCTTGCTCTTTCTAAACATTCCTTCTCTCTAGAAAACCAATTTTTCTTCTTCTCTCAAGTGTTTTGCATGGCAGCTCTTTGTTTACATCATTAAAGTCTGAAAGTAATCACTTACCCAAAATTAAACATAATAAACCAAAGCAACAAAACCACTTGCTACTTTCTTTAGCTAGCTTTTTTGCAAGTTTTAAAGCCAGGCCTATTTAAAAACCAGAAGACCCCACAATTTTCAGCAGTTTTTGATGTACAGTGCTGTATCCCACGTATGGTTGAATAACTTCATAGCTGTAAGTGCAACCACAGGAAAACACGCCTAAATACGCACGTGCCTCTAAATGAAAAATAATCAGAGATTTATTTTCAATTCACGTTTTAGGGAAAATATCACATCCAGTATCAATGAGCCTGGCATTCTTTAGTGATTGTGCACACTTTGCAGTAGTAGCAGAGAGCAGCAGTTGGTGGGGAAGGAAGAAGGAGAGCCCTGAGCAGCTGTGAGTCACAGCCTGAGCGCACACGGAGCACACGTGCCCGTGTTTGGGGGAACGCTGCTGACTCACTCATTACTTAATAACTCAAATTTCTTAATCAAGCAAGAAATCACCTGATGTTTCTCTCCCAGCTTTCTCCTCGTTCCAGCTCTCTGTGCCTTCTAAAATCACGCCGCTGGATCCCTCATTTTCTAGAGGAGAAACTGGGATTTACAGTGCAGCAACAGGGTGCTCACCCTGCACCTCATCCCACATGAGATCCAGGGAAAAATCTCCCCTTTCCTTTGCATGTGGGCCCTCAGCTCAGGCAGGCTGAGCCCTTGTGCCCTTGCACAGCCTGGTACATCTCCAGCACATGGCTGCTCACCATGGGGTTCACATGGCTGAAACAGCTTCTCCCCTAAATCTGTTTTCCCAGTAAGAACCTCAAGCTGCAGAACTCTCTAATTCAAGGCTCAGGGAGTTGTTTTTTTTTTTAATTATAAGATATTTAGTAGAGGTCTCCTCCCTACTGGTGTAGTGCACTCTTAATGTAGGTTACAGAGCGCCTCTCCTGTTGTCATTGCCGTCTGGGTGTCTTTAAGAAGAATAAATTACAGCATCAAATAAGCCAAGGAAAAGCAAAACAAAGGTCAAAGCATAATAATAAGCATGCCTAATGAACTGAAAAATGGCTCAGGGCTTTTACTTTAATACCTTAATTAAATATGTGTTTTCACATATGTGTGCAGTGTCAGAGAAGGGATTACTGAAACATTCATAAGTTAATTGACTTATCTTTATCTCATGCATAGTAATAGTTGATACAATAATTACATAGGAAATGTAGCTACTCATAGGGGCTTTTTCCTTTTAATTTTTTAATTTTTATTTCTTGGAAAACTGACCCATATGGACCCAAAAGGGGATGACTGACAGTATAAATTCAAAAAGCCAACACTTTTCTGATCTAAGTATGTAATAACTGGATATTTTGGTGAATCCGTACTAAGGGAAGCTCTAATGATGAAAGTAGGTAGAAAACAAAACTCTTAAAAACTGGTATTAAAAGAAAACAGGAAAAGGACAAAGAAGATAAGACTGAAACAGTTAACTGGTCTGTGTGATGCCTGCATTTAAAGATAGAAAATGATCCACACGATTATAAACCTCTTAGTTTGACCTTAACCAGGCAAAAATTCAGAACAGATTTAAAAGGAAAATTTGAGACATGAAAATACGTGGAAAGTGCTATGAAAGGCAACATGAGTTTCCCAGGTGTACACTGTAAGTCTTGACTTGGTGCCTTAGGATTTGGTTCATCTGTTCTGTAACACCCCATTCTTTAGGGGAAAAAACAAAAAAAAAGAAAGGCAGTGTATCTCACTCACAGTTCATTAAAGCATTTGATATGGTGCCACCAGGGAAGTTATTATGCAAACTCCAGAGATGAACAGAGAAATTGTGAAACTGCCACAGTATTGGCCGCAAAGGAGATGAAAACGGATTAGATTAAAAAACCAAATCCTGGTCTGGAAGTAACGTGTCTGGTGAGGTGGTCAAGGTTTGATCTTGACAGTAAATTGGGTTTTTTTGTTTGTTGGTTTGTTTTTTAAATGTTGCCTAACCAAAACATTTACTTTGGGAATTAAATACATTGGTAATCCGAAACCAAGATGCAACACTCACATCAGGAAAGGTTGGAACATAACACAGGAAACAAAAAGAATTTGGCTGTAAATGATGAGTTTATCAGTCGGAAACAAAGATAATTACTTCAGCATCTGAGCCATATGTAAGCACAAGTGGGATGTGAAAGAGACAAATATAATCCAAGCTATACCTATAGCGAGCAAGGGATTTCTGCATGCTCCATCACTCTAAAATCAAACAAATACCTGCCTCTACCCCCATCAGACATTGACTGTTTCATGCCATAAGAGGCCACTTTAATCTGGCTGCCTTATTCCACATGAGTTCTGCATTGTGATGCTACTCCCAGACTAAGCTAGGGGACATGTCTGAGCTCTTACACTATAGTAAATCACGAATATTTTCAATTAAATGACAACGCCCAGGGGCCAGACAGAGCTCAGTATAGTCACTCTTGATCTGCACTAGAAAACAGGCCAATTGTGTTGAAACATCTTCAATGTGATTAGAAGCAGGCTCTTTATTTAGGGAAATAATTTAATTTTCAAAGCATTTGACAATTTTAATAGACATCATCTATGAATAAGCCAGGGTGCGTAATACGCCTGGAGCAAGAAGAAAAAGGTTCATTAACTTTGAGAGAAGAGACAGATGGGCAATGTTGGGGTAGAGCTCTCACAGCTCCCAAATGATGTAAGCAGAGGAGTGAGGAGTCGGACGCCAGGCGCATGTGTGCAGGAGTCATTTCCATGGGAGCAAATTGCACTGACACAAACTGGCATCTGTGACATCAATATATGAGTCAGGGAAAATGAAATGGAGGAGACAAAACATAATGGAACATACTGACATGAAAGGCAAAGGAGGTCTGTAAAAGCTGATGTAATTTGGATTAACCTGCTTCTCTTTGTGAGCACACACGTGGAACGAGGATTTTGTGCAATTCAGGTTCTGTCCCAGCTCAGGCATGCTGAGCCTGCAGCAGAGGGAGCAGTCCTGAGGTGCTGGAAAGAGCAGGCAGGTGCTTGGCTGCATTTAACAAAATGGTTGGGACCACTGAGAATAATATGGGAATAGGAGAGAAGCTGTAGATAAAAATCAGCAACAGCGGAGAAAATATGAATGTTACAGGCTAACAAAGAAATGTAAAAGACAACCTCTGGTCTCAGTGACAGTCTAGGAAGGAAAACTTGCACTTAGAAATGAAAAAAGCCTGATATTTAGAAATTACATCATTCAAACAGGATCCAAAACAGCCTCTTCCTTTTTAAAAGGAGTCCTCTTCCTACCTTTACCAAAAATGTGGGTGAAATCTGTCAGGTGCATCAGCAGTGTTTGCTAGACAGGCTGTGGATGCTGCTGTTGTGTGGTCAGAGACCCAAAGGGAGCTGTCCCAGGTAAGCAATGGGTGTCAGGGGACCAGGCTCTCCTTCCAGGGGTCACACCAGCATGGGTATATCAAAGGCAGGGCACCAAATGCACTTTTATTCAGCCCTACTGAGGAAAAATAATGAAAGTGTCATAGCAATTTATATATGTATCAGGTAGTGTCTGCATTTTAATGGCTGAAACAAAGACAGCTGAAGTCTAATGGTGTCGATTTTCTCTTGCAAGTGATTACTAAATTGCTTCCACTTTGTCAGCAACGTAATATCTCCGTGAACAGCTCAGTTAAGGAAGTAACAAACCCCCAATTGTCAAGTGGAGAAAAACAACATCCACACACTCTGAAAGTATGTTTGAAAGAGAAACACTTCTGTTCCTCTGATAGCAACAAGCCCTTCACACGAGGGAAATACTCCATCAGAAACAACAGGGCAAGTCCATCATTCCTGGCTTCTAATCTCCAAAAACTTCAGTATCACCACAAACCAAAATAGTTTGGGTGCTGACACCGTTGATTATAAGTGAATGAGAGTTTTGCTGGGTCCAGAGAGTCAAGGAAAAGTGTTTTTGGAGGCAACATCTGAAGTTTTTGAGCAAGGAGTGTGTCCCTTTCTTGCCAAAGTTCAAACATTCAAACAGTTTGAGTCAGAAATTGCTTTCATTCATAAGTACAACTACAGCACACAGCAAGCACTGCATGGAGAGACATCAAATGAGGTTGGGGAGCCAAGGAATCAGCAGCAGAGAAATCTCTTTGGACACAGAGCCCATTAATTACCTCGCTGATCAGCGTGGGGATGAGAATAACACCACCACAGCCAGGCTGTGTCTGGGAGTCAGCTCTGTCAGTGCTGAGCTGCATCAGGGGGAGTTTGGGATTCCCAACGCACACATGCCTTGTGACAAATAGATACAACTTCTCTGCAGGCTGGGTTAATTAATTATGCTGGCCTGTTGACCTAGCAGCAAACAGGAAAGCCAAGAAGCAGAAGCCCAAAGCCCTGATACCTGTATTTTGCCCATATTTTTTTCCCATTTCCTGCACATCCCAGATGAAGGGAGGTCTTGTCCCCTGTATCAGCCAACTCAGAACAGTTGCAGGAACAGGGTCGGGGTATATTTGTGCAATAACACAAACACTTCTCGAGTTCTGTGAAAGTAAATTGTTTTTTATGTTTTCATTTTCCAGAACCACTGCCAATACGGACAAATGATCATGGGAATATCTAAAGAGAAGTAACAATATTTTAAGCAACTTTACACCAGGCAGCATAACCATTACAAACACACTTTGATAAATAGTAATAGTCTAAAATTGAAACAGTTCTGTTACTTCCACTAATTAACAGGCAATAAAAGACTTCCCCGTGCAGGCAACCTAACAAATATCACAGTGTAATTCAAAAATTACACTGGCATTGTTTTTCTCTCACACACATCTGACCCTCAGGGAAGATTTGGATATAAAGGGCAAAAAAGTAACTATTCAGTGAGGTTGAAATCAGCTCCATCCACATGGGTCAACAGGAGCATGTCCCAGCTGTTGATGTTGGGAATCAGTCTGTGGGGCTGAAATTGCACCCTTCAGTCAAGGGGACATGGCACAACACCCCACTGCCACCACTCCTTGCTGTCTCCTGGACAACTTGGAGGAAGAGTCCCTGGACCATCACGTGGCTGATGTGTGAGGTGCACAGTTTTGAACTTGTGACTGCAGCTTACAGGGCCTTTAGTGAACTGTCTCAGGAACTCCCAGAAGTAAAACCAAATTCACTCCTTTGATATGTGCCCCTTACTTGAGGCTGAAGAAGGAGGGATGCAGAAGCCCACAATACAGGGCCACACGAACACCTGAACCTTACTGGAGGAAAATTCCTGTGTGGAGTGTGACACAAGCCAGGTTTCCAGTTACAGAGTTAAAGTTTCCACGAGATTGCCTTAGGCAGAACTAAGCCTTGTGTTCTGCTCCAAAATACAAAAGACCTCTCAATGTCCTTAAAAATAGTATCTTACTCAAGCACTTTGTTCTGCAAGTCTGAGCTGTCAGAAAACCGAGGAGCTCAGTACAGACAGCGACACAAACCAGGATGTTCTGTGATGGAAAACACCTTTGGGCAAGATCATCACTAAGTGGTGGATAGCAAAAACTGCTGGTGGTGCTGTGCTACAGCACAACACTTCACAAGAGCTTCAAAGAAAGCAAGAAGATCTGGCAAAACAGACACCTGGACATTATTCCAGACCGCTACCAAAACCTGGGAACACCCATCATTGCACCAGAAAGGAGGACTGGATGAAGGCACACATGTTCACCAAAGTGGGGAGCACCAGATAAGCTGTTAAAAATCTCAGGGATGGATCAGGCAACCAGTAGTCATTAAACATAGTGGGTAGAAATATCAATTTACAGCTTCTGAGCAAATCTGAGTGTTTTGAACCTAGCTGCAGCCTCAGTGTTTGTTCATGGCTGTGAGAGCTGTTGAGATAGAAGATGCTAGAAACCAAACATCTCTGAAACACTGGAGAAAGTCACCTATGCACAGCAAACCAAGAAATCCTCTTGCAGCAGTTTGTATCAATCAAAAACAAGCATGGGACACAAGAGGATCCTGTTTGAGCTGATGGCAAGCACAAATTAAGGCTCGTTATCTTAAAACTCTTTCATTATTGCCAAGAGGAGTAACGTACCACGTAGTAGTACTGAGACTTTACATTTGCTGAAGACCAGGGGATGGTGCAAATATTATAACCATTGCATACACTGACCTAAGGCACAGAAACTTCACCAAATGAAGGGACCTGAGCCCCACAAAACCAGCAGACAACTCTGCCCTGGGCACCGAAGAGCTCTGAAAGTAAAGAAACATTAACTTAAGCCCACTTTCACTTCCCCAGCAAAGCTGTGTGGGAGGACAGACATTGTTCAAGCACAGAACCAAGGATGAAAATCGAAAAAAAACAACTACCAAAACCTAGATATTGTAACTTCATTGAGGATTCATAAGGCATAACAACACCAAACAAAAGTTTTTCTCTTTGACGCTTCTATAGCATTAAATTCATTTAGAAAACTGAAGCAGATTATACTTCGTGCTTTCCAGATAAAAGCACTATTGTAGTCATTTGGATGCAGAAGGGCTTTATTCTGCCAAAAATATCATCCTCGTGCTGCAGAGCAGAAGCCCTGAAACACGAGACCCAGCTCTGAATGGGAGCACCCGGTTCATTCAGAAAGGAGGGTGCTGCTCTCCCCACCCAGAGCCTGCCCTGAGCTCAGGGCCAGCAGGGAGAGATCTGCTGCCCCCGGGGGGGATGGAGACAAACCCACCCTGCCCGACAGCTCGTGGGAAGGGTCAGTGCTCACCCAGCTCCAGAGGAGCTGAGAGGCTTCACAGCAACGTCTAGCAGTGCAGCTGGGAGGGCAGGCCAGAAAAGGATGGAGAAACAAGGTTTAGCTGTCGAGATCTAGAGCTATTTTGGTGGCTTGCTTGTTAAGATAATGCACTTATTTAAAGACATATGAAAAAAGACCAAGGCAAAGCAAGAGCTTGCATCAAAGCCAAATGCTCCATTCTGCTTGCTCCCAGGAGAGAAACAGATATAACCCCTCACAGATCTGAGTCTTAACACATAACAGGAAAAATACAGAATAAGCTTTTTTTTACAGGAATGACTGAAATTCAGGACAAGGCTGAATTTCAATCATAAATTCATTTTTTAAAGATTATAAAGAATTCTTGGAAACAACTTAAAATACTTCTTGCTCCCACTTTATACTGTTTAATATTGAATTAATTCTTTTTACTTCCTTTCTTTTAAGCTGCAAAAGCAGAGACCGGCTATGAGAGCTAACGGCAGTGGGAGTTATTCCATCCTTGCTTTCATGTTACTTTGGGAAAAAGGAAACTAGTCCAGTACTGCAAACTGCCATAGGTTTTCCTCACAAGTCTTTTAGTGTCTTGTGTCTTGGGTTCTTAAATCCCAGTCCTTTGAGACAGAAGGTCTCAGGGCTGCAGACAAAACAAGAAAAATATACCTCCTAAGTGTTTTGAAACAGAAAGGAAAAAAAATATATATATAAGCAAGGTGTGTTATCTTCTGAATTTTCTGATCTTGGGCACTTGACTCATGTTTCTAAAAGTTATCTTAAGGCCAGTGACTTTGCACTCAACAACTTCAATTAGAGACTTTTAAAAAGCTCCACATCCAGAACATCTTTTTTTTTAAAAATGTAGTTACAGAGCATAACAGAAACATCATATGAGCCAAAGTCCATAGAGCCTGAGTACACCCACAGGTTATCCCTCCTAAAAGAGGAATGTGTTTGACTTTCACCAGCCTTTTGCCTACAGATATTGTGTCAGCAGTCAGCTGAGCATGTTTCCTTACTAGTGAGATCACCTCATTTTGGAGAAGAAATAAATCTCTGCTATCAGCATCACAACAGAAATTAAAGAAGCCAAAATAAAATTATAGACACACAGGAAAAAGGCAATCCCCCAGATCCTAACCTGTGCTTTAGGACCACCAATTTGCACTGACAAATAACAGCACTGCACTATTTTACCCCAACAGGCACCTCCCTCATCACTTTTCACCCAGAGGTGAACGCCTGATTGCATGGTTATTTCTCTGACATTTTTTGTGACGTCAGAAAAGAGAGGCCCTCAATGATACAAACTGAACACAAAGAATACATGAGCAAAGCTATAATCCCAAACAATTCTGGACAAGGCAAGGACTCGAAAGAATTTAATAAACATTTTCTTATTTAGAGAAATGTTATTTAGAAAATCTCTTACCGATACAGGTAAAAAGAATCACATTTGCTGTGGTACACCTCACAGAGAGCCAGCAAAAGCCAAGCCATGCATACCCCTGTGTGCCTGGTGTGATGATTTGTATGAGCTTTAACCTGATTTTTGAGTAACAACAGCTGTGCACTTCACCATCTTCTCTTCCTGCCATGCTTCAACATGCTTCACTTGCAGAGCTGATACAGTGATAACAACAAACCACCAGGGAATTCCTGAATTCTTCCACTACTCCTGCCAGGATGTCCATTATTTTATGGGGTGTTTTTTTGTTTTTGTTTTTCCTTTGGTGCTTTTGAGGTTTTCCACAGAATACCAAGCTCTGCACTGTTTTTTATTATCTAAGAACAGACCCTGCGTGCCCTACCAGAAAGCCTTGCCATGGAAAACAAAGATTTCTTCCCAATTTATCACCATCCAGCTCAGGCTGGAAGGTAATAAGCTTTTCTGTACATGTATGTAAGTACAGATACACAAACATATATATATAATCCATGCAAAATTTTGATCTAAATCCTCTTGTCATTAATAAATAACTCAGTAATAATTTCTTTTTCTAAAAAAAAAAAATCTAGGGGGCAAAAGAAAAGAAAAAGGAATGAGATTAACAATAGACTTCTGGGTTTAGGGCATTTTTCTTATCACAATCTCTGCCTCAAATCCCTGTTGTTTCTGTAAGGACCTTTCCAGCTGGAAAAAGGTTTGGGAAGAATTCAATGTTGAGCACCATTTTCCTATGTGACTTTAAAAAAGTAACTTCCACCCTTCCTTCTCCCAGTGACAGCTGTATCCTGGGGTAACACCAGGTTCTTTCCAAAACAAATGTGGCACAGCTGCTATGATTTATCTTCACAGCTCATAGCTTAGAGTCACAGACAGAAAATACACTTAACTAGGGAACATTTCCACTGTGTGTTCCTGCATGCTGGAAGAGTTTCCTCAGTTGCAGGGAGGATGCTGCAAACTGCCTGAAAAGGTTGGAGCAGCACTACCAAGTGACTAAACCCACATTATGTTTCTCTACAAAATTTGGAGGACTCTTATCTAATTTTGGTGAGTTCCCCAGCTTCTGCAGCAGGAAGAGTTTCTTTTTGCCCTAGGCAGAGGAAAAGGCTTCTGCAAGTGTGAATAAACCAACAGAGAGTTGCAGGAAGGTTTGGTTGGGCTTTTCTAAGAAATTACCTCATAAAATCCCTGCAGCAGACATCCCAGGTTCAGAAGATTTCGTAAAACAAGAGCCAGAAAAGGAGCAGCTCTTGCACATAACTTTGCTCTGGGCCCTGGCACAGGCTGTGTTTCAGGGGTGCCAGCACCGCTCCAGCATCTCACTCGCAGCTTTGCTCACCACATTTGCTTGCAAATGATAAGGTGTAAGGAAGGAAATAACTATTACTGTAGCTGGTTGGGAATAGTTCCACAAACTTAGTTCTAGTTGAGGTTTCTAGTTTACATAAGCCTTTAAACATTTTTACGCATTCCAAGATTTCGCTGAGGAAAAAAAATAGACGGACCCCAGAAAAACAGCTGTGGGCTAGAAGAGCTCTTTCCATCTAGCACTGCTTATGTTATTGGGCTAGCAGTGAACGAGAGAGACACCATGTTACTCTCTGGATCCAACAGCTTCTTCTATCACACAAAGATAAAAATGTGTGAACGTCAACCACATGGAACACAAGTTCTTTGTTTTTCTTTCCCTAATGAACTGTGCAAAGAATGCAACATAATTATGCCTCCCAAAGAAACTACTATGCTATCAGAGATACTAAAAAAGCTCTGTTCTTTGGCTGGCACCCATCTCTGCAAATGCTGTCACCCATCTCTGCAAATGCTGTCACAACAGATTCCAAACTGTCACTTCAGCAACTGCCCCTCACGGGAAAAACATATTTCTTCTAATTAGGCAAAATTCTAACTCCGCATCTGAAGAGAATAATTTGATCTTTTCTCTAGAAACTCATTAACCACTTGAGTTTAATTATTAACATTTGCATTAATAACTCACTGAATTAACTACCCATTGTGTGAGTGCAGCTCCTGCTCTGGCAGGATGGTGCTCTGTGGACATTCCACCGGGGCGGTGGTGAGGGCCACGTCCACCTCTGAGTGTTGGAGAGATGCAGTTCCTGCCTCTGGGTCTGCCAGCCACTCTNGAAGGAGAAGGAGAAGGAGAAGGAGAAGGAGAAGGAGAAGGAGAAGGAGAAGGAGAAGGAGGACAATAAGCACACACACAGACAAACAACTAACTTCTACTTTTGGTTTAAATCACGTGGGTACGTACATTCAACACTTTTCTCTAAAATAAAGGTTCCACAGGTCTTTGTCAGGTTGTTTCCCACAACATTTATGGGTGAGTACCTCCATGTTAAGGATTTCCTGAACCCTTTTAAATTCTCCAGCTGGTATTTGCTACAGTGTTTTGGATATGCAGTAATGTGTGAACCTGCTCAGGAAACTGAAGGGCTGCAGCACCAGCTCTCTGCTATTTGGATACTAATTCAGACATTTTTGCTTCACAGCAAAGGAATGTAACAAAAGTCACTTTTTGTTATGAGATTTGACACACTTAAGCAGCCCTNTGCTTGCAAATGATAAGGTGTAAGGAAGGAAATAACTATTACTGTAGCTGGTTGGGAATAGTTCCACAAACTTAGTTCTAGTTGAGGTTTCTAGTTTACATAAGCCTTTAAACATTTTTACGCATTCCAAGATTTCGCTGAGGAAAAAAAATAGACGGACCCCAGAAAAACAGCTGTGGGCTAGAAGAGCTCTTTCCATCTAGCACTGCTTATGTTATTGGGCTAGCAGTGAACGAGAGAGACACCATGTTACTCTCTGGATCCAACAGCTTCTTCTATCACACAAAGATAAAAATGTGTGAACGTCAACCACATGGAACACAAGTTCTTTGTTTTTCTTTCCCTAATGAACTGTGCAAAGAATGCAACATAATTATGCCTCCCAAAGAAACTACTATGCTATCAGAGATACTAAAAAAGCTCTGTTCTTTGGCTGGCACCCATCTCTGCAAATGCTGTCACAACAGATTCCAAACTGTCACTTCAGCAACTGCCCCTCACGGGAAAAACATATTTCTTCTAATTAGGCAAAATTCTAACTCCGCATCTGAAGAGAATAATTTGATCTTTTCTCTAGAAACTCATTAACCACTTGAGTTTAATTATTAACATTTGCATTAATAACTCACTGAATTAACTACCCATTGTGTGAGTGCAGCTCCTGCTCTGGCAGGATGGTGCTCTGTGGACATTCCACCGGGGCGGTGGTGAGGGCCACGTCCACCTCTGAGTGTTGGAGAGATGCAGTTCCTGCCTCTGGGTCTGCCAGCCACTCTGGATGGCTTTGGACAGGTTATCTCTTTTCCTTTCCCTTTCCTTTCTACATCTGTTTAAGACAGTCAGGCCACGAGCAGTGACTTCTCCCAATTCTCCTCCTTCACTGCCTCCTGGATGAATAAAGTGCCCAATACAAGGACACCAAGGTCATCACTGCAATAAAATAACTGCTGGCAAGGGTGGGAGGTATCAGTACTCAGCTCCTGATGCTGGGTCTGGTAACACAAATCTCCCAAAATGAGAAAAAATAAATAAAAAACTTCACGCCTAGGTAGTGTTTGATGCCACAGGTATTCATGCTGGGGCCCCCACAGGGCCCAGAACAGCAAGAAACCTGCTGAAAGCCCTAGGGGTTCTGAGATAAACCCAAACTACACTGATTCCTTGATGGAAACCTTTCATACTAGTAGGAACCCATGATTTATTCAGTAAGAAACAGGCTTTCAAGCAGTTCTGTAAACACTGAACACGCAGACACATGCTTGCACCTGGCCTCAGTTATAAAATGAGATGACTTACAAATCCAGGGCACAGTGGGGTGATGCACAGTACAGATGTCCAAGTGCAGAAATGTATCTTCAGAAAGCTATTTCCTCACAAAAGATCCACAATTTGAANAAAAAAAACCCAACAAACAATCAGTGCCATAAAGGAGCTAGCTGAAAAAATAAACCTTTCCAAATTCCCAGCACCATAAGATATTTTCAGTTGAATAAAGGCATAAACTTACGCAAGAGCTTCTACATAAACGGTAATATCAGTCTGCATGAGACTCTGGCGCTTTTGTTATTTCTGCAGTTGGTAAATTCAGGCGTAACAATTTCTGAAGTCCTTCGGCTTTTACAAACAGGTATGACTGACAGCCTCTAAATGCTCTGCTTTTCATAACAACCATGATTGACAGCCCTTTGGTGCATAGCCCAATCAGCCTAACAATGTTATTGTTCTCTAATAATTACTTGATAATTTTTTTTTTTTTTCAACGTGTTGCTGTTAGTTATGGTTCAACTAAGAGTCCTCCAAACTTTCCAAAAGTTTCTTTAGCTCGCACTGTTTTGGGGCTGCCTTTCTGTGAGCCTCCTTCTGTGGTAGCACTGGGATTACACACACTGGTTCCCAAGGTGCACAGGCTGTCACTCTGCCTGTAAGCGATGCTTTCCCTGGCAAACAGAACATATCAGAGCCCCAAAAATGTGACAATCCATGTGTCATTTTGGCACATATCACTCACAAAGTTTTTGTACAAAGAGAAATATTTCTTAACTTAATAGTCCCTGGAGCATAAAGAATACAGCTCACAGTCTGCATGCATCCAGGGCCAGAGCCTCGCGTGGGATGCGTGCCTGGAGCTGAGCGCAGTTCAGAACAGTTTACTACCTCCAAGCTGCTCAAGATGGCAACTTGTTTAACCTCTGCTGAAAGCAATAATTGAGATTTTTCTGCTACAGGGAGATCATCCTCGAGAACACTCAGCCAGGGAAACTGACTTGTGTGAATCACATGAAGAAAATCATGACCTGCTAGGGTCCCTTTTCTGATATCTACAAAATAAATTTCTGAAATTGGAAAGTGTGGGTTTTTTTCATCTCTCTCTTGATTTTCAGATAGGACGGGAGCAGGAAGGAAGCAGCAAAATGAAAACCCACATTGCTTCAGATTTCTGAAACCTTGTGAATACTTTTTTTCTTGAGTATGTTGAAAAACATGATAAAGGCCACCTACCTTGCAAGAAAGGCAAAAGAAAGATTTCTATCAGAAGGCTATTGAAAGTATATTATGATGTATTTAGTTACTCTTAAAAGGACCAATAAAAAAAAAGAAAAGCCTTAAAGAAGGAAGCATGCTCTGGGTTTTTCCAAACATTTCCAGTTTTGCAACGAGGGTACTGAAAAAGCAAGTAGGTATCAGAAGGAGAGAGATGGGACTTTGCTTTTCAAAACCAGAACTGTGGAACTTGAGCACAGCTCTGCAGTTCACTTGTTGGGTGACCTTTTCAAGAACCAGTTTGAAGTTTGGCCTCTGCACCAAGGTACACTGTGCATCACCAAACAGCCTATAGACCCAGGGTGTGGATTTGCATGTACAATGCTGTAATATAGAGGGTTTGTGCATATTTACTGCAAATGGAAGCAAGTACACAATGCATAGGCTGTAGAGCCAAATGGGCTAATTCTGCTCATAAACATTTGCTCACAGAGATTTAGGGGCTGCCTTGGGGCCAATTGAATGGTTAAACCACTATTATTTGTTAATTTACTTTTCAGTACTTCTGAATTTTACCCACATATTTACAGAACTGGCCATTTCCATAATGTATTACCCATGGCCCTGACCACAATCTCTAATTATCTACAGAGCTCTTTTCATTATTGAGTATTTTTCCCATCCTGTAAACATACTGGGCATTTTCTTAAAGTTGGGTTTGGGTTGATAAATCGTGTAGAGAACAACAGTGAGGTGATGAATCATTGCAGTGACAGCACAGTGCTCACTACAGGCTGAGGAAACTACTCATCGCATACTAGATACAAAGCAGAGGACAAAAAAATTCAGCCATCTGTAGCTTATACTAACATCATGAGCAAGAGCTACAGCTTCCCACAGATCTTAAGTCAATGGTAGCTCTGACACCTTTTTTCAAGGACTTTCAGGATGCCTTACTGAGTTCTCACCTCAACACCCTGCAATCCCTCCCTCACCTCCAGCTTGGGCTCAGACACTCCATGCACTCATTCAGCTTGTCCAAAGTCTGTTTTGGCACCTAAAGCTCAGTTCTTCCACTTGCACACAAGCTCTGCTTGCTCACCAAAATGCAGGTCAGAGAACAGAATAATCACTGTGCGGGCAAAACCTTTTAGGGGTGCAGAGAGGGTGAAGAGAACACATGTGAAACACCTGGGCTCCACTGCCAGGAACGGGAAAGAAGTTTCCAAACAGATGAGAGCAACATCCTTCTCTGCTGTCTGAGGCACAGCAATGTGTGGGAAAGAGGCACTGTAAAAAAAACCAGAGGTGCTGGTTTGCAGGGAGTCTCTCACAGATCCAACATTTTTTAAAAATCATCATAGCAATGGGATTTCTTCTGGTGTTTCATGTACCATTCACAGACATTTCTGCAGCACAGACTGACCCCTGCCAGGCACACAATGTCATGGATCCTGTCGTTCCTGCACTTCACAGATCAAGCTGTAGTGGGTTGGCCCTGGCTGGATGCCAGACACCCTCCAGAGCCTCTCTATCTCTCCCCTCCACAGCTGGACAGGGGAGAGAAAATACAACAAAGGGTTCATGAGTTAGGGACAGAGAGAGAGAGCTTAGCCTTGAGGTAATTCTGCTGCGCACAAGAGTGAGATGAAGGAAGCACTTCATACATTTTCAGGGTTAGAAATGAGGATCAGAAGCCACATCAACAGCCAATCCTTCACAGACAACCAGCTGCCCACAAACAAGCTGAAGAAAACCCTGCATGTGGAAGAAGTGTAGCAGCATCTAACAACAGCTCATATCCAGCAGCTACACAACCACAGTGCGTGTTGTACTTGAGATACCAAACGAAGAGAAATTAATGCTGGTTTGAGGTTTCTTCTCTGAAGTGGGTGGGACAAGCTTTTCCTTCGGTTTTTGCTGTGTTTCAATTCATTTGCCTCATCTTGCTCTCACCAGTTCTACGATGCAATCCCCAAAATACGAGACAAAAATTCAGAGAATAATCAGTAAAATAAATTTATTATTTCTTATTCAATACAAGTTACTGATTCATCTAAGTTCATTTGATATGTTCATGGTCCTCAGAGCAGTTTTGACAACACCTACTTTCATTTTATAACAATGGAAATCTTCCCTGAGCACTGTTTCACTGTGGGAAAAAACTAAATAGTGTCAGCTAAGGCCATCTTGAATCTTGAATAAATTACTTTTACCCTCTCTAATTATTACTTACCATCAGATACACTTCCAGCATCCTCTTCCCATTCATATTTTCTTACATTCGCAATCTAAAACCAGATGCTAATGAATCAGCATTTATCTGATTTCCAATTTCACTAATTATTTATGAGATCAGCTAAATCAGTTTCATTTAGAATTATAGACTTAGTTACTCAAGGCAGAATTTTCTCACAATTAAGAATTTTAAGCTGAAAGTAAATAATACAATAAAATTTAATCTCTGTTCAAGGGCCAAATATATTATTAATAAGTGATTTTAAACTGTCAAGAACATATTCATTCTAGAGATATCTTTTTAATCCAAAATTAATTAAACAAGAATGGAAAAACAAAAATGTGTTATTGAGTATAAAAGACCCTGCAAAATCACACAAATGCATTTTTACATTCCAGAGATAACACTGAAACCAGCCTGGTTTTGTATCTTCAAAAATGCTATGAAATATGAGCATATTAATCCCATAAATAAATTAGAAAAAATTTAAGGTGCTGAAAGATGCACAGACCTTCAACTGCCAGAGGTTAACTCCAGAGATGGGAATGTCACAGCTTTGGCATTAGAGCCCAGCAGGTGGGACCCTGCACCAGGTGTCACACCAGCTCCACTGCTGATTGTACAAGCTTTCTTAATTAGATTCTGAGAACTTTTTAAAAGTGTGTTTGTATCACTGAAAGTAAATTATCTTCCCCTCTGACAAATAAGAAGCTCTGCGGTCCACAGGTGTGGCCCCAGCCTCAAAACCGCTGGGGAGTGCTTTCCCAAACAGCTCCCGCGGCATTTGTCACCTGCCCTTACCTCTTCCTCTCTTTCACACATGCAGGCTAAAGGCAGAACAAACAACCTGAAACCACACCTCTGAAGCAACACCTTCCCACCTGCCCAGGTTTCCCAAGTGAGGAGGTTCTGGGGCGAGTGATGGGGAGTGAAGCTCCTCGGCGTGAGCAGGAGCCGCTCGTGCCGCTGGTTCCGGAGTCCCCATCCCCGTTCTCTGCTGTGCATCACTCACACCCCACCATCATTTCCTCCCGAGGCAAAATCACACCACCTGCTCTTCGCAGATTAGCACTTGACTGTTCAATCCATATTTCTCCGCTTCAGTTCACCAAGGAAAGCCAAGTGCTTTGGGTTTTTCAGTCACCCCAAATCCCGTCATTATTGACGACAAAAACACATTGCTGAGGTTCTTTTTGGTTTCATGGACCGTTTTCCTAGCCTGAGGATTTTGGCTAGAAAAAATTTCAGCAAAGTGAAAAAGAATGGAGCAATGACATTACTTTTGTCCCATTTCCAAGCAGAGTGGCAGAGAGCCAGTTCTCAGAATTTTTCTCAGAAGCCAACTGATTCATGTTTGTCTCAAGTCCCAGCATCCTTGTGAGAAGCTGTCAGAGGGCAGCCAAAATTGCTTCACCTACAGATAAAAGGCCACTCTCTTTCCATCATATGCAAAACCAGGGAAGTGTCACAGAGAAAAACAGCTTTCCCCAAAATTCAGATTGCACCCAGAAGTTCACCAACCATTAGTCATTGCTGTAAATCAGCATGACTAATCAACTCAGCTCCACATCTTAATGACACTGATGTATTCTCACCAGCCTCAGGACCTATCCAGCAGGGCCAGGGCAACTCTGGTGAACTGCACAGCAGGTGCAGGGACACGGTGAAGAAGCCTCCCCACAAAATCCTCAGCAAGTCTTGCTTTAAGCCAGGCTTGAAGGTGTCCTGTGACTAACACAGCCAACTTTCTGCTTCCATACCTGGCCAGTGGCAGGAGCCATGCAAGCTGTCAAAATGGATGGGAAAGAAAGAGCAAAATGCAGAACACCACAAGCTGGGTTTCTTTTGGCTTTGCATCTTAGAAATCAGCTTGTGTTAGCTCCAGAGAGAACAGGACTACGTTTTAGACATGTTCTTTCTTTAGGTGAGCCGGTTCACCTGACTGTATTTCAAAGTTTATTTATAACACCAATGTATTGGTATACCTTCACAGGAAAACTTTTACAGAAACTTAACAGCTAATTTAGCAGGATTCCTTCGTTACAAGTTCTTCCACAGCCTCTCTATTATCTCAGGCTCTCAGACAACCTTTCAGTCACACAGCATCTGTACAACACATAAACACACTTATGTTCAATTTACAAGCAGATAAATCAAGACCTGCTATCTTGGAAATAAAATCTGGGAGAACCAGTAGAGCAGACACTATACCCCAGCTGGGCTCAACCCTGGATTCTCATCCAGAAAGTCTGGACTGTGCATACTCGAGGTTTTCAAGCTTTTAGCTCAGCCACGAGAGCAAAACACACCCTTCTATCAAACTGGAACTCTTTGATAACCACTTTGCTCGTCAGACTAGAAGCAGTAACAGAAAGACGGAAAATAGAGGGAAATGATAAAATTAAGATAGTCATGACTGTATTCCACAGAACTTTCATGCTTCGATGCTGTTCCATCAGACACGTGAGGGAAAACACGACTTTGGGCATGTTTTGGACTGGCTATTCTTCATGCCTGAAATTCAGCACTTTGGAATGAGCTGTGTCAGCTCACTAGCCCAATTTCTTTCATGTCTTTATTTTATCCCAGCTAATTAATGAGTTGAAATAGTCACTAATGGATTCAGTGAAGGCAAAAACTAATGCAAGTGTTGGGAGCATAGAGCCATGAGTGAAGGCAGGGTGGGGAAACCTGAAGAGGACCCTTCCTTTTAAGAGCAGCTAAAAGCTCAGCAGTTAATTGAGCAGAGGAACTCAACACATCTTGTTCAGCTACAATGTAATTTGAAAACCCTTGCTGTCCCATGCAATACCCTACAGCTGCCTGGCACAGTCTGAGCTAGATGCCTGAATTTCAGTATTCGGTGTGAATGTCTGAAAACAGTCTGATGGCTCATGGACCATTTCTGTTGTGAATTTAAAGCAATGGTCATGTCTGAGACAGTTTCTTCAACGCCCATAACTGAATTCAAATTAAAAGCAGAAACCAAGAGACGTGAGCCTAAGCATCTCTGCCTGAGGCAGAAGAATTGATGCATTAACTGAAGGATAAGGTGGAACAAATTGTACCTCAGGAAATGCATTTGCTCCAAAACACATTAAGACTGTCAACAATTTGGCTTGGATGTTCTCAGCATGGTACACCAAAAAAAAAATCATTACTGTGCCATAGTGTGCAATAAAACTGGGCTTTAACACAGACAGCAATGCTCTAGAGAGAAAAAGTGCATGGCCAGCACCTCAAAATAAAAAGTTCCCAGATTGGAACCATGAAGGATGGAATGTTGTCGTTTATTTGATGTGAAAAGTTCCAATTAGATCCCAAGATTTCTTCTGGCATGTGAAAGTACTGTTTAATCCCATAATCTATTACCACTGCTCTTCATTTCTCCATCAGCTCTGCACACACAGAGTTCTGTGTATCAATGCTGTCCTCCTGCACACCCTGTCCACCATGGGGAGTCCTTCCACCAACGGAGCCAGAACTGCCAGCAGAGCTCCACGTGAACTGGACTAGGAACAGAACTCAGGTGTGGACAAGAGTTCTGCTGTAATGGCAGTCCTGTGCTTTGGCAATAAAAATAAATCTCCTACTACCAGCTGGGACTTTGCTACATCTTTCCGTTAACCAAAACATCTACAGTAAATAATTATTTAGTATTCCCGGACAAAACTTGCCAGTTCTACTTATACCAACATTAAAGAAAGGAAAATCAAGGCCTAGACAAAAATGCAGGGCATTTCCTGTGCAGGAGGATAAAATTTGCTGCTTGGTCACAAAATCACAGACTGGCTAGTGTTGGAAGGGACCTCTGGAGATCATCTAGTCCAACCCCCCTGCTCAGGCTGGTTCACCCAGAGCAGGTTGCACAGGAGTGCATCCAGGCAGGTTTTGAATCGCTCAGAAGGAGACTCCACAACCTCTCTGGGCAGCCTGTTCCAGTGCTCCGTCACTCTCACCGTACAGAACTTTTCCCTTCTATTCTGATGGAACTTCCTGTGTTTCAGTTCATGCCCATGGCCCCTTGTCCTGTCACTGGGCACCACTGAAAGGAGGCTGATTTGGTTCTTGTATACAGAGCCTAATGAAGTCAAGGGAAAATGGATGTCTGCTACTGAGGGGTAGAGTTCACCACAGATGAGAACAGAATCAACTTCGGGTATTTAATTGACAACTTTTTGCTACTGTATCCATCCTATTAATTTAAAAAATTTCACCAAGAGTGGTTGGTAGGTTGTTTTTTTTTTTTACCTGCAGCAGATGACAGTTTTTGGGAGTGATAGTTTTAGGGGCTAAGGAGGGTGTTTTCTGCTGCGGTTTTAAAGAAACAAAAGAAACTCATTGAAGCCAAACCAAATCAGAGCCGTCAACTGTAAAAATAATTTCCTTCCCTCCTCCAAGCTAAATAGTTTTTTAAGAAGAAAAAGTCCAAATTCTCAGTCTAGATGCATCAAATAGTGCTTGGGACCACAAGATGAAGCTCATGCCACGACTGGAAATTTGTTGTGACCAGTGCCCTGTGAAACCACTCGGTCTGTTCTCTGCGTGGTTTGACTCCCTCACTGTGAGTTGGAAGCAGAACAATCTGGTGGGTGCGATGTTTTTCACTTCTCTACAGTTCCACTCCTTGGAAGCTTATCATCTCTTATCTTCCCTTCTACTTACTCCTTTAGTGACCTTGGAAAATACAGATAGAGATCATAGAAGAAGAATCCCGAAAGGATTATTGCTTTTATTATCTTACTATTGGGAAGCTGATTAAAAGCACATATCCTTTCGCAGACTACCCTGTCCATTAGCACTTTCAGCTCTCTTAAAAAGGTCACTGAGCAGGATATTAAACACAACCTTAAGTACTGAGCACTCTTTACTTCCAGTACGGGTGCTCTTCTCATGGCAAACGTTGTAGGAAGTTGTCTATCCCTAGCTCAGGAGTCCTATCTTACTTCCTACTAAAACACAACAATAGTAACAAGGGTTTTGATAAGAAAACCTCACTGGCCTGATAGCAAGCCAAAGAATGGTGGTGGGTGATGGATAGTTACATAAATACTGCTATTTTATCTGCACAATTTCAGCCAAATCTCTGGTCTGTGATTGTCCCTGAGCCACTGACCAAGCCACAGTGACAATATGCTTGACCTGGCTTGGGCCCTTAGCACTTCTCTGCTGAGTGGCAATACAAAGCCCAAATCACTGTGTGAAAGTCACTGCAGCTATCACCTCATATTTTCACAATGCCAACCTAAGGACATTTTACAAGGTCTGAAAATAGGGCCTTTACTACTTTCCTATTATAGCAAGCTGCTTTCTAATGTCATTCCTCTTGAAGCTATCAGGTGCTTTGGCATCAATTAGGATATCCTAATGTCTCCTCCTACCATGTAAAATGGCAAGACGTGAGCCCTGAAGACACTCAGTCAAAGAGTCTCCTAAACCTAGGAAGAGGCCAGACAGGGAGAATATGCTCCCAGCCTCTCTAGGCTGTTCAAAGTACCAGTTATAAAATCAGTGTATTTAAGAAGAGATTGCAGCAGTCATCTCCATAAGCACTTAAGTCCTTTCGTGGGGTCACATCTTTAATACAGTAGGTTTTTATTCCATACCTGGTTTGAGCAGCAACGAATCTGCTGGAACACCAGGGAGATGTGGTGTTTAACTGAGGAGGAGAGCAGATTGCCAAATGGACAGAAATAACTCACAGGAGCAGAAGCTTTTTTCTTTTTTTTTTTTTTTTTCTTGGATGACATTAATACATGGCTGCTTTTACGGAAGAATCCCCCACAAGTTTCCAGAGCACCGTGAGTCAGCGTCATCCCTCGGAATAAACCCGGGCGAGGGTCGGCTGTTCTGCTGCTGGTGTGGGCCCAAGGAAGGGAAGGAGCCCTGCTTGCTGACAGCTGCTACGCAATGCAGATAACCCATCTTCCTGCAGTCATTTGTGGGTGTCAGGAGAAGCTAAGAATAAACCAGGAAAAGCCTCTGGAAAGGTCTGCTAAGCAGCGAGCTGAAAGAAACGTCTCTCAAGGTACGGCGAGCATACCCTGGCTTCAGCTTAAAACACAGCCTTAGGTGACCTCTGCTACATGATCACAGGTGACAATCACACATTGCACTTAAAATTACTCATTTACCTGTCCATGAAGTGTTCAAACCAGCACAGAAAAGTGGATGTTAGAAAAAACACTTACATCCCTGTTCACATGGGATACATTAGAGTTGCTAAGCTTAAGAAAATAGGGAGGTGCCCCCTCCTGCTCATTGAAGGGAGCTGTGAAGCAAATTGCAGCTTTTAAGATCCTGCTTACCCACAAGCCAGATAAATTAGGATTTCTTTCCTTTTTATTTTTTTAACGGCTTGTCTCAAACGAGCTGCAATAATATGCATCTCCAGCAGAGAAAGCAGGTCAGCACTGACTGCCATTCAGAGGAGAGATGGTCAGTTAAAAGAAGGAAGCCAATTAAGACAAAATTGGGCACTCCTAGTCAGGAAGATACTAGAGAGGAAAGAAAGGAGATAAGGAACATGACTGCCTGAGAACACCCAGTCTCCCCAGCAGAGGCTGGGGCAAATCTGCTGTTGTGGATGAGACACATTTCATGCCCTTGCCTACAAACTGAGGAAGCACGTTATGATCAGACACTAGAAATAAATAAATAAATAAATAAATAAATAAATAAAAACATCCCGAAACAGCTCCACCTCTTTTTAACTAACTCTCCTAATCCTTTGCCTCCCTTTCCCTACATGTTTGTTTATGTTTATGGAGGNACCAAACCAAAAAAAAAACCACTACAAAAACCAAAACACACACCAAATCCAACCAACAACACTGTTTTTGCCAGCTTTAAGCTTCTTGTTTTCCTTGTTAACAAGATCAAGAAATTTCCTTGCCAGAGAAACCTCTATAATTCTGTAAACTTACAAAAGTTTGTGAAAGACAGGATTACTGTTTATCTCCTGATTAATGCTGAAGCTTTAGGGCAGTCTAGCAGCTAAATTAGTACTTAAAATGTACATGCAGGATTCAAAACCAACTGTTAATTCTCTTGAGACAGTGCAAAGCAAGCCTGCTCTCGAGGTCTTCAGAATAAGCATAATAGTCCTGGGTTTGGTCCCACACACTCTGAGCACAATGAAATTGCAGCCACATAAAACCACAGAGAGCAAGGTTAGAAGGAAGCCCAAGCAATAAAAGGTCATGTCACATGGAAAGCTGACGTTCACTTTGCTACAACTGAATTTTTGCAAAAAGGAAAAACTGCAATTCCTTTAGAAAGAAAATGTAAGATGTAACCTAACCCACATCCACTCCCAAATCAAAGGTCAATAATGTTAAATGTACCTTTTTATACTGCCCAAAAAACCTGAATATACTGGATCTGTTGAAGTGCCTAATACCAGCCAGAATCAAGAACAGCAGAAGACAAATTGTAAATCTGGATGAAAAGTCTCTTCTGGAATGTACCGGATAATGGCTTTCTGCAATATTATAAAAATATAAGGAGAAGAAGCTTTTAATTCAATGCAGCAGTAAAGAGCTTCAATTAATTCTGGGGGGTGAAATAAACAAGCACATCTCTGCTCAGCACAAAAAGCAACAGTCTTTGTAATGGACCAGAAGGACTCACCCTTTTCTCTCTTTTCTTAGAAATAAAGCTCTCTAAAGACTGGGCATAGTATCAGTCTGAACCTTCTCAATGCTCTGAATTACTCGGTCAAATAAGAGCAAAGTCACTGCCCTGCATTGCTCAGACAAGGGGCACAACCTGCTTAGGCTTGGCTTCAGAGCAAATCAGGAATAGGACATGGGCTGTTGCATCATGGGCATGTTTTGAATTTGAGGAAATTAGCTTTTTATTTTAAATTACAAGAATTATCATCCTACATCTGCATTCGAATCCACAAATGGCTCCTAATAGGATAACACGTTAATTAAGTCATCAAACAAAACACTCTGGCGCTGGTAGCAGCAAGGCACCAGCTGCTTCTGAGAGCAACTGCGTGTCAAGTGCAAAAACTGGCAAGTTTTGAGTTAACATTTAGCTACCTGACCAGGTTATCCTTTTCAGTAGCAGGAGGACAGAGGCACAGCTCCCTTGGTCAGAGCTTGGTGCTAATAAACACCAACATCAGGGTTCAATCCCTGTATGGCCATTCACTTAAGGGCTGGACTCGATGATCCTTGTGGGTCCCTTCCAGCTCGGAATATTCTGTGATTCAAATGTGGAGTCAGCAGGAATGTTCCTACCCAAAGTGCACAGAAGGAAAGGAACCTCTGCCTTTCAATTAATTATTTAAATTACTTGATGCAACCCTTATGTTCACAATCTGCAGCTACACTGAGAAACATAAGCAATCCAAAACCTCCAAGGACCTTAATCATCACAGAATATGCAGGGGGAACTTGTTGACAAGCGCAGCGGTAATTTAAATCTGCTGGCACTTTTGGAAACAAATAGCTCTGTATAAAATCCAGCTGGAGTTGGCTTCCCCTCCTCCTGGTCTCTGAACACTGACAGCAGGACATCCCCACCTCCACCCACCCGGTGATGAGCAGGGCAGGTGGTGAGTCCTGTCGATGATCACGTGGAGCACACGGGTATTTTCTCTCCTGAGAAAAGCACCAAGCAATCCTTCTGCAGCTGTCACTGAGAAATGCTTCCCCGAGAAACAACTTGTGTGGCTCTTCACAGTGTTTTTACTGCTGGACAGCAACAATGGATTTTTCGTGGAAATAGTTACCCTCTCCAAAAGTACAATTCTTCACCGTAAAAATCCACAAGCAGTAATGGGTTGGTGATGTTAAAGCTTTTCTGTTTTCCCACCAGAAAGTTATTTTATCATTAATATTTGGTCAAATCCCTACAAATTATTCCCCCCCATCAGAGGAGGATGTGCTGCAGCAGACTGAGACTTCACGAGTCTCCAGTCACCAGTGAGATGTCCCTGGGGTCTTGACCTTGAGTGCAGACCTTGTCTTTCTGCTAAAGTGCTGCCCAAAACATCCTTCAAGATCCGTAACTACCAATTTTATAGTGTGTAAACTTCAAAACACTTCTCTGAATTTTAAGGGACGAGGATAGCACAATAAAAATCAAGAGGCCGAAAGAGAAGACCACGCAAAGGAGATAAAACACTTTGCTGTATTTTTTTAGATTAAGTTTACAGAGCTTTTATGAAGCCAGTGAAAATCTTCCAGATGAGCCTTTAGGGCACATCAATTCAGAATTATTTTCTTTCTGCTCCCTCCTCACTAACATGGCTCAAAAACAACACTGAAAATAGTTGCCAGCAATGTAATTGAGCCTGTGAAAGGCACCATAAAGGCCTCTGTGCCTTTTGTGCCTCAAGGCACATCACTTCTGCTCCTTCTTTTATTTTCCATGTATTTAGTTGAACTCGGCTGTAACCTTTACTGCATGGAACCAAGATGGCCAAACAGTAGATTTGATCTGTGTGCTGAGTCTGGACTGCCTTGTGTGAACTGCTGGGGGAAGTGGTGCCTGGAGATTCCCTGAGTTTGAAGTGGGAGAGCCCATGCTCTCTGTCCCCCTGCTCCCACTTTGTGGGAAGTTTTGCCCCACATCTTTTCCATGTAGAAGCCCAGAGCGAAAATGTCAGCATAGCAAAGCTCTGCAGAAATTTTCCCTAAATGATATGTAACTGTTGACAGGGAGCAGTGAGTATCTCACTAGCACAGGTACAGGAACTCGATCATTTACCCTAATCCTTATGCTTTCAAAATATTATAAACCACGGGCAATCAAAACAAAAACAAAACCAAAAACCACACAGCCAAAACCTTGCATTAACATCATAGCTACAACCCAGTCTCCCCTTCACTTTATTTTATGCTGTATTTCACCCCAAACTTTATGTTTGCCAGAAAGATTTTCAAAATGGACAGCAGTATCTTTTGTGTTTGGCCAATATCCAGCACTGTGGGACCTTGCTGGGTGGAAGGTACAGAAACAACACTGTTAAACGTGTTCAGGACCACAAGTACCTTCTCATTTGCAAAGAGAATGGGGAAAAACTCCAAGGTAAGGGCCTCAAGTATGAGATTAGATAAAAGTACTAAGAGTTGCTATACATATCTGACTAGCAGAATGCACAGGAGCACTGATCCACTGATAGTGTGCAAGAGAATGAGAACCTTCTGTGTTTGGGTGAGAGTGCCCTGAACTGGCACACCCAGAGGGCAGGGGAGGAGACCAGTGGCATCCCACTGGCACTGGTGTGTTCCCAGAGACACCTGAGCCTGGGGTGTGCTGTGGATTTTGTGGGCTGGCAGGCAGGGGGTGCAGGCAAACACATCCTTAACTGGCCCCTTCTTCCCCTTTGTACAAGAGAGCAGAGAGCAGGGTCCTGCCCTGCTGCAGAGGGAGGATGTACAGAGCTGGGCAGGCAGCAGTGACTTCCTCACTTCCCAAAGGTTTCATCTGCACTGGTCAGCAGCTCAACACCCAGCTCTGCAGCATCAATCTCAAATTACAAAGCACTTCTAATGCACAGGATCATAGAAATTGGTGCAAAACCAACTCAGTCCTGAAGCTGCAGGGAAGAAGAATCTCTGGCAATAATGGAAGGATCTAATCAGTATTATTGTCATAAAATATCTGTAGTTACTACACTGGCAATTTTTCCAAATGGGTTGGCTCAGAGACTAGTCTCTTGCACTGATTACTAAATTATTTTCTTTACAAAGGTCTAAGTGGCTCTGTTTTCCAGATGAATAGCCTGAAGCCACTTGGTTCAGAGCTTCAGTCCCCTGAGATTCATCTTGGACAGTAAAGAAATGAGACAGATGAACACTAAACTACTTTGTGTATGAACCCAGCAGTGGCTTGGCTGATGAGAACAATTTGAATAAAGTACCACTGAATTTAAGACAAAGACAGAGGTGAACTGAGCTGGTTAAAAGCTAGAAGTCAGAAGCAGTATTTGATAACAAAGCATTTTAAACCAAGTAAAGCTTCCTAAAGAGAATTTTGGCTTCACCACCTCTGACCTCATCTAGGAGAACTGCCTTGCCAGGCAAATTAAGAGCAGTGGGCTGGAACTGGCACTTTCCCAACCCAGCCACTGCCAGACTTCTGGAGTGCCCTGGCTCCCTTGCCCACCCCCAGGGAGCAGCAGTTTCTTTATCTGAACACGCAGCAATACATTTGCCCAGCACTTACTGAGCAACACTTACTTTTTTCTTGAAAGGGAGCACCTGTGCTCAGGGAGGGAAGCTCTTTGCAGCCACTTGCACATCTGGTGGGTGGTGATGCAGCGCTGCTGGCAGGGGCTGGAGCAGGGAGAGGTCGTGGGCGAGCGGGGCGAGGATCTCACGCTCACGTGGAACCACCGGGACGCCGGTTTCCACCAGCCTTTGCTGACATGGAACAGGATCCGGGCAGCACAGCAGGAAACAGGGGGGTTCAGCCCCTCTGGTAGCTGCTCCAAAGGAGATTTGAGGCCTGTGCACAGTGATGAGCTGGGCAGGTTTGCTGTGCCTGTGACTCAGGGCCCTCCTAGCAGGAGTTCAGGGGGCTCTTCTCAAAGCACTCTGAACCCGTGGACGGTGCTGGGCTGAACTGCTCACTGGGGAGGAGACCCAAACATGCCAGGGAGACCTTTGGGGAAGAGAGATGGAGAGAGAGGTGAATGAAAAACAATGTTTATCATTGAAATTTAAATGTCTGCGGCTTTTCCAGAGTATGTCTGAAACATCCCAATTAAATTAGTCCATTAGACAAAATCCTATTAATTGGACAGCTTGGTCAGCTGTGGCTTACTCAGAATTTGTTCTGGTTTCGGTATTTTATCATTAAACATAGTTCTGAGTAATTCAAACCTCACAACACCAAGGAAAAACTGCCCATAATTCACATCTTCAAATGCAAGCAGCTTTCATCACACAAACACCAGCAAGAGCTCATACCACTCTCCCCCATTCTACTTCACTTGTTTATTTAGTCTGGTTTATCACTGAATTTCTTCTCTGGGTTCCAGTGAGGCAAATTTGCACTGGTTTGAATGGTTCCTCTGCAAACACAATAAACCAGCTCCACACAGGAAGGTTTAATCTGCCACCAGAGCTTTTCGGCAATCAGATCCCTAAGCATTAGCTTTGTTAATTAAAGTAGCACACCTGAAAAATTAGCAGAAGGGAATACATTGGCATATTTCTCTGCAACAGGGAGAATTAATACCTCCAGCAGTCACCAGCGGACTGAAAAAAGCCAGTATAGCATGACACATGATGTTGCAGCGCCCCTGGGCTACAAAAGCTAGTAATATGAGTCAATCAAAAACCAGAAATATTCAAAAGGTCATTAAAAAGCTACTAAACCTCACACAATCAAATAAATACATTAATCAATTAAAACCTCTATGAAACCTCCTAATTGAATTTTGCTGTAGTAGTGTCACGTGGCTGTGGAAACTGCCCTTCAGTAATCCAACCAAAAATTGGCATGCTCCCACTCCCACTTAATTCTCCCTGATTATGTGAAATATCAGAAGGAAATAAAAAACAAGGTGGAGGGATTCAGGAAAAATAAATACTATTATTAAAATTTCATCGTGTTCTTTTCTTTCATGAATCTTAAACTCATTTATCCAAGACAATGGATGGCATCCTTGTGCAAGAGCGGACTGTAGCCACGAACCACTACACATATCATGGAACAGCATCACTGGCAAGGGGAGTCATCCAGCACAGGAGCCCAGGTCAGGGAAAAGCCTGACACTTTGAGGAACTGAGCAGCTCCTGCTCCAAAACATCTCTACTGCACAGCCCAAGAAAATAAAATGGCAGAACCCCCCAGTGCGCCCTACGCACTCACACAGACCCCAGAGCCTGGAGCAGCACCAGGGAAGGCTCCACGCAGAGGCTGTGCAGGAATCCAAGAAAGATCGAAACCTCTTCCCAGGAATCTCCTGCGATATCTAGCACAGCACAGAAGTGCTAAATGAGAGGGGGAAGGAGCAGGAAAAGCAGCAGCACCACGAGGAAGGCCATGAGCAGATGCATGCTGGCTGCAACACAGTGTCTGCCCCAGCAAACCAGCCCCACAGCAGGGTCAGCACAGAAACCAGAGCGTAGGGGAGGCACTGACATCTACAAGCACGGAAAACGGGAAAATTACTGATGTAACTGGTGTCAGCTAACCCACAGACCTACTGTCACATCAATATACCAGATATCAGCCCATCAGCGCTCTTCAAAGTGAAGAGGAAGCCAAGCAGGAGGCACAGAAGACTTGCACAATGCGTTCTTGCATAAGAGGATCCTGTGATGGACCATCCAATGCAGGTTCTTGGCTCTGCAACACTGTCTGTTTTTAGGTACCACAAAACTCTGTCTTTAAAAAGTCCTTTTTACAAAAGAAGTGACTCTGAACTGGTAACTCTCCTTTACAATACGATGTAATTTATACTGAATACAGATGACAAACCCCAGTGAAGACTTTGCCATGCTGCAGCCTGAGGCCCAAGGCACTCCCCTTGGTGACCCTCTCAGCCTGTGACAGCTGCTGAGATGAGCCTGTGAGCAGAGGACAGACTGCAGCAGCTGCTCCGAGGCTCAGACGAGTGAGAAACCCTGAGCCTCACCCACCAGCACTGCACAATGCCTCCTCCTTTATCTTTTATAAAATGACCTCTCAGGAAAGCAATTTCCAAAGTGACTAGTGTTGCTGGTGACACACAGCTAGGGGAAAGAGAGAATTTACAGTGATTAGAATAGATCAGATTTATGGACTAACAGGGCAGGCGATGCGTGAAGCAGGGAATGAAATGTAATGAGGCCAAGGAAAAATTAAACACATGCTCTATTCCAACCTAAACAGCAATGTACAATTAGACAGGAAATACAAACTAAAACAATTCACATAATGTTTCATAGCATTGTAAACAAAAAGCAGAAAAGATCTTGCAGCTCCTACAGACTACACAACACAGAATAAAAACCAAGGGAAGAGTGTAAGGATAGTTGAAACATCCGTATGAAATGCACGAAGAGCCTGTCAATCTCAGGAGCACATTTTGCCACACTGGAAAATGTGAGGCACTGCCAAAAAGAATGCCAGAAGGTTCAAACTCAGTCCTGAAAGATTTCATAGATGTTGTTTTATTTGGACAACATGAGCATTTTTGCAAAATTAAACCTACAAGTTACATTACCATCCTAAAGCTTTCAAGATCTGACGGCCTTTAGGCATGTGACAGATAAATGCAGTAGAGAAACTGTTTCTCAAAATGAAAGGGTGTAGCAGGGAATAAAAGTGGCTTACAGGAGAGCAGGAATGAGAAGCCAAGAGTTTGAACTGGTCCTTGAAAAAGCCTTGGTGGTCTGGTGCTGTGGCTGAGCCATATTGGAGAAAACGCTGTGCTAAAGGATGTTCTGGGTTACTAAATACTCCTGGGGGGAATATTTTAATGCAAATAACTTCTTTACAGAGAGGAATACCCTTAAAACTATGGACATTTTCTTTGTGCGAGGTTTATATTTCTACTCAGAAAACATTTACCTACATGCTTAACTTTGTATGTGCTGACCAGTTCGATCAGCTGGGATAATCATGGGCTTCAATTTAACACATTTAGCATCATGAAAAGCAAGTGGATTAGCAGGTTGGTTTGTTTTCATCTGTCTTTGGTTCTCTGTATATGTTTTGCAGTTGAACTTAGGGCCACAGGAAGAACTGCAACTCCCAAGAAGCAAAGAGACAATGCAAGATTTTAAAATACTATCAGATGCAACAAAATTTTTCTTTACTGGAGAGCACTCATTTTTAAAGGCCCTCTGTACATACTTTAATAAAGTATTGCCTCAAACACAGCAACTTCTTAGCTGTATTCCTGAGTATCTTCTTGATTGGGCTCAGAAGTAAAATTATCATTCAGATATTAGCAGTTTTGCTGTTCAAAGTCTAATCTATTTTGAAAGCTTAAACAAAGTCAATAAATATTTAAATTAAATATAATCTGCACTTGCTTAGTGATTTTAATTAAGAATTAAGTTGCTGCTCCCTTAAAAAGTGTAAGTGTTTAGAGCCAGGGCAATGGAAGAATAATGTTAGGGCATTTACGATTCTGTACCATTATTAATGTATTTTTCAGTGTATTGCAGGCTGAGTTTAGCACTGTTGTCAATGCTGCTACACAACTACTCAGAATTATCTTTCAAAAAATTTAAAAAAATACAAAAAATTTGAAAACTTAACTCAATTTTGACCTGCTGAGACTGAGGCACAGAAGACTGTTTTACTCAATTTTTCCCCCCATTTTTATTTCTATTTAAAGTTCAGTTTCTTCAGGACTCCCTCCCTGAGCCCACTGGGTGTGACAAAGGAGCCTCACAGAGATTTATTTGGCTTTAGGAAGAAAAGTCACCTATGCTGACTTCACACTGTTGTTTTCACACAAGAGAGTTACAATCCTATTTAAGACAAAGACTTATTCCTTGTATGAGGGTTACAAAACCTGAATCTCATCCATGGGCTCCCGTTGGACTAAATAAATCCAAGAACACCAAAGGGTATCCCACACACCCCAGAGCACATCCCCAGCACAGGGAACCTGCACAGGTTATAAATCTCACAGTCAGCTGCAAGTTTTTTCTCTCATAGTCCACAAAAGGGTAAAGATATTTCTCCTATTTGTTCCAATCTCTGAAATTATGCCTGCATAGACTGCAGTTACATTTTTTATCACAGCACAGACACTCTATTGGACAAATTTTTCTCTGGTTTAAGGTACAAAGTCAAAGGTAAGGGGGACAGGCTGTGTCTGCCCCTTACCCCAGAACTGCTTAAATGGGACAGAACTGGGAACCAGTGAATAGAAACCAGAAAAAAAACAAACCAGAAGAAAACAAATATTTAAACCCAGTTTCATTAATTCTGAATATTACTAACTAAAGCAAAAGAAAATTGGTATTTTGCAGTGAATGGCTTTCAGTTTTCCTTTTAATGGCTTCATGGCATGTAAGAAGATAGCTCTGTATCTCTGGAGGCCTGATTTAAAATCTCTGATTCATAACAGCCCCTTGCTGATCTAGAAATAAACAGCCCACCACAAAACCCCAACTCAGCACCCCACAAAAGAGCAACACACAGAGACACAATCACGAGAGGGCAGAAGATTAACTCTCATTTTGATCTTTTGACGAGAAAAAGCACAGTTTTGATATTAAACTGCATTATCTCCAGTGAACACCAAACTCAGAGTAGCACAGACCAAGAAAGGATTTTCAAGACTGCCATCCATCTAACTTCAATCTGTTCTACCAATTCAGCTGGTGACATCCAAAGCCCCAAGGCATAAGCAGGTTGCTCTTTCCCTGCTAAAGAGTCAGCATAGACAATACTGGATGTTTAGGTATTTTAGAACACTCTTAAAAAAGAAAAAGAAAAAGAAATAGAGCAAAGTGAAGAGTGCACAATTTTTGCAGCCAGAAAAAGCCAGCAATGATATTTTCCACCGCACTAGAATTTTCATTTCATGGAAGTTTGGCACTGGCTGCATAGGAGCAGGGTCTCTGCCAGCAAGGTAGGGTACAGCAAACACATGAAACCCACAGCAATTCTTCATGGCTTCAGCTTTGCCCACTGTCATTCTCCTTTTTCCTGCACTCCTTTGCACAGAGAATGAGACATATGCCAGTGTCACCTTTCGCTCTGTCCCTCAGACACCTCTCTTCTGACTTAATTTCCACTTAGCTTTCCTGTTTTACATCCAGTATATCACTCATAATAATTTTAGTGCAGTCAGACAGTTCCTCCCCAAATGAGAGGAAGGTTAATGATGCTTCCTGTTACTGTTCCTATATGCTTTACATAAGAAAGGGAGTGGATTTCTTAAATAACAGGAGACAACCTTCCTCTCCTGTAGTGCCTCAGTGCAGAGGATGCCATCCCTCCTTCATCACTGACGTTCAGCTGGACTGCCCACGTTTCACAAAACCAGGAGCTGCTTTCTGCCCTGACACTTTTGTACCCTGAGGCCCACAGAGAAGTGGCCCAAGTGTCCTTAGCCACGATCCTTGTCTGTAACAGAGCAAAAATTGTCCCTTGAAAATGGAGCCAAAAGCACCAGGGACAAAGGTGTCTGCACTGGTGCACTGCTGGGGATGTCTTCTCCCTTCTCCTGCACCAGATACTCAGCTCATGAGCCACATACCAGCCCAGCCCTGGGACTGGGGTGGGCAGAGGGAAGGGATCCTGCTGCTCTGGAGCCAGGAAGGGGGACAGCAACGTCAGGTCCCTGCTTCACCTCCAAAACAACGCGTGTGAAACCCAACTTAACGTATTCAAAGAGCAGAAAATATTAGGAGAAACACAATGCAAACAAGAAGGATGATCTAAATAGGAGTTTGACCTAGGAGCCACTGACTGCAACCAAAATATTTCCATTTAAGTAAGTGTTGTTAATCCTATTGTCTAATCCTAGTTACCTGTTAATCTTTCCCCACATAAAAAAAACTAATTCTGATTGCCTGGTAAGAGTTACCACTGCTTGTGCCACTACAGAAACTTCAAATATTTTTATGCTAATAGCATACCATGTTAGCAACTATACTTTTCCCTATTTTTTACATTTCTTATTGTTTAGATAATTAATTTTACCTCCAACTTATGTTAAACTGCTTTGAATTGAAGCTGGAATTCATTTTACAATGCAGAGAAAGTATTTTAGTAGGTGCACTGGCTACAAAAGAAACCATTGAGCTTGCACTTAAAAAAGTCATCACATGAAGAAAATTATCTACATAATTAGTGACTTGAGCCAATGTGTTCATGTTCATAACATGAACAAAAGATTAGAAAAGACCTCACCTCACCTTTACCTAAGAAGGTATTGATGATAGCTGCTGCTTTTATGAACTGAAGTGGTTTTCAACTGAGCATAATTCATGTGTTTAGCCAGAGAATTCCCTGGGTCATAGCTTTCTTTACATGTTAATAGGAAATATCTTAGGTTTAAATATTTGGTTTATGTGAACTTGAGATATTATGATGGGTTTAAGTCTTAATATAGGAATTATGCAATTTCATTTTAATTCTGAAGGGGTATATTTCAAATATTTTTATTTCAAATAGACATACAAGGTTTAAGCTAAAAAGACAAAACCAACCCAAACAAAACCACCAACAAGCCTCGGCCTCCTCCCCCAAAACTTCACATTCCCTGGAGATGGAACAGATTTGAAGGATGCCATCAACAAGAAGGAGCACAGGGCAGCTTCAAAACTTGATGCTCATCAGAACTGAAGCAGATGGGACAGGAAATGTAGTCCAGCACCCCCACATAACCAGTTCACAGGAGCAAAGGGGTCTTATCCAAAATAGGAGACAGCGCCTGGGCTGAGCAGGATGTCAGGTATATCATCTCAGCTGATCACAAGGCTCAAACACCCACTCCTCCAGTCTCTGTTTTTCACTGGATCCCACTGACCCCCTCGCCAAAGTGGGAAGACTCTCTGTGTGCTGTTTGTGATGGTGAATTTGTCATGTCAGTTTTACTCAGCACCTCAAACATAAGCCATGCTGGTCCCAAGAGGGTTCTGATGCTCAGCAAGATTCAACCCCACACCAGGTTGTCTTTCCACCTAAGAAAGCACTGCCCCTGCTCTGGCCTGAGCTGGCCAAACACCCCACACGCCCTCTGGAAGGCTCCCCGTGTGCCCAACTCAGCCCAGAGCCTGTGACAAAGCTGGTCTGAGACCTCAGGTCCCCAGTGCCATGGCCATGGGGCAGGCAGCTGCAGTTCTGCTAAGTCTGGCTTAAGCTCTGGCTTTAGTTCAAACAGGAATCAATCCAGGGAAGCCCTTAAAGATCCCTCTTGCCTTTAGGAACACTTACAGCACAAATCACTAGCGTTTTTGTCTTGGTGCCAGGCTTTGTACTCACTTTGTGTTACCATGAACGCCTGCCAAAAGGGAAGGGAGAGGAACTGGGGTCCATTAGCCAGACTTTAGTTTTTCATGCTCTTCCCAGAAGTCGCTGCCCATGCTGTTCTGATGCATCTGTGCAGTTCTCATCCAAGTCACTGAAAGCCCACGCTGCAGCCCTGGGGTATCTACAGCTTTTAATCCTGGGTGACAGCAGTACAGGCAGCAAAAAGAGACCTGATCCTGCAGAAAGTACCACCGGGAAGGATGAATTCCATGTCAGCTCACTGTCTCCACAGAATGACATGCACTGGCCAAGCTGCAGACATCATATGAGGTGCTGATTCTGAACACATGCAAAATGAAGGAAGTGGCATTTCTATCAGCAGGAAACATTTGGGTCGAAGCTAAGAAAATATTTAGGAATGACCGAGTGTGCTTACCCAAGAGGTCACAGTGAAATTTTGTCACCTAAAACTTTCTGAGCCATTCCTACTCAGAGGGGTGTGCTTTTTTCTGTCCCTTCACGGGGGACTCACCAAAATAATCCACCAAGTGCTCACGAGGAGGGGAAGAAACACACACCAGGGCCTCTGTTACAGCCACTGCCTTCTCAAAACGCCCATGTAATGTTTAATGGCTGTGAGGTTACGCTCTGCACTGCCAGCTTTAAGACCCAGCCTACCCAGGATGGGAAAAGTGCAGCTTATTTAAATAAGTTATTAGTCTTTGGATAAAGACTCAGGGAGGGTTCTTTAAGAATACCAAGCAATGACAATCAATAATATCTGAGTCACTGGGCTGGCTTGGTTTTAGATGTTAAGGGGTTCTCTGTGGATTTCCCATTTATTAGTATTTTAATTTTTTTAGATTAGAACATTATTTTTATAGCTACAGTTGGGAAATAAATATCTTAAGAGAGTTTTTCCCTTTTAATGCAAGGTTCCAAAATGATTTACAGTGAAAATTATGAAGACTTAATATTTGAGTTTCCTCTGGAAAATACTGTTCCTGCAAGGTCAGTACTATTGAACAGTATTTAAAACTCATGGAAATGCATGTCCTGTGGGGCAGCCAAGATGCTGCAGTCCCTAATGACCTGTGCCACAGGACTAAGAACCAAGCAACCACAACTGCCAGCAAAGTTTTGATCACTAATTTGGGAATTAAAAACCCTCCTAAACTGGTTATAGCCAAGACTTGCAGGGACAGCACAAAGGGCATCTCTTTCCCTGACATGGGTCATTACCTTCTACATGTTTTGCTTTCTATGTTTTAAGATTCCCCAAACACTTCTACATTAATTGCATTAATGCAAGTAAGTGATAAATGTAATAAAAAACCATCACAGGACTCATTTACTTTTCCCAATCATTTTCTGGTGAATAATTTTACATGCAGACAGTGTCCACTCTGTAGAAAGGGCCCCTCAAAGGCAGGGCCTTTGAACAGCCACAACCCAGCACTTTAGAAAGCGACCACAGCGGTCTCCTTGTCTGTATTCAGCCAAAAATACCACACTTATTTAAAGGTTTGCACCATTTCAGAAGGCTGCACAGTGTCTCACTGATAAGCAGTGCTGCAGAGGAAACAAAGGCAGCGAAAGGGCAGGCACTGGGGACAAGGACTGACTCCACAAGACATCCATCATGGCATAACAAGCACTGCATTCTTGGCAGGTTTATCGCTGCAAAAAAGGAATTAAGAGCAGCCTGAAGAGCCACAGCACATGGGAGATGCCTAATGCTCGAATTTCACATCTGGATTTACTGATGTTGTAAACGTCCACGTCATGAGTCTCACAGAACTCATACCCTGTAATCAAACAGCCAAGTGAAAATTTAAATTTTAGTAATACTGGGGGTAGGAGAAGGGCATTATTCCCCATGGCTGAGAACCAACAACTGAAAATAGTATGATGCTAAATGAATAAAACTTACAGAAGTAGTTAAAAGAACCATGAAATCCCTCAATGTAAAGGTGCTGAGTCAAGTTTTTTTGAGTGTGTGCCAAGACTGCACTGCTCAGAAAACAGATGAACTCTTTAGAAAAGATCTATCATAACTCTTCTGAAAATAATTTTTATTTCAAGTCACTTGACAAACTTCCCAGTAGGGACAGTTGGGAATCACACATCCAGTGCCACACTTTGTAGCTGTATACCTAATGCCTGATCCAAATCCCTAATGGACATCAATTATTATATAAGATGAATTAAACATGAAGCTTATTTATTTCCATAGCACATTTTAAGTATGTACTTGTATGTAATGAAAATTTTATTGTTTGTGCTTGGGAAATAAAAGGGGCAGGATGCCTGGTGTTAGAACGAATTTTCTAATTGAACTTTAATGAGCCTTGTCAAACCTCTTGATGCAGCTCTCTCACTTCTAAGGATCTCTTGGTCCTTATCTAAAGAATGAGCCTGCATTAGCATTTAAAGGCAGCAGGGCTGTGCATGTTGAGCCTTAGCTTTAACCAGAGGCAAAATATTTTTCTTTTAAAAATTAGCCAAATGGAATTAGCTAATGGAATTATTTTACATTATTTTAAGTAACATATTTAATTTATTTACATTATTTCATTTATGAGGGAAAGCACTGAGGAAAAAGAAGAAATAAAAAACCCCAACCAGCCAAAACTACGCTAGTTGTTGGCAGAATAAAAGCAACAGCAAATTCCACATTGCAGAAGTAAGTTTTCCTTAAAGGTTTGCCTTGAAAACAAGAAGATTGTTTTGTCTTTTCAAAAAGAGATCACATTTTGACCAGTCTGCTGTGACCAAGGTCACAGTAAAAGCCTTAGAACCAGCAGTACATTTATGCTGTTCACACTGCCAGGAAACTTTTACCCAATTTTGTAAATTTTTTTTTAATGCAAACATTGCTAGAGCAAAGAAACATCTTGTGTGATTCAAGTAGAAAACAGTTCCACGGAGAGTGAAGTCACAGAGGACAGTGGGGATGTGCTCCCCTTGATCCAGTCTCTCTGGGCTGCAGCAGGTCCCTGGGCACCACAGAGGGGCTCCCAAAACAGACCCAAATATTTTTTAACAATAAAACACACGTGACTTCCTAGTTTCACGGGACTCTTGGAAACATTTTCTTCCTCTTCATGTCAGCCTTTTCCTCTTATACACAGCTCTTCCTTTTGCCTCAAGGAGGCTTTTATAGCCACTGCATCTGGTGTAGGAGATCTGAAATGCCAGATCCAGCTACAACAGGGCAATGAATTATTCCCGTCAGTCCATATTACAGCTTTAGGAACTCAGATTGCTGTCACTGTCAGTAGTGCTAAAATTAATGAATATAGTTTATGAGTAAACCTGAGATCAATTTAATTACGTTACACCAAACGAACTAGCAAAAACCATGGCTTCAATCCAGAAAACAGAGTATTATCCATCAATGTATAAGAGCACTCCTAATCTGAGGCTGGGCAACCACTCACTCTCATGCCTCTGTGGTATCAAAGGCTTCTGTCATTGGAAAGACATTTTCAGTTATGATGTATTCCTATTCTTTTAACAAAAGGCACCCCAAAGAAATATAAAATCCTCATTTAATTACATCCCTAGCCTTACAAGCCCATTGCTGCTTTGTAAGACTAAAACTTTCCTAGATGTTAAATAGGAATATCATTCCAAAGGAAAAATAATGTCAAGGATAAAACTTTGTTCCTGAAAAAAACTAGAACTTCACTTAGTATTTTAAAGACTTCATTAACAAAACCCTCTGTGGGTATCTACAAATGTTAAATTAAGATCAAGACCTTAAACAGTTTGTCAAACAGATGAGCACATCAAAGCATTTCAAAAAGGAAGAACCTGAGACTAGAAAAGCTGTCAAGAGAGCAGAAGTGAGAAGAAATAAAGGCTAATGAAGTAACTGCAATGCCTGAAGAAATGTCTGGAATAGGTTTTCCTCTACATTATCATTTTAGAGCACTAAAAATGAGGCTGAATTCATTTTATGAGGCTGAATTCACTTCATCACATTCAATATTTTATTACACAGAGAAGCATATTCCTATAAAGACCCATTCCCCCCTTCTTAATCACTTTACTCCATAACTGAAAGATCTCTTTGCTGTTATTTCCAAGGTGTTTGTCACATTGGGAAATAGAGGAGGAAATCCTTCATCCTTTCCTGCACACCTGCTGGAAGGTGCCGTAGTCCTGCTGCAATCCAGCTGCTCCCTGCAGCCCCTGCAGCTCCACATTCCAGAAACACCCACACAGGGAGGTAAAGCCAGCCCTCAGTGCTGAACTCTCCAGAGCAAACAGCAGCTGGAAGCTGTAATGTCCTACCTAGAGCTGTGCATGAACACCCCAATGGCCACAGCCAGGCTTGGAGAGCATTCAGAAGGGGCTTCAGAGATGCTGCTGCTGCTGGAGCACAGCGAGGCCGCCGGGCATCAGAGGCACCCAGCTGCATCCCAGGAGATCCTGCTCCTCTGCTGACTGCAGCACAGCACGAGGTCTCCTGTCCTCACCACCTAAATCAGACCCCCCAAATGGTGAGATGGGGAGAAAATAGTCCATTTACTGTGGGTAATTCAATGTAATTTATGTAAATAAACGTCTGCAAAGATCCAGAACAAATAAATCAAACTTTTCTTCATCTGTAACCTAAGGCTCAAGGAAACCCACAAGACCCTCGTGGTGCAACATCTTCGGGCTGGAGGCTTTAATTTTGGGGGAAAAGTACCTGCTCTGGCTTTCAGCATGATACAACTCTGTATGTGCACCTCTCATCCCCAGCAAAGGCAGGTGTATGAAAAAGTCCATTTATTGGCTTTCTGCTGTTGATAGTAAAGAATTTTTTGTTAGAAGGAAGCCAAGTTAACAACTGACCCCAACTCTAAAACTTCAGAGCTGTGTAGTCATCTTTATATCACCTCTATGAGCTCGTAAACAAATGGATATAAGCTGTTATACTACCTAAGTTTTCAAAATAATATTTTTTTGTACTCATTATGATTTTTAAAGAAAGTCCATTTTTATCTTGTGTAACACACACTAACTCCGCATGCTAATTATTTCAGAGCCACAAGGCTTGCATCCCACATGGAAAGAGCTAAATCTTCTGTGGGAGTTGGGATTAATCCTTCTGACTTGGAAAAATCTATTCTCAATCCCGTCTCCGTGTATTCATTGCTGTGTTGTCCCCCCAACACAACCTGAATTTTAAGTGTACTTGCTGTGAGAATACTGGAAGGTGATGTTTCAGTTGCCCGTTCTATCGAGTGTAAAGCTTCCCAAAATATGACGGGGTTTGATGGATGATTATTTGGAAACCCTACTTGTAAGATAAAAGCTAACAATGCATTTCATTTAGCACACACCATTTGGGAGCACGGCTGGAGATGCATCTGAAAGCGTTCATTTGTGAGACACATGTTGTCTGACTGCAGCAGGGGAATGGCCATGGGGGCTCCTTTCAGCAAAGGGGGCTGTAAACCCCCAGAGCCAGGCCAGGAAACCTCCTGGGGCTGAGGGAGCCTTGGCCGCGTTTCCTGCTGTGCAGGCTCAGGGTGGCCACTACAATTTCCTTGCTGGGTTGGGTTTATCAGCCTGTGGCCCCAGGAAGGAAAGTTCCTGCACCCCAGAAGACAAATTTTCATGGCCCAAATTGAGTTCTTCAGGTTCTGGAGTCTCAGCCTCTGGGGGATCGGGGAATGTGGTGTTTGCTTTCGAAGCTCATTTGATACGGGAAAATAAATGTTGTGCAGGATGAAGACAATTCCCTGATGATGAAGGGAATTCATCATCACAGAGTCATGGACAGCAGCTGCACAGTCACTTCCCCACTGCCATCTCCCACTACAAGGTTTTCACAAAGACACCCACACCTGTTTTCAGGGGCTTATTGATAGATAAGATACCCCTGACATCATCTTCCCTCCAGAGGAGCACAGGCAGGGCTCCCAATTACCATAAAGTGTATTTTTTATCTTAATGCTTAGCAAAGCATAAAGCAAACACACACTATCAGAAGCAAAAATACAACCACAGACCAGTGTTGATGTCTCTTGGAAATTATGTGATAAGCTGCCTACAAGCTCATTATGACCCAGCTTCCAAAATAAATTAGAAATTTTCAAAGCCAGAAAGATGAATAATCAAGGAAATTTTAAAATGTCATTTACTGAGGAAATAACATTATAGAAAATCTTTGTTGCTGCTACAAACTGCCACAGAATTTATTAACCACTGATAAATGTCAATCACAATTTTCCTCCCCAAACAAAGAAAATATCTTTGTTTTCACCCTATGCCCCTTAGCTGGCTCACTAATGTTCTGCTTAATGCTGGGCATGAAAAGAATAATGGGATTCAAAATACAGTATTGTTTCTAAACCTTAATAAAAGCAAAGTCACTGAGTGCAAACCTGAGTAATTACTTGTACTCAGAAGAAAATTACTCAGGCGGTTTCCCAGTTTAAAGCACACGGAGAAAAAAAGTTCGCTAAGGCTTGTTTTTATAATTGAGCTGTTCTTGAGTGCATGACTAAATAAATAACTGCTTCAAACAAGAAAACAGGACCCATGCTGCATGCATGCAGCTACCACTCATTGCTTTCAACTGTATTTTACTGTATTTTTGTCAATATTTCAAATTTTAAAATTTTATCTTTCACCAGAAATCCCAGAAAGCTTTCAACTTACTAGTTTGCTCAGTTTCATCGAGGTTAACAATATCAAAGAAATATCTCTCACTGTACCCTGAGGAAAAAAACTTCTTAGTAAGAAGCACCAGATAGTAGTAAGTGAATTATTTGTTTTAAATTACACAATATTGCCATTGGTGAGAAGCAGTAGGTGAGTAAAACTTCTTGAGAAAAGACGCGGGAATGTCACCTTGTCTTTTTAAACTTGGAATTCCATCAATACACACATTGAATATTGCCTTTGGGAACAAGTCTCCATGACTGGGTGACAGCTGTGATCCCTTCCCACAGGAGTAAAGTGTGTTCTTGGTCTGATTATCTCCACCTCGGGAAAGGAGAACCCCAACACAGCACAGATTTGAGAGCCAGCAAGGTGTCCTGGCTGTGGGTCACACGGTCCATGACACTGAACCAGTTTCCAGGTATTGCTCTGTGACTGACTGTTACCCAGAGGACCAGCAGGTTTATTTGTAAAAAACCAGCTGCACATGGGGGCATTCTGGAGCCAGCATCATCTCCAGGGGCTTGGCATTTCTTTACACACACAACTTCTAATAAGGACACGTCTCCCTGCTGGCCAGGCACTGCCAGAGCCACAGATAGGAGGTATTTGGTGTTACTTCACAAGGAAGGGCATCTCCAGCTGCATAGTGCTGGTACCTGGTCTCAGGTACCCAGCACAACAAAAATTCTCCCATTTTTCCCTTTCAGCCTTTCTGCTTTACTCCTTTGGTCATTTTTCTCTTTTCCCAGCCTCCCCCAGCAAGATGAATGAGACACCCTACTAGATGCATCTTACAATGCCACAAAGGCACCCCAAAACGGTTGAGTTCACTGTTTGCCTATGTCAGGAAATCCTCAGCTATCCCAGAGCCACAAAACAGTTCTGACCCTAAAAACCTCTTGGATGCTACTACGGGGCTCATGCTTAATGCTCTCTGACCTCTGAGGGAATCCCATCTGGCCTCTTTGGTTTGAGGGTTGGTTCAAACTGCAGCCACCAATGATGCCATGATGATTTTTTGCCTTTTCTTTTAAACCCCTTTTATACCTTTTTACAACTTCTCTATTCCTTAGTGCTTTTGCCTACATTCTTGGACTTGTTCGTCAAGCTGGGAGACGAAACATTATAGAGGTCTTGTAGTTAGGGATCAGAGTGCCCCAGAACCCAAATTCCTCTCCAGAACACATTTTGTAAACTAAGATAGAACCATCCAGGGGAAGGTTCCTCGGGGAGGGGGGCTCATTTTAGCCTCTCATTGGGGAATTTATGATATATATGCTAATTAGTAACACCTATAATGTTATACCAGATCTTTTGGGGGAGCATTGCGGTGTGCATTGAGGTGCATTTGACCTGGACGTAGTGCACCTAAGGATCCTTAAAATAAATACCAAGGTAAAATCCCTTTTTCCCTTCTAACCCTGTTTGACTCCTGATTTTAAGACCGGGAAAAGGCATCACCATCAGACGTACAAGAATCACCAAGTGGTTTGGGATCAAAGAGCCCCAAAGACTGTTTGTAGCATAAACAGCCACTGCAGAGAAGCTGAGCGATAGCACCCACATATTTATAGTTTAAGGAAGAAATAGATCTTCCCTGCAAACCAGAGCCAGCAGGAATTCTGCAGAACACGTCAAGCTCCACTGATGGAGATGGGTCGGGCACAGACGAAGTAAGTGATAAAGCAAATAGCTGCAAAATGGATGTGAGGGTCCCATACACCCACATATGAAATATCACCCTGCAAATGAAGTAGTTTATTATCTCCCAGAATGCTCAAGGAAGTCAAAATGCATGGAAACGTGATTTATTTTAAACCACAACAACCAGAGGGGCTCTCACAGAAGGGAAAACATTCATGGTTTTAAGCAAATCTACTCCAGTATTTGTGCTGTTTTCAGGACCCCATGTGTGCACAGTGAAAAATTAAATAATTTCCAAAGTCACTTTTCATGTCACCATATGTAAACCAGGGCAGTTCAGATTCCTTAACAAAATCTGTTCTTTAGTGCTCTGCATTACCTTTTGTCTCTGCTATGAATTTGACAGGCTGGCATAAGAACGTCCCCCTTGCTCTCAGATTTTGTTGTATTCCTACCTCCTTACTGCTACGTGTCCTACTACTACAGTTTCTTTCACCAGCATGCTGCCAGCTACATACCTACACTCAACAACTCCCAAAACAAAGGACTTTTGAGTTACAGGTGAGGAGGGGAAATGTCCTTTTGCAATCAGAGCCTCTCACTCCAAAGCCTCTGCAAGTTATTCTGTTGATTTCTCTGGCACCAAAGCAAACAGCCACATCAGATCTGGAGATCTTCTTACTGTTCTTGGAGAGATGACACCAGCCTATTTCTGTTATCTATTTACTCATACTCTTCAAAAGCAAGGGCTGTGTTTTAACACAGGTACATTGCCACTAAGAAGTCTGTGTTATGAATGAGTTAATATTTACATTTTCTCAGGCCTGGCATGTAGAAATCAGTCATTAGATATCCCTCCTCTGTGCATTTATTATTCCCTGAATTCACACTGCTTGATAGTACCTCAACTTCTACATAAACAGGCAGTTTTTAAATTTCTACTGGTGAAAAATAAGGCATGCCAAAATTTTTTGCTACACCTACTTCAGGGCCAGGTTCTGGTGTACCAGTGTGGTGAGACCAGCAGCATTTGCATGTGAACAGTGCTGTGCTCCCAGAGCATCCTGCTGGCACTTCTGCACTGCCCTGGAGAGCACAGCCCTTCTGCAGTTACACGCGCTGAAGTCTGAAGCTATTTTAAACAGTCAATACTGCTGCATTATAGAGCATCAAAAAACCACTTAATAGCAAATCCTAGACCCAAAACCAATGATTTTTCAGCTGACCACCCATATTATCAAATCAATTTTCAACGCATCTGAGGCTCAGGAAGGAGGGCATCAGCTGCGGATTTGTACGAGGAAAGGGCAAGAGTGTTTCATCCACCCATCAGCACTGCCCAGGGAGATCAGCTTCCATGGCTTGTAACCCATTTCCTGCTGTACAGGCCCTTCCTCCTCATTCAGACCATGGCCTGTGCCAAAAGACCTTTTGGACGCAGTGCAGAGTCCTACCAGCTTCAGTCTTCTAAAACTTCTGTACCATCCTTCCATGGGTTCTCCTGCAAATGGATCTGAACCAGCCAACATTAACATATCAGCATTCTCAAAATCCTCTGCAAACGATGGAAATTTACTTCAGAGTCACAGAGAAGGAAACAACAGCACAGAAAAAAATAAAAATCCAGCTCAGCATTGCACTGTGCCAGCCTCAGAGACAGGGAGACAAACCAGCCCACAGGGACAAACTGCAAGGGAGATGCAGCTTCAGCTACACCAAGATGCCATACAACGTAACAAAGACAGGTTCTGCAGATAATGAAATTACCACACTGATCCACTTAATTGAAAAGTCTGCCATGAGTCCAGCTGTTAGAGGTTCACCAACCCCCCTCAAGTCGGCTGCCACATTACCAGGTAACTTTTGATTATCGGGTCCACAAGAATTTATGTCGTAGTGTATTAAAAGAAAGATTATAAAATCAGATCTGCAATGCTTCCATAAAGCCAAAAGCTCACAGAAATGTTCTCTAATAATACTTGCTAGGACGCACAGTTCCAGAAAGCTATAACTCTTTGGACAAAAATGCAGTGCAAGTTACAAAGGGAACATTCTCCAAGCCCTTCAAAACCTTTACAAACTATGTAATGATGCACCTTTATAAGGGTAATGGCTGAGATGCTTTTCTGTTGGGAAAAAAGCCACAAATTCTTGTTTAAAAATGTATGTTTATAAACACACATGGCTACTCTAAGGAAAATGTTAAAAAATAAATTTTGTTTTGATGATTAGAAAAAGAGAAAAAAAGAAGCCCCAAGTTTTCCTCTTACCTGAGCTTGTGAATGGCCTTTTTGGTGTCCAAGTGTGTTATCTAACACCTACTGTTCTCTTGCACATCAACCCAGTCCTTGGGTGCCAACTTCACTCTTCAGGTGAAAAATTTTGATTAAAGAATTATCTTCTACCCAGAAGGAAAAAAAAAAAAAAAAAGGCTGATGCTAGAACGAGAAGGGGGCAAATACAAGTCTTTCTCTCTGGGCTATAACCTTACTAGTCTTGGTTTTGTCCCCACAGCAGTGGGAGCCCTCAGTATATCCTCTCCCAGTCATGCAATTCAATGAACACTTTGTGCCCTACACAGGCCTTGATCAGGTCAGCAGCTCAGTTCACCAGGTGAACTGAGGCAGTAAAATGACACTTACCTGGGCTGCTTTAATTATTTAATTAATATGCTACTTAATAATCAAATCCTGCCCGTGTTATTTTGATGTTTGTGCAAAATGACCTTCTGTGACTTCCACAATTGGGGAAGATTCTTTAATTAGACAATATAAAAATGAAAATGTGAAGGATGAGATCCTCTAGCCTTGGCCATAATCCAAAATTCAACTGATTAGGCCTTGAGAGAGCTCAGCTAGTCATGCCCTGCTTGCAGCAGGGGGCTGTACCAGAGATCTCCAGAGGTCCTGTCAGGTGTAAGCTACTTCACGAGTGTTTATGGCTCCAAGAGCTTGGACTTTATTGATTCTGGGTTTAAATCCAAGTATGCTATAAACTTTCTTGGGATAGAGTTTCCCACTCCAGGTAGCAAAGCAGAGTTTTCCTACCTGTAATCCATCACCAGCGTTCACTGCCTTCCTCTCCTCATTGCAAAGCCGGCTCCTGTGCCAGCCCACCCAGTCTGACTGCACTACCTGCTTCCTACCCTAGGGCTCAGAAGCTGGAGAGTTAAGATAACCCATAGATAGGATAAACCTATCCCAAGTTTATGAATCATCAGAGCCTTGAGTGAGAAGTGCCTGGCAGCTGCAACTTCCCACCAACTCCATCACCAGACAAAAAAAAAAAAAAACAATTACATCACTTCAAACATTTTTTTCCCAAAGTTGTAAAGAGAGGAAATGACAAAACACTATTGACACAGAATAACAACAAAATATTCCTCCTCCAGTGCTAAAGCAACTAGCTCATAGCCCTCTCTCTCTGTGGGTAAGTGAAAACTGCTGTTGTTGAGGTGAAACAGGATTTCTTTGTGAAGGTGCCAATGCTCTCAGCTCAAGCGTGGAACAGGCTGGCTTAGCAGGGCTTCCTCCTCCCCCGTGGCTGGCACTGCAGTACCTGTCCTGGTCCAGCACACAGCAAGCCTGCTTGCCCTCCTGCACATATATTTACATATTGCTGGCTGATTACCACAGTCTCTCCTTCAAATCACCTGTTTCTGCTGCAGCCTCCCAAAGGCAACGGGTAAAATTTACGTATCACGTACAACACATTAAAGGTACGATCACCTCATTAGATTCTTCATTAATATTTTTCCAGAAGTGTGACACAAAGCTAGATGATGATCTGGCAAAGCTGACAAGTGAAGACTCTGTGTGGCAGCAGCTCCCTTTCCCAGCCTTGGCTCTGCAGACTCCTCCTGGGAACCCTTCCCATATGCACTGAAGCCACAGCAGCCCAGCATCCTGCAGCCCACCAGGGCTGAGCATTGGCAGCTGTGTGAATGCCTGAGTTTGGCCTGCAGTGAAGTGAAAAGATAGTTAAAGTTCCATTTGAAAAACAGCACCATCACCAGAGGCTTAGGGCTCATATACCATTACCACAGCCCAGGTGATCTGTAAAACTAATCATGAACCTGAAACCTTATCTATTTACATTGCAGTGATGATACCCCTCTGTCCAAAATCCCCTGGAATCAGTGTAAACTCTCTCTGCATTCAGTGCCTTATGTTTCCTGCTACAGCCACATTATTTACTTTGATTAATGATCACTTTGTGTACTATTAGCTGAGCAAGCAAAGAGAGACGCTGAGCATCTGCAATAAGACCAGGGAGATATTAAAGTCTAAAGCACAATCAAACGGCCTTGCAGCTCCCTGCCCTCTCCTTTCCAGATCATTTTTAACCAGCTATGAACTACAGGATTTATTTCCTAAGAACTGTCCAAAAGATCCCATCTTACTATTGAAATAAAAATATTTAGAGCTCTGTTGGGTTGTTATGAATAGCCTTCTCTAGCTTTTCAATTTCTCTCAGGCTACAAAGCTAGCAGCACTGGAGCAGTTAACCAAAACGAACATTTAGTTTAATAAACAGAGTACTGTGGATAAATTGTAATCTACTGCTTGGAGAGTCTCAAAAGAAAATGGGGGACTAAATGTTCCCACAGTACCAAGAAGAAATAGCCTTTAAAAAAAAAAAAAGTAGGAAATTCTAGCACTACCTACATATATTTAGTTTAATTCACAGATGTAAGGGTTTGGTCTGATGATTCATGAAACCTTCATGGTCAGTGCCCTGTGGTCCTTGTAATAACATGGTGAGAGTTTTAAACTCTCAGTGAAGACTCTCAGTGCTTGTCTTCCCTCTCAGTTTATTTAAATACCATATACAACGGTTATACCCTACTTCTTCCCCAATACAAAAACCACCAGGAAGCATCTCTTCTGTAGAAGAGTTTTCATCAGAAATTTTGTTAGCCAAAAAAAAAAAAAAAAAAAAAACCACACAAAAAAAACCCCCACCAGTTTTTAAGACTATATCTCCCTAAAATCAGCAGATCAGATAAATGCAATGGATATTTATGAAACATCCCACAGAGATCAGCAATCAGGCTTTTCTTTCTGGAGAAAAAAACCAATCATGCAATGAAAGCTCTGTCTTTAGTCAGAGCCAGGACTGGACTTGCAGCTGTCCTTGGTCACAGTCTGAGCGTTTTCCATCCCCACACACACTGGATGACTTTGACCAATGAAGCTTTCTCATGACTTGGAGCTTTAGGTAAATTCCCCAACTATTTTTTTCTAAAGCATTTACAGATAAAAGAGGTTAACTGCCCTTTTGCTACTGAGGGAAGGAGAGTTCTAATAGGGTTCAAGCTTTTTCAACCTCTATCAAGAAAAACTGCCAAAATCATGCTGCATATCACAGCAGCTGTTATTGGCAGCATATGAATTGCTGAGAAAAAACAAAACAAACAAAACAAAATAAAACAAACAACCCAAACAAAACTATTTGCAGAAGTTTTAGCAGTTCTCTGAAACACAGGAACTTGGCTGTGTGTGCTTCCAAACCTGGTCTGATCTCCACTGCTCACCACAGGGGTGTGTTTTATAGAGCAGATCTCCAGCAGCTCTCCCTGCCACATCTCTGCTCCCCTTTCCCTGCACATTCAGAGCCCTGCAGAGACAGTCACAGAACAGAGAGAGCCAAGAGCTGCCCAGAGACTAATGCAGAACCCACCTGCGTTGCATGCATCACTGGCCTGCTGCTACAATGCAGAGACAAGGTGTTCATGACCATTTTCCACTCTCAATAATTTGCTGCAGTTTCAGGAGCCTGAAAGGTCAGGGTCACGAGCAGGTGCTTTCCAAAGCCACCTTTGAGAGGGAAACACAGAGGCTGCAGCTTTGATTTATAGCTACTTTGAATCAGTTCCAAAAGTCTCTCTATAATAAAACCCCAACAATTTGGTATTTCAGAGATGGATGTCAGCTTTTAATATATCAGGATGATTTGAAGGACTACCACAATGCAGAGCCTACAGACACGTACTTTGTTCAGAACTGCTAAACCTGGCTCACAGGTTGGACAAAAATAACCCCATTTTAAAGACTGCCAGAATACATGGATCAGAAATCCTTCAGTTTTTAGAAACCTAGCATTTTGTTAAGGTGAAGAACTCTCAATGTTCTATTTTAAGTTTCAAGAAAAGCAAGCTCTGGAATTCTTAATAAATATCATTCTTTGATTCACAAGGGAAGTATTCTCCTTTTATTCCCTTGTAATTCACAAAGAGGAAGGCATTCAGAATATTTTCTTCCAAAATAACATTCTCCTGGTTATCTAGATCAGAGGTCTGCCTACAAAAGTGATAATGAAACTGCAGAATTATTTCAGTACAAGCTCAGCTCCAATAAATTACGCGACTACTTTAAATAGATGTTATGCATCAAACTAAAGTTCTCAAACTTATTTTAGCATAACTCCATATTCCTAGAATATTTTATCCCCTAGTTATATATTAAACTTATGGTTTAAATCAACATATGAAGGAAAACTATTGCAGGACTTTGTTATTCTTGTACAAAGCAACGTGCAGAAGATGAAGTCCCTAGACTGAAAAATGCTGATAAGAAAGCTAAGAACAGGGGACATTTTGCTAATTTATTTTGAGTTTGGATTTGATCTTCTGCGCTTTTATATCCCTTGAGTGCCCTTACATGTGGATTGTTCTAGGTGCTCTTCCCATGCTGAGGCAGAACTCTGGCCCTTGGGAAGGGGATGGGTGCTGGTGCCCCCAGTTCTTCACCTCGCAAACATGAGCAGATTTCAAGGGGAGGTATTGCTGGTTCTCCTTCTTTTCCAAGAACATACAACATGAAATTCTACAGACAAGGAGCAAATCCTCATGCACGAGGTCAAATCTGAACCACAGCCTCTAAACCACACTCTGAAAACCGCCTGAAAGGTTAGAGTGGCAGGGCAGCTCAAGCTATGAAAGTCCGTGAGCAAACCACGAGTCAGGTGCAGGCAGGGCAGAGCTGAACACTAACAATTTCCAAATGCAAAACCAGAAAATACAAAGCCAAAAAGCATCCAATGAAATGAAAGAGAGAGTGTTTCTCAGCGAGCTTCACAAATCAGCATGCACCAGGGAGGTGATATTCGCATCCAGAGCATGCGGGGTTGGTGGGGGGGGTTGCTTTGTTTTGGGAATTGTCATATTTCTTCTGGCAGCGGTCACAGCACACAGGGCTCGAAGCTTTGATGCTTCTGCTGACATAAAGGCTTCAGTGCTGCCTACTGCCTGCCTTCCCCACAGAACAGCCGTACAAAATGTGCTATCACCTTTCCTCCACCTCCTTTACACCACGTACATTCATGGTCTGTACACGGCTCTCAAAACTTCATGGAAATCTGCTAAAAACAGTAACTTAAGGCATGCATTGAGGGCTTTGAACAATAATTTATTCAAAGCTAAACACCAGGGAAAAAATCTAAGGTCGCAGAGGTTCAAGTAGCAATTAGCAATGAATATTTTGTTACTGAATTTAGCTTTTTTTTTTTCTGCTTGCAAAATATGTAGGAGTAAAGAGGTGTCATACTCAGCATTACTTACTAATTTCTACACGAAATATTTGATAGGATGGTATTTTCAAACCTCAGGTGAAAACATGCAGCATACAAACTTTTAGGCATGCATTCATGTCATGATTTTGCTACCAATGAAATGCAATACCAATCAGCACAATACAGGACTCCTTCCCAACTATAATTAAATATATATGTTGAATTCACATTCACAAAATATTAATATTGGAAATTAAGTTGGTTTTACATAAGCGTGCCTGCTACAAAAAATACTTATCCCTAGGCAGCGAATTTTAAAATAGTTTTTCCTTTAATATTGCAAATGAAATGGCAGTACTTTAGACATGTATTGTCAATATACATATCAAAAGCCTGTGCTTGCTGAGTGCTTGAGAGCAATAGTTTTCAAAACAGACAGATTATAATTACCAGACTGCTGATTTGCTTCATCTAGCAAAAGTCAGTGTGAAAAGACACTGTTCTGCTTCCAGGGTTTCCCCTTGGAGAACATGGACAGTTCAGCTTTGCTCAGCTTCTGGAGGCTCTGGCAGGGCTCCCCCACTGCCTTCAGATGGGGAAACACAGGCACCCCTTTGCCATGGCTCCTGGACAGCCAGCAGCCAAGGAAATCCTGCTGTCTGTGAACTGGAAAGCCCAGACCTCAGCCAGGTCTTGGTGTCTGTGGGTGGGATTCACACAATCTCTGCCTTCAAAACTGACCAGCAAGGAGACAGGGGGTCAAGAGCTCCCCAGGGCATCAGCTTCTGCTCAGCACATCCCATCTTCCCTCTGCTGACATCCTCTAAACCATCAGTGACAGTGTCACTGGATACAACTTATTTAAGAAGGTCTGTGGACAGGAGTTCCTTAAACAACCTTTTCTAAGCAATTCCAAATCATGGAAGTTTTTAAAAATCCGATTTAGACCAAAACCCAAAAGAAAGAAAGAAATCAGAGAGGGGAACAAGCAAAACCCCCCAAAACCAAAACACAAACCAAAAAAACACAACCCACAATCCTGCTATTTGGTCTACTTTATGCTTATGCTTAAATTTAGTATCTAAGAAATTCATACTCGACCCACATTTAAACAATGCCAGTATTTTGAAGAGATCTTTTTTGCATGAGCACTAATGTTCAGTTGTTTGAGAAGCACTCAGAGCCCAAAATGCATTTACTGGGTTCTGTTCATACTAAGTTTATTTAGCTTTGTCCACAGCACCGAGCCTCTCCCCAAATGTAGGAGCATGTGAACAGTCAGGAACTCTATTCCTGTTCTCTGTCAGCCCCCTGTGAGCTCCCACAGCAGGAGCACACGTCCCCTTGGCATGAGTTGTCATTCTGAGCCGACCTGGAAATGACCCTCATGATGCTTTATGGCTACATGACAACAAACACTCTGAACAAGTAAACCCACAATTGTCTTTCTCTCCAAGTGAGCACTCGAAGCACAAGAATTGCATGGATTCTGGCTCAGAGCTCTGCTCCAGGATGCTGACCTTCACTGACACCGGCAAAACTAAAACCGTGACATCATTACGTATGTTATGTACATGTGTAAATGTTCACCGTGAAAACTTATTTTCAAGCTTCTAAATAGCCCTGTAACTTTCATACTTTTGATAAGGTTTCAGAAAAAGTCATCAGAGCCTTTTTGTCCTCTGACACAAGAGAATGCAATTTCTCCTCCCAAAACATCAATTTGCTTTGTCCCTTGTCATAGTGCTGGTCATAAAGAAACCCCTGAGCATCAGCTCAGAGAAGCTCTCTAAAATACATTTATTCTGTCACCAAAGGAGGTTAAAAAAAAGAAAAAAGAAAATAAACCTCTCACACTTTTCCCAAGCAGTAACTGAATCAGAACTCCAGACCTCCAAAGTATTCTAATTTGCCCATGGCATTTCTGACTCCCCATGTTCCAGTGCTGTGACATGGATGGCACGTGTGAACCTGATCAGGGAAGGCATCCTCCTGCAGACTGCCCATCCTGAAGAATAAAACTCTTCAACTTTCTCCATCCAGACCTCTAGAAACTTCTTCACTAGTTCTAGCTAGCTTCACCATCACACCTTGGCTGTTATAAACACTTTAATTTGATGTGATCTGACATTACTTTGTGCTTCTTTCTGCTCTGACTTGCCACAAAGGATTTAGAAGGGTGTCTGGTAAAGCATTAATACATTTATCTGTTTTCCTGCAAAGAGAAACAGCAAACTTGCTTTTTCATGCACTGGAATTAAAGTCAACGTGATCATAAGAATATGTTAACATAGTAAAATCTCTGATGAATAATTCAGGCTCTTAGGAGTGAAACACTGAAGGAGACAGTTTCAGATGACTGTGTTGACAGGCTCTGATGTCCAATATGTTCAGTGCAATAGAGAATGAGTTGGAAAGCCCATGAATGTAATTTTTCTAGTTCATTTACTTCTCAGTAATAATAAAGGGCATCATGTATTCATTTAAATTCCTTACTGGAGAGACTGGAACACTCATGCTAGAAATGAAAAGTGCATCACAATGACGTCAATACCCAGATGCAGGAATGAGTCAGTCGTGTGCTTCTAACCGAGACAGCATTGAGAGGAGAGAAAAAATATCCCAGTATGACCACAATATTTACAATAAGAAGTCACACGTGAGTTAATACCACATGTGAGTTTTCTCCTCTGCTGGCAAGTTCAGGTGGGTAAGAGATGTTTTCTCCAATGCCTTTAAGGTACATGCTGGGCTCTGGCCAGGCTGCCCATCCATCTGTAAACTCCAGTAAATAACTCCTGAATTTGTTTACATGCAGCATTTTATCCCTCCTAGACTAAGATTTCATAAAGTCAAAAACAGCTTGCCTGGATCTCAAACATTTGAAGTGTTGGCCCACCGACTGGTTTTGCAAACAGAGACCAAGGTGAATGCATTACAAATATGAACAGCAAAGCATTCAAGTTAAGCTTTCCTGTGCCAAACAAACCATTAAAAGTTTTCCTCCCTCCCACAAGATGCTCAGTAGTCAAGCTCGTGGAATCACAAGCATCATTTTAAATAATTTATAATTTATATAATCATGCACAGGTCTATTGAGCACAATTAACCTCCACTGCTAAAACTCCCAAAAAAAAAAAAAAAAACAACAAACCTTTCACTATCACACTTCTAATTAGTAAATAGCAGATTTCTCTAATTGCTAGAGAAACAAAGCTCACCCGTCACAGCAACAGCCCTGCAGGTCAGCAGCACAAGGGAAAACAGGCAGCACAACAGCACTGCACAGACCTGAAAGAGCTGTTTTCACAAAGTGGACACATCACACATCCCTTTATCACCTGCCTCAAAGTTGTTCCTTAGCTGGGGACATCTCACAAGCTGCTGAAAGCTCAGACCTGTCAGCTCTCCTGTTTTCTCCAAGTTTCCTGGCCTTCCCCTGCAATACACAAGCAAAGCAGAGCTGTACACAAGAGGTGCTGCCCAACTTCCTGCAGAGCCCATCGATGGCTACTCAGACACAATAAACCTGTTCCCTCTGCAGATCCAGGGAGAGGTTTCCTCTGGGCTGCCCAGGACTCAAGGACCATCAGGCACCTTAATGGGATGGTGTCACCCATCTTAGCAAATCACCCTTTTAAAGGGGAAAACCAAGTTCCTTGCCCCCTTCTTAACACTGTGAACTTCTCCCAGCCAACCCACACTCATTCTGGTAACTTCTGACACACGGGAGCCTCCTTCTGTGTACAAACTCCAAAGCTGAGCCAAAGCTGCCTGGTAATGTGAGAGCTGGTTTGCAAAGTTCCAGCTCTCCTTTGGCTCCTTTGACACATCTCCAAGATTTATCACAAATCCCAAAGCTGAAGCACAGACCAGTGGTTTATAGATTGGTTTATAGATTCCATATAAGTCCCTACAGACTGGACTTTCAAAGGCATTTTGCCAATCAATGCAATATTAAGAGGTGGATATTTGCACCACACCTGAAAGCCCTGGAAGGATCTGAAGGTCTGGCTTGGCAAGTGTCCACATCAGTGCCCCATGAGAAATATTTTTAACTTAGCCTCTCATACACAGAGCTGTCTTTCCAACACTGCAAAATTAAACTGCATCACAGCTGTAGGATAAAACTAATTAATGTTTTGACCATAAAGCCATAAGTCTGACAAAGATATAAGATTTAAAATTACCTTTTGTATGATTTCAACAGGAGCTTATTATCAAAATGTCAGGTGCAATCAATAACATTACCTTTTGGTATATCCCAGCATACATGATTTATTTGCACTAATGTTCCGTAATTACAACTAATACGAAATGACTCATCAAATTCACATTCTGACACTAGTTCATCACAGAAAACCAATCTATATGCAACTTCCACCCTGTTGGCTATGTAACGTATTTTTAAAAGCAGTTCCATGAGCCTTAAATAAGCCAGTGAATCATGGTCCTTCATGTAGATTTTTATTTGTTTGTGTGTATACATGTGTATATATATATACACATGTATATATATTTGTTTGTGTGTATACATATATACATACATATATATATATATACACACACACATACACAGAGAGAAGTGACCAATGTTTTCTTTCTGCCCATTAAAATGTTTTACAAACTTGAAAACTTCACATCAGGCGAAATGATTGAATATATGACAAGTGAAAGAAAATAAGCCAGCTTCTACTTCCTTTCAGCTCGTGTCATGTATTTTATTGGATTACAGTTATTAGGAGCTGGGGGAGGAAAGTGGGCAGGAGAAGGGGGATTAGGTTTCGTTGTTCAGTTGACAATGTAACTTACTCATCTGGGCACGTACTGCAGTGCCTATTTTTACTCAGCCCATCGCTCCACTCTCCCCAAGATGTGCCTTCACCCACACACCACTTGTGCACTGTACAAGTCACACTCCTTATGTAATGGTTTTGGATTGGGTGCACAGGCTGGTGCCAGAGCATGTGAAAAGGGGAGCAGGCTTGCAGAAAGGAACCAGCTGGAGGCTGGGACACGGGGCAGGAGGAGTGGGTTGGGTGGCTCCCAGCTGGAGGGCTGCTCGTGGCTTTGAAAGTCCTCAACAAAAGCAAAGATGAACAGGATAAGCATGGCCAACACAACCTTGAGAGCACAGATGAAAACCAGTCAGTATGGTAGGCAAGGATTTACAGCATGAAAATCTCTTTCACATCATTCAAAATGGCCAGTGGAGTTTTTCAATCTTTTTTTTTTTTTTCTCCTTTTTTAAAAATCCCTCTCTGACAATACCATATCATGGTATTGGTAACACACTGCTATAATTCTGTGCTTTGGAACCACTGACTTTTGCTCGCTACACATAAAAATAAAGTTTAAAATTAAAGGGAATCTCTCCTTTTTCCTATCATTTACAAGCTATAATTATAAAGCAGATATTTCAAACTTCAGTCACATGTCTTGCTCCCTCATATTATCTAAAAAAGGATCAGTTTAGAAGAGAAATGAAAACTGAAGTCAAGCCAGTCAGATGAGGGGGTTTTGGCAAAACTATATGCTGCTATTGCTCATAGGAAAATCCTAATAGGAAGTTAAAACTAGCTTAAAAAACCATTTTACATGATGAAACTATGTTCTTGAGTATATGTATATATTTCATATAACCACTTCAAATTGATTTTTCCTTTCTTGGACATTGGTTAACAAACACAATTACATCTCTTTTAAAATTTTTTCATCAATTGCATTCTAGGGATCTTAAACAGTTCATACTCAAACTACAAAATGTTAAAATTACCTGTATTTGCCCTCATATATTACTAATACAAGAAACAGAGGGAAAAAACTTTATACCAGTATAGAAAAATACAGAAATATGTTAACCACCAAACTTAGATATCTTATAAAAGAACAGAACTGAAAAAACTCAGGACCTCGGTGGCTGTAGGATGACTGTTGTCCCTGTTCCCTTGCCCTGCTGGCTGCTCAGCAGCCCAACACCAACTTCTCCCTACAAGTCCATGACTTGATTTCTAAAGGATTTATATAGAGCAGATGAGATGCATGATCATGTTGTCCACAATTACTTTGCAAATTACTGCCAGCCAGATTCAGCACTGAATACATTTCGGAGAAAGGTCAGTTAAACATGCTAAAATATTACTATTAAATGATATAATAATTGAGATGACAAGCACAACAGACAGCTTTCAAGATTCCCCACAAGGAAACCAGCAGGCTTTGCTGTGCTGTCTAGGGAGATCAATACATACAAGTAGCTAATCATAGTAAAGCAGAGTCATTGACTAATTCAAAAGATATAGTGGTTTTCCTTCCTACAGAGATTAAAATTATACAACAAAAATAAGATAGTAACAGGCTAATTCCATCGTCATCATTATTATTAGCCTGTACAGTTTATGCAAATGTTAACAAGGGTTGTCAAGACAGTTCGAAGATAAAGCATATGCAGCAGACAGATTGGTTCAGTTTAGCATCTGAATTTACACTTTAGCTAAACAGAACAGTTTAAATATGAATTTAATTTGAATTAAAATATACAAAAGGATTTTCATAAAACGACCTTGTTCCCTATAGAGCTGCACAGTCATTTCAGCAGATTTCTTTCTAGAAAGACGTGAAACGGGCGATAGGAGAGTGAATGAGCTTGGCAAAGTGAACCTTCCACTTCATGCTCTGCTTTTCCCAGGGCCATGGGCAGACCCTGCTGGGTCTTGCTGTGGTGAGGCCCCGTGTGTGAAGATGTGCACAGCACTCCCATCCTCATCCCTCCACAGAGCCCTCATGCAGCAGAGCACAGCTCTGACTGAAAACCACTCCGGGTGCGCACGGGCACGAGCAGAGCGGGTTTGCAGCGCTCTGCATGGTGCCAGCATTGGCACAGAGCATCAGGGAGGGCACATCCCTGGTCAAACACGCTGGAAGTGGGCTCTGCTCTTTCCTTGCCTCGTGGAGAGCAAAGTCTGAAGGAGCACAAAGACAGGGAAGGGATGACCACCAGCACAGGGCCCTGGCCACTGGTGAGAGCGTCATCAGAGGACACCCAGGAGAGCTGGCATGGCATGGCAGGACTCTAGAAACAACCCACAGCCCAGTGGGGGCCTGTAGGCTACCAGATATATGATTTTTGTAGTTTTTTACTTAATCACAATAAGTATAAATTGAAACAATGTCTGGTTTTTTTCAGCCCTGGGGAGCAGTGCCAACATGCTCTAGGTCTTTCTTCTATTTCTGCAGAAATCACAATATCTTCTATAAAGTCTAGACACAATTTTCACAATGTAAGCTCTAATTAGACACCAATATTGTTGTTTCCAGAACAGACATCTGTTGTCAACAAAGCAACACTCTGCATCTGGAACAATTTAATAAGTTATTTGAATAGGATTTTAGTTTTAAATACAAACTTAAGTTCAATTCTACAGATACAAAGTTAAGTCCAGTGCTATGGATATAGAAAACCTGTCTGCCTCAGGCAAACAGAAATGCTGAAATGTTTTGTCATTTCATTAGAACTCCCTTGGAATAATATTGGTTTTCCCTCCACACACAAAGCACACTGCAGAATAAGATTGGAAGGTAAGCTATGAAAACGACAAAATATTACCTCAAAATGAAATCAGTGACTTCAGCACTGATGATTATGATGACATGGAAAGACATCATTCAGTCAGCCACAAGGAAAGATTGATTGGAAGGGAAATAACCAACTAACTGTGGCAGTACTTGAAATGGAAACACACCAAAAAATGCAACTTATTTCATGGTGCCTCAGGAAATCAACAGATACCGGCTCAAGCTGTGCTTCAGGACCTGTGATATCCATTAGCACATTCCCAAACAGCTCCTCTGCAGCAGCACAAAGCTACAGTCATGTGCAATTGCTGTTGCACTGAAGTTTTTTGTTTCCATCGAGTGACTACAGATGTTTTCCTACCATTCATTGCAAGGCTTCATAGTGTGAATGACATCACAGTATTAAATCTTTTTTCTTACTCTAACTGCATAGAGGAATAAAATTGGGATTATGCATGCTGGCACACACACACACTCTGCATCTACAGGTCATAAAAGCAACAAATCCAGTAAATTGCCATCACCGTTTTGCCAAGCAAAAATGAAACACATCATCACTTCCATAAAAAACAAATCTACTAAGTCTCGAAAGTCAGTGCTGTATTTATGTAAAAAGTGATCTAAGTATTAATCTTCACAGACGGCATGAACTTGAGAAAAAGGATTATGAATTTCAATTCTTATGCTACTGATACTTAGCAGTAGTTTAAAAGTATTCTGTACATTTGCTGAATGTTTTTACACCATTGCAAAAGAAGTGTTGTGCTACAGTTCATTACTGTATCCTGAGCTCAAACTGCACCTTTCACACAGTCGCCCCACGACAAATATTTATTTCTTTGGCTGCCTTTTCAGCAACAACAGGAGCAAGGAAAAAAGTGCAAATAAACAAGAAATGTCCTACTGTGCATTTCAGAGGGAAGAAGGGAAAAGAGATCTTAAACAAGAATTGTGACCTATTGGAAAGCAAAGATTACTCATACATGGATGTCCAGCGGGGAGCTGGGACCATACCCTGGGCATGGAGACCCAGGCAAGCAGTGAGAATTAAATTGAACTGAAAATAGCAGCAGAGAAATCAAAATCAATGGGTAGATGGGGGAAAAAATACCAAACAAGAAAGCAATCCACAGAGAGCACACAGGATAAGAGGAAGGACTGGGAAAACATAACTTAGGAGGACACCAGAAGCACAGAGAAACCCTTCTTAGAGTAAGGAAGGCCATGCATAAGACTCCCCTGTCACTGACATTTAGTTATGGTTTCAATGTTTAATTCGGATGGGGAAGAAGAACACAGTTGAAAAAAATACCCAAATTACCAAACTCAAGAGGTTGATCTGGAAAAAGCATATCCTAAATGTTCTGCTCTCATCACTCAGCCACCAAACTCATCAGTTTGGTGACTACAAATGCACAGACATTGTAAAACAAGAAGAAAGACTCTGAGTTTGAGCTTTGCTTTCCTCCAGAATGCAAAGTCTTCCTATGACGACAGATGCTTGCTAAGATTATTATGCTTGCTAAGATTATTGTTTTTGTACTTGCACTAATCTTCTCCGAGATTTGCATTCACATTATTATTTGTGGAAGAAAGAAGAACGACATCTTTAAGAGCAGAAAAACAAAACAAATTCAGGGAATTTATTATCATGGTCTATTAACATAGATATCTCAAGAGCAAAGCAAGAAGAAGGCCTAAGGGAGGCACTTCACCATTTGAATTTTCAGGCTCAGTCTCCATTTGCAGGAGTTTGCTTTGGAAAAGATTTTTGGAAAAAAAAAATTAGAAAGAGACAGGAAGATTTGCTCATTAGCAATTCCTGCTGAAGCTGCATAAACCATAGATTTATAATGGCAATGTTTTCTGCTTCCACAGATATGACAAATATATAGCTTGTAATTACTAAAATGAGATATAACTAATGACACAGTTGAGTTTTAGATAATGAGATGGTATCTTGGAAAGCATAATTACAGGATCAAGGGTGAATTTGAGGCCGTTTCAGTGCCACTGCTTTTCTAATGGCTCCCAGATTTCCATTCATTGATATAATAAAAACATTTGAGTTAAGACCCAGTAAAAATTCAAGTTAAGCTTTCTTCACATTTCTGAAAATCCCCCTCTATGGGACCAACTAAAGAAGAAGGCTGCAGTGCCAGTAAAAGAAAAAAAAAAGTAGCAGAAAGTGCCGTGCCTGCCAAGGTGGAGAAATGACAGAGCAAAACCAAAGGAAAACGAGGAGGTGAGACTTGCAACACAGTACCACCAAAATCTACCTCATTTTCCAGCCCCACTGAGGTTCACTGGTACAGAAGCCCAAAGAGGTTCAGCTGAACATCATGCCATGTTCAACAGTTAAAATAACTTTAGTGGTGCAAGACTAAAATGCCCATTAATTAGTTGTTGAAAAACAAGGGCAGTGAAGACTGCATTGTAAAGAGAAACAACTGCAAAACAGAAACTGAGATTACAAAGCATCTTCCTGGCTGCCTTTATAAATCAAAACTCACAGTGACGTTCTGGTTTGGGGGAAGTCCATCAGGACCACTTTGCACTCTGCATTGCACCATTCCTACAAAGGCAGGTCTATTATTTTTCTTCATAAGTAAAATTTATTTTTCCTCTTGGCTGATGGGATGACTGCATATGGTGATTTATCTTCATCTGTAGAAACACCTCCTGGCACTGCTCCATGATGTGTCCTCTGAATGATGGTACTTTCCACTCTTCCATTATCTCTTTCAGTGCACATCAGTGCTGCTCCATGGGGCCCTCATCCTGCTGTTCTTACTCAGGCAAGACTCCAGCAATGCCTCCAGGAGTCCCATGTGAGCACACTCACTGCACACAGGAGACATTTTATTCCTTTATTATTGAAAAACTAAGAGGGAAACAGTTTTCCCTTTCCCACTTTAGAGCATTGCATTCAAAAGCCACAAATATAATTAAGTGTTGGCTTCAAAGGCCTTCCTTTTATTTCCAGCCTCTCTCCCCATTCCTCTGGTACGGTGGAAGATTACTTTATTAATTTTCTATATTAGAGACATTTTTTTACCACAAGAAACTGGATTAAATCATCACCCAAGTGAACCAGAGAGCCTGCTTACAAACCTAAACCATCCAGGGCAAGAGCTCTCTCTGTGCCTGATGGCAAAGTACTGAGCAAGAGCTTCCTGTTGGGTGGGAAATGGGTCTGAAAGCAAACCTGGGCTCCAGACAGAAGGAACCACTTCCCCAGGACATGAGGCAGAACCAGCCAGGACTGCTGTAAAGGGCAGCCAGTGTTTTTCAGGTGTGTGAATACCAGCTTATGAACAGTACTAATGATACCCAATTAGCTATTCCCTCTTGGAGCATCCAGCCTGGTTCACTGCCAGTTTATTCCTTTCTGTCATTTTGCATTCTGCTTTCTCTCTCTCTCTCTCCATCTTACACAATCCCACTTTAACACATAAGCTGGCCAAAGACAAGTGGGACAAGTTTCAGGAACTACAGCTTTAATGCTTGTGCCAAGCTCTCCTCCCCTTGTTCATTTTTATAGTTTGAGCAAATAATTTCCAAATAGTCAAATGGTTTTGGTTTTACAAACATTTAATAAAAGTTTAATTAACTGAGGAAAAGGGACAGGAGTGGGAGAATTATGAAAATGGAAATATTTTCTGTGAAGCACAACTTCTTTTTGAAGAGCCTTATAAAAACAGTCACTCCTTAGGATCAAGATCTCTGCAGAACAGCTCCTTTGTGACCCATTGAGAAAGCACAGATCTAGAAAATACATGATAGCCATCTTGCATGTGGTTCATTTCTCTGAATTTTCAAGCATAAATGAATCCATAAGGGGCAAAAAGTAACCAACCTCACTAAAAAATCTAGAACTACTTTGGACAGATTATTTTCTATATTACTGACATTTGCATAGTTGTTTGGAGCAGCACAGAATGTATGCTGGAGGGAAACGAGGGAATGAGCTGTCTGCATTTTCCCTGCAGTTAGTCAATTTTATCACTTTGACCACACCATATTGTAAACAGTATCAGCAACATCAGCAACTTTTGAAGTACATCTGATTTTTCGCAGGAGGTCCTTTGAACTCATGGAAAAGTATCCACTAGTAACTGCATAGTCCCAACTATGACTCATTACCACTTCTGGAGATGTACTTTTTGACATCAGCAGCAGTGATGTTGTACCTATAAAACAGATGAATGGCTGGATGTGCTGATTACCATCCCAGTGTTAGTCTTTACGCAAAAAATAAGCAGTCCAGAGGAGCTGGAACATTTACAAAGCCGGAGCCAATGCTGCGTTGCTTATTCATATTTAACACATTCAACCCATTCTAGGTGTCCCCTTACACCATTTATTCATTTATTAATCTAACAATCCATCTTTTACTGCTGCACAATATTTTTTTGCCCATATTCAGCCAATATAGCTGTTACTATCACTTTGCATTCTTGTCGTCCCTGATGCTAAACATGTCCTTTAACTCATTTTCCAATGTGCCTGTTGAGAGAACCATCTCACAGACCAGAGTCACTTAATTCCAGTGTTCAGGCTCTCCTCTGGCATCACCATCCACTCAGTTGCTGTGTCACTTAATTTCCTGTCCCACTCAATCCATCCTACTGTCTTTATTTCCTAACAATCTCAAGCACCTTCCAACCAGTTTCCTATTCTCTAAAGATTATTCTTTTGACTGTTCTAGGAGCACATCCCACCACAGATTCCATACACTGACCTTGAGTATTCATGACATACATATGTATATAATACACATATTTATACATAAAAATATATGTACATACATATTAATATACACATAAAACACATACATGCATATATTAAGCTGCCTATCTCCACAAATGTGCCTACAGTTCTCCAACAATTACCCCCAGAAATTCTGAGGCACCAACCTTGGAAGAGGTCTCTGAGACACCAGTCTCAGAAACATGTGACAGCACACTACTTGATGGATCAGTTTGGGAGCAAATGATTCATTTTGTCTGAAATTATGGACTTTGCCTCTTCATCAAGATAAAAAGCCACTGCTTGAGCAGAACAAGGAGTAGTTACATCAATCAGGAACGCCGGTTTCCCTGCAAAGACGTGCAGGTTTAAATAACACAACTTTTCAATATCAGACATGTGCAAACAGGAACTTAAAGAACACTGAAAGCTGTTGAAGAATTCTCAGCAGCTGAATGACACCAGCCACAAGTTCTACAGGAGAGAAAGATGAATAAGAAGGGCCACTTCTGTATTTTTAAGGTGAAGTCAGCTGGCACACAGCACGCCACAACATCAGTGTGTTTGGAAATCTGAAAGGCCACCCCTGGAAATCACAAAGAGCACTGCAGAGCAGACATGCCTATGAGTCAGGGGAAAGGTAAACAGCTGCCTGTGTGCATTTGAGTATCCCCATAGTGAGGGATACCTGTTCTAGGGAGCCAGGAAAATACGAGTTTCCCTGAGACAAGATATCACAGCACAGCCAGAGCCCAAGGGAAAGGCAGATACCACAGCACAAGGAGTCCTCTGAGCCTTGCAACCTACAGCAGCTGAGCTCCCAAAGTCCCTTTCTGAAGGGGTTACAAAAGGTCTGCATCAAGTCTCACCTTTGTTTGGATTTGAGGGAAAAACAGTTCCCATGTTCAGGAAGCGCACAGGATGGGAGCGCAGATCCAGACATAGCTGCTCGCTGCGTCCACACAGGGAAGGGGCCCAACTGGGCTACACCTTCTGCTACACCTGATTCTGCCACGAAGGAAAAGGAAGATGGAGATTCTTAAGATATTTTTCCAGTTAGAGGTGGGGAGCACATCACACACAACCTAGTGGTAGCTGTGTTCCATACCCTGATAACCAGCTCTTGCTCTGACTTGCAAGGATGAAGCCCACAGCAACAAGGAAGTACATCTCTAAAAACAGGAGTGGAAGCCTCCAGCACAGCAAACAGGGAATCATTTCTTTAAATGCATTGCATTTGTTACAGCTTAAACCTGCCAGAGGCACAACAAACTTCTCCCCAGCTGGAGTCAGATGAGCCCCAGGGACATCTCTGCCAGGAGCAGAAATCCAGCGGTGTAGAGGTGCTGGGCAAATTCCAACAGCACACAGGTACCAGAGTGGCGGAGGACAGAGAACAGGCAAGAGTAGATAAATAAGGTAGATAAGTTAATCAAGCACTTAGATCCAAGAATCAAGGCCAAATTTCCTCCAGTTTGGTGAAAGATTATTAAAAAAGGACTCCTGAATTTCCCTTCCAGCCAACACAGTTTATTAATAACAGTATTCTGAGAGCCACCCTTAACACGGAGAACTGAGCTGTGGGGAACAGAGACCTGGAGGAGGCTTCATCACCTGTTCCCTGCTCCCAGGGCTTGGTTTTCTCCTCATTAAACACAACTGGGGCAAAACTCAGTTCTGTTACTGTCAATAGGTATTAAGGGCAGATGAAAAACATAAAGGATAAGGACAGGAAAAGAAAAAAAAAGGGCACATTTGCAAGAAAAATACAATTCTGATATCTACTACAGTAAACTGAGCAAAAATACACGTCAGCAAACATGCTGCTCCCTATCTCTGTATCTTCTTCATGCACTCACATTGTAAATCTTTTTTCCCAGGTCGGTATGTGATAATTTGAAGAGAGCTCAGCCCAAAAGAGGACCCAGGCCATTCACAGACACTCAGAACAACAGCTGGGGCACCAGTGCATGGCTTATGTGGAAGGGTGAGAACCATTAACGGGAGTGGAAACACAGGCAAAACCAACCTTTCCAGTCTCATATTATCAGCCTCCAAACTGCTGCCCCAGCTACAGCAGGTGGTTGCCATCACTTCAGTTTGATTTGAAAACCAACACCCTGCCAGAAACTCTCCAGAGAGCTGACTTCAATGGCTTGAATTAAAATAACAAAATAGCCCAACCACCTACGAAAACAACCACCCATGAAAACAACCACCCAAACAACTGTGACCAGTCCTACCGGCCCCCGAGGACTCCTCACCCATTTCTCTGTCTCAGCACAGATTATCCCTGACCAGAAAACTGGGAATAAGCATAACTGCACACCACTATGCAGGAGAGAGGGGAGCTGAGGAAAAATCTGAATGCTCCAATGCACCCCAGACAGCAGGCACTGCAGATGGAAAACAGAGGTTAAATACTCTCCCGTCTTTCTCCCACGCCCTGGACTCCTGTTCCAGCCCTCAGCTCAGCCCAGCTGTGCCAACACAGCTCTCACCTGAGCCACACTGCAAATCAGGTATCATCCACCCTGCAAATAACCTCTGATTTCCTAAGCCCAGCAAAATTCGACCTTTAACCCCTCAGCAGCACCAACACGATAAACGCACCCCTCATCTGAGAAATCAACACACCATGGCTCTTGGGGGGCGAGCTTATCCAAGGCTTTATGTGAGGTCTGAACTGGCTGGAATGATCACTGGTTATTTTTAATTCAAGTACTTTTAATTTTTTTTTCAATTTTAATACAGGTATTACTTTATTTGTCTTTTTAATGGTGGGCTTAAGACAAAATATAGATTTGGAAACCCAATGAGCCCATGCTACAAAATCCATTTTCAGCTGTGCTGCACTGCTAGAATTGCCAAGGTCCCTTCTTCTGTCGCATACCGAGACTATTTATTCCCCAACACAATCATTCAAATTCCACTTTGATTTTATTATACTCAGATATGATGCAACTGGTATTTAACAATGCATTACCATTTTCAAGGGCAAATATTTCTCTGTAATCCCAGCTATGTCATTATTCTCTTTCTATTACACATACTTTAAATGTCAAAATCCATCTCCTAGAACTAATCAAATATAAAACAAACCTAGCAGGAGAAAGTGAGATTGAAAGGGGTTATTCCAGATGAAATAAAACCTCACATGTCCTTTTTTAAAAGGAGACCTTGATTATTATTTAATCCATTTTTTCAGGTTTTGAAAAGATGTCCCAGTGACAACATTTGGAAGATGAGGTTTATGCCTGCCACAGCTCTGTTGAAATTACCCCCAGTTTGGGGCAGTACATGTTATATGACTGAACACTGAAGAAGAGTTAACCTGTGTGTTATAAAAAAAGACAGGGAAGAAACACATTGCCACCATCTCTAACATTAGCTGTTCACTCCAAACAGGCCATTAGGAAAAGTAAAAGTACAAAGGAAATGTTACGGCAATGAATAACTCTTTTATGAAAATGGAAGTGTCAACATCAGATGTTTAAGTGATCGAGATAGAGCTGGAGAGTCACATTTCCATAAATTTCTTTCCCTATGCAGTTTGCCAGAAGTACTTTACTCTTCCAGTAGTGTTTTACTGGTGGTAGAGTTGGAGGCCTGTGTTTTATTAAGCTTACATAATGCACAAATAATTGGTTATATCTTTAAATGCAGCTGTTAAATTTTCTCTACTGCTGCAATACAAAACTAATTTTACATTTGCAGAACAAAAGCCTTTTTGGGGGTTGGTTCTGGTTTGTTTTTCTCACAAGAATTCCTAAAGTAAAGCCTCTCTTCATGTTGATATAATTATCTTTAAAGTGCTCCATGATTTAAATTGTTTTTTCTATTTGAAAGTTTTAAAAGAGCAAACAAGTTCAATAAATAACTTTTATTTTTTTGGACTTTTAATCAGTTCAGGAAACATTTCCCCACTGGGGCACAGCTCAGTTTCTGACAAAGGTGGACCAACGCCACAGTTCCTTTCCTGGCTTAACACAGACAGTGTCTGGACTGCATAAAATGAACAATCTCCTCTGGAATTCCAAAATTTCCATGCAATTCAACACAGTGAAATGTTTGTCTCTTCTTAGCATCCAGCTCCTTCAGGAAGTATGGAAACACATCGAGTCTTAAGATATCCAGGGTCTACTTCTAGGCTACAGCTGGAATCTTTCTTCTACTCCCAACTTGATCAGCCCATTTAAATCACCAAAGAGACCCTGTGCCTTGGCCTCCAAACATTGGATAACACCAGCCAGAACGTTTCTGCCCAATTTACCTCTTCCTTGATTCAGATAAGAGGCTTGATACATACTTGTCAGGGTCTTCATTATTGAAACCCCCTGATTTTCTCCTATTTTGAACATTCATTGATGAAAAGTAGATATATTTTTGTAAGATATCACTGATAAGACTACAGCTGTTTTGTTTGCAGAATGGCATTTTGTCCTGCATTCACTACCAAGTTTAACACTGACTTGCTTTTCTGGAGCAGCAGTGGTGTCATCTTTGGGTGCTCTCACACAGATGGGCAAGAAAACTATACCCTCTGTAGTGTTAATTAAACCTACAGCAGCTCTGTAAATATCTATTCCTCATCTTAATATGCAGATGGAGATGAGTTGAAAGAGCTGACAGTGACTTCAAGTGGCTGTTTCCCTTTCCCCTGTTCCGAGGCAGGATAAAAAGCATATATTATCTGCATTTACTATAAATCATCCAACTGGGCTTTAACCCACAGTGAATTAATCAGTGAAGCACATTTCATGACTTCCACTGCTCTAATGCTTCAGTCTCTGTAGTTTGAGAGTATTTCCTAAGTCAAAATTCCTTATTCACTTCCTTTATTTTCTGCAACAGCCAGATAATAATTCACAAAAATTTTCTTCACAACAAACTTTAATATATTGCAAAGTCACAGGAGCCCTTTTTAGTCCAAAAAAACCCACAGTTTGCTCAGCCTGTCCTCACCAGTCACATATTCTGTCTCTCTCATCCTTTCCACCCTTTGAACACTTCCATTTGTCTGCAGATTCCCAAAAGATGAAGCATGTAATGTACCCCTTTGGGATAATACCCAAACCTCTGCCATCACCACTCAAAGCTTTTTAGTGGCAACATGATGTGGTTTATTTATATCTGCATACCATTTACAATGTCAATGGACCTAAAAACGAACGGTTTTTCACTGTAATCAGTAAAGTCTCTGCTGAGGGGAGCCCCATGCTGGGCAGTCGATGTGGTTGCCATTGGCAGATTCCCCACTGTGAGTTCCTGCTGCGTTTACAGCTCCTTTTAATGCACACAAAATTTTCATGACACTCCAAGCCTTGCGTGCTGCAATAGAGATCTTTATAGATGTTCCCCTAAGGTGCAGTGAATCCAATTACATCACTGCACCTTCTTCCTCTATAAACTTTAAGATACAGATTTGTAAGACCATCTACAGTATCACAAAAGAAATTTTTATATATATATATATATTCCAGAGCTCTGTTAAAAGTTCTCTTCCTCTTCAACCTGCACACTCCAGCCCCAAGTGCCTATCTGCCATAGCTGTTCCCAAAGACAGACATAAATACCTCAACTGAATGAAGTCAAGGAATTTTAGGCAAAAATAAAAAGGTGTTGCAAATTGTACATTTCTTAAGCACAGCTTCAGCAGATGAACAAGACAAACAGTTTTATGTGCTTCCCAGGAAGAGGTGTTTTTGTGGTTTAAAATCCTAGCACCAAATACACAGAGATCCAGGTGAAACAACTGTTCCTTTGTCATGTGGTAATATAAAGCTTCATTTGCTGGTTTACACACAAAATTTACACACACAGTTGCCATAGTATCCAAAGGAATGGGATGCAGTAGTAAAAAGCAGACATTCCTAGGATGGAGAAAGATGATCCTGTGTCACTTTAAAACCAGTTGAAGCTATTATTCAACTACAAAACCAGGCAACTTCAGGGGAAAAAAAAATTGACACACTAAAAAAATTAATGGTAGCAGTTTGCACACTTGGGAAGATCTTTCTACCGGAGGTTTCAACAAGTGAGTTTTGTGAAGCTCTTATTTATGGACAAATAATATATGTTTTTAAACAAGAAAATGGGTCATCTGGATTTCACACCAGAAATTCCACAATCTGGAATTGAACAACGCACTTGAGCATTTCTAAGATTATATTTGGCAGTTAAAAAATATACACAGATCGCACCACCCATACATGTACAGCAAAATCACACCTGAAAACATGCCAGGGGCAAAGAAGCAGCAGAGGACAAGGCAAAGGAAGAAGGCAGCCAACAAGGACTAGAAAAATAAGCATACTGGTGTCCAGGACTGCCTGTCCTTAGTCAACATTAACTTAACTTCTCTCTCTAATCATCTTCTCCCTCTTAAACCTGTACTTAAAATGTGGTACGTGTTTTGACACCTTCAGAAAAAAACACTGACATTTCAGTGGAAACGGGACTGTCCTCCAAGTCAGCTCAGTTTTCAGCCAGCTCTCCTCCAAGCACACCTTCTGGGTTTAGAAAAGGCCAGATTTTTGCAGAACAGCTCTGGAGCTTCTCAGGGACCCAGCATTGCTCATGTGGCAGAGATTTAGGTCCCCTCATTGCTCACCAAAGGGTGCAGTGCATGCTCAGAGTTAGCAGTGCAAGAGAGAAAATTATAGAGAAACTGATGAGAGACTTGTTGTTGAACATAAATTAAAGAAAAGGCCCTTAATCTGCCAACCCTGTCTCTTGGAACAAGGCAAAGTAAAAGGTGGCACATCGAAAAATATAATTACCTACCTTCCAGCTGAAATAAATTATAAGCTCTTAAACCTAGCTGACAGTTCTGAGGCCTGTAGAGCAGGAAGTAAATGAAAGGTAGCTGCTCTGCTGGCTAGATAGTTCTTAAATCTCACCTCATTCTTTTCTACACTTCTTAAAGTCACAAAAGGGACTAGAGAGTCTTCTTGAAAATCATAAGTACAGTGAGCCCAGGAAGAAGGGCGTTCTGACACAAGTTCCTGCATCTCTTTTGGACCTATTTTTCCTTCAACTGAAGCACGTGATTAATAATTTTGGGAGATGACTGGATGGAAATGCTCTTCCTTCACTGCAGCACTGAGTCAGCACCAGACACCACAGTAAACTCAGTTACACACTGAACAAGGGCAGCTCATCACCCTCAGCCTTATCCCTGCCCACTGCCCGTGGATAAGGCACCTTTCACTCAGAGCTGTAATGAAAACTGTCCCAGGGAGCCTGAATGGAGCTTTACCTTCCACATTGAGCAAATAAGCAAAGGATAATTATTGTACCTGGGCTTCAGCAGGATGCAGGAATAAACAGCCCAGCAGGGCTCATGGATTTCTGGTGGCTGAGGAACCGTGGTCCTCCTGTATCTCCTGGCAATGAAAATACTGATTTCTTGTTTCACTGAGTGGTGTTTGGATTTACCTTTTTCACCTTAATTTCTGCAAGTTCCTTGATGTGTCAGCTATTTCCCAATGGGACTGAGAAGCAGGAAAGAGGAAAGCAAATGGTGTTGAGATGCAAAAATGAAATGATTTAAGAACTGACAGAAACCTCGGGAAATTAATTACAAAAGTGTCATCAAAAATGTATTGGAGAATAGAGTCACACTTCCTTTTGCTAAAGAAGGGCTAATACTGAATCAAGAGGAGGAGGAGAAAGCAACTTTCAACATTTCACATGAGGTGGAAGCTAATCAAAATACAACCACGAAGATGGTATTTCTTTTAAATGAGTTTCCCTTCAGCTTGTCAAAATGGTGATAATTTTAAGTAGATTGTACTTTGCAGTTTGATTACTACTGGATCTTGTTTTGCTCTTTGCTGCTCTTTATTTAAGTGTAGGAATTAGATTAGGCATCACAACCATCCTTCTGCTCCTAAGACTTATTTTTGCAAGACATTAGAAATATTAACAGAAACTTTTGAAAAGTCTAAAATTATTGGGCATAGCAAAACATCTAAATAAAGAGTATGAGTGAATATTTCAACCTTTATGATACACAAACATAAATTGGTTTCATCATTCCAATAGATGCCTGGGCTTGGAACCACAAGGTCACAGAATCCCTTCTCCTCCACATGCTCTGAGCTAAAGGCATCAGTGTTCATTAACTGCTGAGTAAGACTTCAAGGAGATGTTTAGAAAAAAAGCAAACCAGGCTTGTCTTTCCAAAGGTAAAATTGGGGGTCTGAGCTCCATCTCACACCAGATCACCAAAGACAGAAGCCCAGCATCCATCTGAACTTCTGAAGAGGGCCCCAGGGGACTGAGAAGAAAATAGAAAATAATGAAAATGTCAAGGAATACACACTGCATGTGTAACCTGTGAAGAGTAGGAGTATAAAAAAGTCATGCTCTCAGAAACAAAGCCTTGTCATGTAGTAAATCCAATAGTTTTTTAAAAATTCTCTTCACTGGAACAGAGTTAGTGTACTGTATCAGATTATAACTTCTCCAGGAATCAGGTAAGTGAAATAAAGGGCAGGAGAAATTTTGTACCTGGCTGGTGCTTAGCCAGTTCAGACTGAAGCTCCAGGTTATGCTCATAAGCACCCACATCCTGCTGCTAAAAGAGGGAATGGCCTGAAGTTGTGTGAGGAGGTTTAGGCTGGATATCAGGAACAGGTTCTTCCCCCAGAGGGTGGTGTGGAACAGGCTCTCCAGGGCAGAGGTCACAGCACCAGCCTGACAGAGCTCAAGCATCTGGACAATACCCTGAGGCACATGGTGGGACTCCTGGGGCTGTCCTGTGCAGGGGCCAGCAGCTGGACTTTGATGATCCCTGTGGATTCCTCCCAACTCAGGATATTCTATTCTATTCTATTCTATTCTATTCTATTCTATTCTATTCTATTCTATTCTATCAGCAGGGTTTTCAAAGTATGTACCTTGAAAAGGAGGAAAATGATACGTGGTTACCACTCATTAGCAGCCTTCTCTGAGGACATAAAAGAAATAAAAAACAATGACCTAAGGAGAGGAGAGAGAGAGATTTTCAGAGATGCCACCAAATGGTCTGGCTGACAAAAAAGTGACTTCCAGTGCAAGCTCAGGTCCATCTTCTGGACCAAAAGAGATTACAGCTGAGTCTGAACACCCATAAAAATGCCTCGTTGCTATGGCTATGAAAAGGAAAGAGCTCGCTTTCCTCAAAAGCATACTCGAACAAGAGGACAAGCTACCATGATTACAAGCAATACAGAAATATGAAGGTTTAGATGCTAAAAATTATTTTCAGTGTCTAAATCAGACACCTTTCTCCAGCTCACCCTGCTCCAGTAAAATCAGCAATTTTGGGCTGCTCTGGAGAGAAGTAACAGGAGAGCTAGAAACACGCATTTTTTGACAGAACGCATCTCTTGTCTACCGTTCTTCATTAGCTAATTTCAAAGGAATTTACACAAAAGGGTCCACACCAAAAAGATAATGATGGCTCAGAGAAAGAACGGACCTGTCTGTCATGAGGAGGTAAAATATGGGGAATTTCAAGAGTACAGGGCTGCCTACTTTCATAATTTTTTCCTTGCATGTGCCTGGCAAATCTGATTTTTAGTTTTAGTGCACAAATGCCCTCTGTCTCTTCTGGGATTTTGCTTTCAACTGCAATCCTTAATTTCATGAGATGATTGCAGAGGTATACACAGATAAGAAGTTTTCATAATAATTTCCAAATATTCCAAGCTGTTTGCATGGGGAGAAAATCAAGCCACAGCAGCTTTTCATGCAGAGCGAAGCCACAGCAGTTTAGTGCTTATGTACAGTCACAGGTATCTATGGTAACAGCAAATTCTATCACATTGCCACTGTACTCACACTTGCTCCTTCCTTGCCTTTTATGTGATACACTGGCTGGGGCTGAAGAGTCCCACAAGAGCATCCAGTCAATACCTCTCCCAGATGACAATCAAAATGGAGTATCCTATCGTGCACCATGTTTTCCAGAGCTCAGTATCGAGGCAGGAAACACCTGCCCTTAACACCTTCTGAAAGGATTTCCAAATGTTAGAATGCCTTCTGGTAAGTAACTCATTTTTTATTGACTTTTTTTTAACAAATAGTTTTTGCCTCCTCTAACCTGACTTTTCCTCTCTGTTGAAGGTACTTCCCTTGGCTCTGCCTTTATCTGTGCCTACACCCACACCAGAAACGCCTCTGTCCCAGAGTAATCACAACTCCTCTTAACCCCCACATCTCCCCTAGCACTTTTCTACTGTTGAATGAAAATTGCTGTTCCAGATCCTTGCTATCACAGACAGCAGTGGTTTCTGCTTCTTTCTTACAGGACTCAGCACTGACACATTATTATAGTTGTCATTTCTGCTGCTTCATCATGTCACACAGTCATGCCTATTTGTCAGTCCTTTATTACCCTTACATCTCCCAGAGCTTTACTGGCCTTCCCCCTCTCAGCTCTGATTTATTTATCTTGGATTACAAGCCCTAAATTCATTAGCTTGTCCTTTCATGGATTGAATCTCAAAGGAGGTTTTTTGGCTGCTCTTGGAATGTCTCTAGATACCTTTGAATTTTTTTTTCCTTGGCATTTAGAGAGTCATCTAATTTACTATAATCTGTCACTTTTGATACAGCACTGTTTGTTCACTCCTTTAGATCATCAAGGGACATATCAGCATCAGGAAAAAATAAAAAGAAAAGAGAGAGATGATGTTATTGGAACTCCCTTCAAATCACCTTACGAGTGAACAGAACATCCTCTTTTCCAAACAGCTGAAGTTGCTGAAGCATTTTATGGATATTAATCCAGAGGAGGCCACAGCTAGTCCTAGCTACAGGTAGGCTCACAGACTCCACAGCAGTTGTCCAGAAATCCTCCCAGAGAATTCAGATATTTGATTTTGCATTTAATTGCCCTGATCCAGAAGATGAATAAAACAGAGTAAAAAAAGTGCAAGCTCAGGATTGAAAACAACAACTCTATATTGAATACATTTCAATTTCAGTTATCAAAGTAAGGTCCTGTAAGTCACAAGAGGGTATTTTCTTAAATATTCAGGAGCAGAAATAAGTCATTAACTCTGTACATATCAATGGTGTTTAGAACTACTTAGGAATAATTGAGGAATTCTCCAGGGCTTGCCATTTAACCAGTTATGAGTTACTGCAGTGGGAAACACACCCTGCAAGATGGTGCTCAACGTGCAGTAGCTCTTACGTGCCATGCATTTTGAAATGACACTCCAGAACATGGGAAAAAACACATATTTTCAGAGATAACTGAAAAATTTCCAAGATGCAAATATCCTGCAACTGCAAACAATATATAAATTAAAACCAAAGCCAAGAAACCGTCCAAGATAACTGACAGAACAGAACACATCTTTCTGAATATTAGAATGACAAGATAATAAATTATTTTCAGTGATAGACCCAGGCAGCAGCAAACACACACAAAAATCTTAAAATAATCTAGGATAATTGACAGCGGCTCAAAAATACTTTTAAAATGTTCATTGTTCACCTGGTCAGAATGGTGATTAACAGATTACAAAACTGCATCCAAATGTTGCCAAGCTGTAAGTTCAGATCCCCCAAACTACTCCAGAAACCACTAGGTTTGTACAAACTAAGTGTGAAAGAATTTTTATATTCTCCCTCAAAACTGGAGAAGAGACTAAAAACAAAACCTCACAAGTGGTGACAAGCCAGGCAAGAGCTAAACACCTCTGTCAGCAGACAAGGTATCAGGAATAGCAGAGGGCATGGTTCACCTTCCATCTTTTACAAGAACAACCGCCAAAAAGCCATTTCCCCAGATTTTCTACAAAATATTTTGGACTTCTGTTCTATTGGATAGTAAACTATTCTATTAATCACAATCCCAAATGACAGGCACTACACAGTGCTGATGTTTACTTCATTTCTCCTCATTACTGGCCATCTTAGAATCATTACCCCTTCCTCAGTATTATTTACACAGCCCATTATTTTCCCACCAATCAGAGCAGAGTCACAATTCTTCAGAAGCTTGTTTAACTAACAAACTATAAAACTATAAACTAAATATTTACTGACTCCTTGTACCAAGCTTGGCAGTCCGTAAACCAGAGCAGACACAGTTCTCAGCCCACTTTGCCTAAGCGTGCATAACACCGACAATAAGGAGCAAAATAGCATTTCAGTAAAAATAGATACGAAAATGTGACTGCCATGGCTTTCATGAGTTTGGAGAGTCCAAGCTGTCAAGTGCCAGTAGGGTGTAAGGCAATAAACATCTAGAAAAATCAAGCTTCTGCCTACCCAGTTCATTTGCTGCTCAAGTACTTCCCCTGCAGCACACTGCATAAGTGGGACGTTAAGTCGGGGAAAAAAAGAAGAGACACGACAAAGAGCAGGCAGAAGAACAGCAAAGAGAAGAAGGTGTTATTTCACTACAGATTTTTTTATTTAGCTTTTCTTCCAAGGAAGTCTAAAAGTAACATTTATCTCTGTAAAGTCACATTGCTGTTCTGGGAAGATATTCCTAAAACCCAGCAGTGTCCCAGAATTTGGCAAAAAACAAAAACGCAAAAAACAAAACAAAACAAAACAAAACAAATCTGAACCAACGGTTTGGAAATATGGCCCTGCTCCCATTGTGGGTTCAACAATGTTCTCTTACCCACACATTCAACCTGACCCATATGATCTCTGTCTTCAAAAATTTCATAAAAATCAGAATTGGATGATTCTACAATAAATCATGGGCCAGCCATTTCCAGAGATCACAGCCTGATCCATCTTTTCTGGAGGGGCATATAGCACCTCCTTGAACACCCCTTTTATATATATATATATTTTTTTATATATATATATATCACCTAGAATAAGACTTTCTTACATCCTGAAGGAAAAACAATGACAGAGTTTCTTCATTCTGTTTTAGCCAAGCGTGGATGGGGCTTTAACTAAATATACCCTTTCTGAAACTGAAGTGCAGAGAGGCAGGGGTAAAGCTGCACAGGAATGTCCAGGCACAGCCTTTGGCTGATAAGGTATCAAATACCTGCCCAATGATGGTAAGTTGGTGGAAGCAGCTTGGAGAGCTGCAAGGGTTTCAGTCCTTGAGTTGAAAATCAAAGTGTGTATAAAAGCCACAGGACTGCAAATTCTGCATTTCAGGTCAGCCAGAAAAGCATATAGAATCTTCTTATGATCTCTCAATGCCTCATTTACTCAAAACCATGGACTCTGCACTCAACCCTAAACATTGTATACAGTGCACAGGCTTTAAACAGTAAAGAGAACACATAGCACACTCTGGAAAATCTGTGGTCTTCTAAATTAACATATGACATGGAAAGCCATCTACTGAACCATTTGAAAACTTGCTTGAAAGCATGCAGACGTGGTGGAAAATTCCTACACAGCGTGCCATCCAAAAGCGTTCTCCCTTCTGTGATTTCTGATAACCTAATGTGCCTGGCAACCGATCATTCCCGGGCAGAACACTGACACACCATATTTCTTGTGCCCAGAAACACGAGAAGTAAATCTCAGTCATGGAGAGAGTTTAATTCCAGGGTCATTCCAGGGCCATTTCAGGGTCAAGAGGGAATTTCTGGAGAATGACCAAGCTGGATAAGGAGGCAGGATTGAAAAAGAACATAATTTTATCTGTATCTAAGGAAGACACAAATGGCAACAGAAATGTTCTAATGTTGCAGGATGGTCTAGTTCTTAGAGGTCAAAACTAATTAGTCAAATTAAAAGCCTTTTAGTCCTGCTAAGGGCTAACCTGTCAATGGAAGCATTTGGCTGAAGGTAAGAGTACCTCAAATAAAGTCAGTGGAGTCTTGAATATCCAGGAGATCAGGTCTGTCCTTGAGGAATTCTCCAGGGACACGTATAAAGGGAACACTGGGGATACATACTTGCATATGTGTATATACATACTTACCTATGGGTAGTAAAATATATCTCACACGTTAAAATAAAAATATATACACATATATTGATGGATGGATGTATATTTAAAAAATCCACAACAGTTTTTGCTTGGATATTTCAGTTCAATATCAATTTCAATATCATCCTTTACCTATAGTGGAGTCAAAACAAAACATTTAAACCAAGTGGTGTTTAACTATTCAGCTCTTATATTCCCCCAGTGGCAGCAGTATATAACAGATTTTTGCCATTACAGACTTAATAAATCATATTTTATATCAGTGTTACATGGCAAACCCTCACTGGATTTATTGATTTGTTCTTTTTTTCCCTAGGTCAAGTTAAAACTTTCTTGTGCAGATAAATATAGATTCAGAGCTAAAAAACAACCTGAAGCACATTCAGTTTGAGGTTTCTTTCTCCATACTGTGTTGTAGGTTATGCTACCTCATGGCCAAAACCGAGAAGCCAAAATCCATCTTCAGAGATAATTAAAAAAATTCAACTGTGAAATGAAACTATCAGCATGCCACCTTTTAACTAACAAGATTAGAGCTACAAAAGCTGTGAGCTTATACAGGTCTCACCAGTGTAAGTCCCTGTGGAACTGAAAACTTTATAAAGGATTTCAATACAAACCCACAACATTTGAGCATGCCTGAAATACACAGAAGCAAGTTATTTCATTTTATTGAGGCACCGTACCAGGAGACACCACCAAACGTGACCGAAAACAAAGACTTGTAGGAACGAGGACTTTAAAGGCTGTCATTGCATCTGCAGCATGCTCCTGTAACCTCATCTTGTGCACATACTCCTGCTCTTAGTGGGTTCAGTGATACGGTGAAATAAAATGCACAAATTTTCAGGATTTTTCCATATCCCACTTGGGCCAAACAGAACCTGCTCAGCTCTTGTACACAAAAAGCATTATGGAAATAAATGCTAAAGCAGTGCTGAATCACTTTATCAATTACCACTGGTACCCTAGCCAGGCTTCTCATCTTACTCATGAGAATCCAAACACTTCTGCACAAGGGCCCAGTGGATCCATCTCAAAATTCTGAAAACTGAATTTTCATCTTTGATTTTAAAAAGTAAAATCTAATCCCTCAGCCCTGTATGTATGTTAGAAGGAAGGTTTCTATTCCCAAAATTCTTTTGCTTTAATGATAGATATTCTGGAGCTCCTGGAGAGTCTGAACCAGCTCAGGGTGCTACTCTTAAGTGTACCAAGAGGCTGTGGACCCTTGGTTCAGAAGGAAGAATGGACCTTTGGTCCAGAAGGAAGAATGAATACTGATGGGATATGAACTTACTGCACTTGCAACACTGCCAGCTAGAGGGGATCCACTGCCAAAAAGTTGTAATTTGGGCGTAGTTCAACACATGCAGCCCTCAGCACTCACTCCTGTAGTGGACTGGGATAAACAGTCCCAGTGTAATCCCAATGGGCCAACATTTCCTCTCTGGGCCCCCACTGCACTGCTGGAGTTCTGGAAACGGCCTCTGGTGCTCTGAAGTTTAGTGCACAGATGTGAGAAGCCCACTAATACAAGCCCTTGAGGCAGAGAGTAGTGGGGCTAAACAACAAAGATCAGCAGCTGGAAATTACTACTGAAGGAAAAGCAGAACTGGGATCACACAGAACATCTTTGCCATCTCGTGGGAAATCCCTCTTACAAAGGGCTTGTGGCTCTCCAGATGCTCCTTCCAGCCCTTCCTGTAGATGGGCATCACAGTTGCTTACTTCCAGTCAAGGGGCACATGACAGCCTTGTAGTCCCCTGAGTTGCCCACATCTTCCTCCAAAAGTCATAAACTCTATTTTTATTCCAAATTCCATAGGTTTCCTGATCCACAGTGGCTTTCACACCCTCCTTTTTGTTGCCCATGCTGTGTGCATTGGTGCACTGCAGTTGGGCTGCTGATCCTGCCACCTTTTTGGGAGAAGAAGACATAATTCCTTTGTGACCATTCTCAGGTGGATCCGTGGGTTTTAACACATCAATAACCTTTGCACCTTTGCTGCCACATGGATCTGCACCCCCTAACTCCAGAGAGAGCAGACCCAAGGAACTTGCTAGCACATTATCCCTCAGTGTTGCTGTGCCCACCACCATCCCCAGCCACCCTCTGGCAAGGCTGGAACATCATGGTAGGAAGGAAAAACCCCACTGAATCAAGGGGAAAGCGGGGCCTCCCCCATGCAGGGAGGCTCATTACAAATCCCCATCAAAAATAGGATTCTCCAAGCAAGCATCACCTCTTCTTCAGAAGAATTTGAAACATAATGTCTCTTACAACTCAGAGACACAATTACCATGGTTAATTAAACAACCCATAATAAAAAAATTACATGTTCTGACATGCACAAGGAAAGTGTGAGTGCTCAATACCACATCTGGTGATAAAGAATAAACAGTTTGCACGTCCTGTAATTTTAATCTTGGAATTCAGAGCAGTCAATGAATACACTTCGGGGCAAAGGGCTTGGTAACTGGTTACCTTCACAGGGAAAGCAGGGAAGCAAACTGCTGAAAAGTCTGCTACCCCAGGTGAGCACCAGCCAGCAAAAATAACATACACAAGTGGGATCAACAGGCTGCCCAGAAAATTAGAAGTTTAGTTTTGCTGAAGGAAAAAAAAAGTACCCTCAATAATTTAGGAGCCATCTGATACACATGAACTTTAATTCTAGGTTGCTAAGTCAGAGCTATTAAAAAACAGGGTTTCTTGAAGCTATTTAGTGACTTACATGGTTCTAATTTCAGCCCAAGTTGGCAAGGTGAACTGGGGAAAAAAAGCAAAGAAAATATCTATGCATCCATGTGATCTTATTTTTGCTAAATAAAAATTAGTTCCCACACATCAAGTCAGATTCTGAAGTGCCACACTCATTTTTGGCTCCTAGCAACTGTTACATAGATCTGGTCCAGACACAGAGCAGTATTTTTGTAAGCATTCCTACAAAAATACTCTTTTGTCTGTTCCAGTTCAGAATTGCATTAATATGAAGAAAAATAAGATTTCTCAGAAACATCCACCTATTAAAATGTGAAATTCCATTGAAAACATGCCTGTTATGGCAAATTTTCTACAGCTTCACTCAGCTCCAGTAATTGGGTACTAAAAAGAATGTTCACTTTGCTTCCTTAAGAAGATTTCATCTCTTCAAAAGGGATTGAAGACCCCAGATCTTGAGCACAACCCTTTACAGGCTCTCTCCTATACAAGCAGCTCAGTAGGACACACTTTTGCACCCTTTACATTTGTATCCCCCAGCCTTTACTTTTATCATATATAATATTCTGAAATCACACTTCTAATCAGACATCCAATTCCCCTCGTGCTCCAGCCCACCCCCTCAAACCATCAAAAATAGAAAGACTGGGAGAGGAAGAAACGAAGCCAAAAGCAAACCTTCCCAGGCACAAATTTTGGCTCTAGTTCTCACCATCCCCAAAGGCCACAGCCACCTGGGGGTGATGTGACAGCTCTGGGGCTTCTTCTCTGTGCACAGCCCTCAACCCTCAGCAGCATCAGGAACCTTTGGCCAGCAGGTCAAAGAAGGGGCCGGAAAAAAAAAGTAAATCATGTCTAAAGCGGAAGCATAAGCTCATTCTCAGACATGAGATGATGATGTGAAATGCCCAGCTTCACCTTGATGGTATGAATCACACATTTGGCCCTCAGACAAAGTTTTTGTCTTTCTTTCCTGTTCGGTGTGAAAGCACTTCCACGGAGAAAGCTGCTGCACAGCAAGGTCGTGCTTCTCTGAAATCTTTCCCACGTCCCAAGTAAACTCTCAGACGCTCTACTTAGCTAAAACACAGAATCTTTGTGAGGGAAGTAATGCAGCACAGCTAAGATATTTTGAAATACCTGATGTTTCTCCCCAGATGAAACAGTAAGAAGAACATTCCTGGGACTAACTCAATATCACAACAGAGTCACAGGAACCAAGGCAATATCAGCTCAGGAGCTTTACATTAACACTAGACTGCCCTAAAAGCAGATGGTATTCAGAAGAAGCTAGAAATGTCATGATCTGTGAACTTACAAATAAGTGAGTTAGAAAAACACATGGCCAGGTCTTTCCACGATCCGTGGTGGAGGAAGAATAAATTAGCAATGACATTTCAGAGGTCACGCTTAAACGACTCAAGAGTCTTCACTCCATTTACAAAAATGACAATTAGCAAAGAGACACAGGAATCAGAGCCATCTGCAGGAAGACAATCATGAGTGTGGCACATTTTGGCAGCCCCAGGTGAGCTTTAGCAGGGCAAATGTCAGGTAAGAGCAGCATCGTAGTGACAGAGTGCAATGGGAGCTGCTGGATCCCCTGGGTTGGTGTTATTGCCTGAGCACGGTGCTTTGGTTATCTTCACATGGTGAAATGTCACTCTGCTACTCTGTTCAAGATGTGAACAAGTCTAATGTAGGTTTTATTTGCCACAGACACACTCCTGTCCCTGTCCTGTGAAAATGTTCTCTCATGCTGTCAGTGCTAGGACCTGGCAACACAATTTCTTCCTCTGAACAAGTCAGGCTGTGACGAGCTAAATAAATTCAAACCAAAATGCAGGACACATGCCTCTGTGAAAGCCTTTTCTCAAAAGTTCCTAAGAATGGGTATCTAGAATGGAAAGCAAGACAGAAACACAAGAAGGGAGAGGAAAGAAAGAGAAAGAGGGAAGGATAACATTTCACTGTAGGAAATGCAAAAGAGATGGGACTGAATGAGCCTACACCACATGCTGAACGTGCTACAGCTCTACAACAAGTACCAAAATATGTGACAGACACAAAGGATACAGCATGTTCCCCTCAATTGCACGGTATTTCAGAAGAAACCAAAAAAAGAAAAATTAAAAACTCACTTCTTCCATAAACTAGACTTGTAATAAAAGCCAGGTCCTTAGGTTTGTCAGAGACAAAGGTGTTGGCACTCCTGAGCCACGGCAGTGCTCTCCAGAGAAACAGGGAGCACATTTCCAGCCTGCCACTGTCATGCTGGTCCTTCCATGACTGCCTTTTCCCAGCACACAGCACTGGGGAGAGGCACAGGATGAACTGGCAGCCCTTGTTATGAATGGTGAGGAGGCATGACCTGGTCAGGAGCTGCTTGCAGCCACACAGCTGCACAAACTGCCCTCAGGACAGATGCTATGCACAGCCAACCAACCAGCCTTGCAACAGAGCCCTCAGGGCAGTGACAGCCCCTAAGAAGATCCTCCTATTCCCACAGAAACAGCTCTTCCCTCTAGAATACGTTTAGAGATGACAAACTCACCACCTCTCCAAGGGCTGACATTCCCTTAGATTCCTGGGTTTATTGGTGATTTCTAACTCCTGGCCACCCTGATGGTTTCATTTGGAGAACCAGGCTGTTTTCCAGATCAGCAAAAGGAGACAGAAGTGAGGCTGGTATTTCTGGCAGTCCCTGTCCCCAGGGAGGTCTCAAGGGGCTTTTCCTACACTATCCCTGGGGAAATCCACATGGACAGGGCAGCTGGATGGACTGGCCTCACCCTGAACTGCTACTACCTTGTTCCTCTCTCCCAAAATACCTGCTGGAGCCTAAGCATGCTTCTCTTGTCTCTTTGTAATCCTAGCTTGCATCTACAGCTGTCAATATATTCCCTCCTACCCTCTTCTCCACAGAATGATGCATATGCACAAGCCCTTACTTTTTTTTCCTCCCTCAAATTTCCACCTCTTTCCTTCCACCAAAGTACTTCTGGTCCTCTCACCACCCCCAGCACAGAACAGCACTACATTTTTAGCATGCAGTATTTAACCTCACTATTTATGCTTTTCTTTTTGTTTGGTCTCTTACATCTAGGGAGAAAACATTTCCATTAATGGACATGGTGTCAATTCAGAGTCAGAAAATGTTACATTTTGCAGCTGCCTCAGTTGGAGCCTTCTGACCACAATTCCACAGACAGCTTCGCTCAAGAGTAGTCTGAGCACTGCTTTGGCTCAGGACAGGCTGTGACTGTGGCAGGCCAGGCCAGACCTGGCTGCAGGGCAGCTGCTGCAGAAATCCCAGGCACTCCCAGAGCTCTGCCAGGGGAGGAACAAGGGATAACAGAGTAGGGGCAAAACCGACCATGGCTGCCAGGATTTCAGCCTCCCCAAGCTGCGGGAGGCTGTTAGCACAGACAGATAAATATCCTTCTCCTTTAACACCTCCTCACTCACAGCTCCAAAGCTTTTTGATGGGCACAGGGCACTGCCCCTGGTCGTGAGCAGCCCTACTAAGACAGTTCTCCTACAGTTTATACCCTGGGGGCGTTCTTCCCTTGCAGGGGCTGGTGCTTTCTGTCAGCAGGAGACAGTGCAGCATTCCCCAGGAGCACAGGAGGGAGGGAAAAGTGAAAAGAGGAGAGCTGAGCTTGACCTGTCCCCTTCCTCACTCTGCCCATTCACACACCCATGACAGGCAGGGGGGCAAATAGAAAAATGGCCTGGGAGGGATAATGGCAGAGCACATCCACACTCCAGTCACCGTTGGGATGCTCAACAGCAAAGGAAAACAAGAATAATCTATATTCAAGACATACGTTTTGTCATATCTATAAATTCTGTAGCAAATCTTACATAGAAGAACCACACCAATTAGGCAGTTCTGCAAATACTGTGCAGATGTCTCAAAACCTCGCCAACAATTTATACAGTGAATACTACTTTACTGCTGTGTTTTCTGCACACTTTTCCACATAGAACTTGAGTGCTGTGTTTCCAGCAATATACATGGATTTTAGTATCTTCTGCACATGGAAAGTACCAAGATCTGGGCACTTTTGAAATATGTCAGAGGAATGAGGCAAGGTACTAATGGTTAGTGCAATCCTTGAAAATTCAAGTATTCCTTTAAAGCCATAGATAAAATTACTAGAGAATACAATTATTGCTTTAAGATAAAAACATTAAAGATTGTATTTGTTTAGGGCAGAGGCTGCAGGACAAAGCAACAACTACAAGTGGTTACAGTCCTTGCAGGGCATTTCCTCTCCTCCCCTTTTTCTGCTGGGACCTGTAAACTTTTAAAACTTTCCACCAGAACATATTTGCTGCCCATTGCCACACACAGAAATGGTGGTCCCATCACCCTGGCAGTGTCCAGACAAACAGGTGAACTGCTGGGGGTGCACAGGCGGGCCAGGACAGGTGCCTGCTCTTGCTGCTCATTTCTTGTGTTAACAGCAATATTCTCACTCTTCCTAATGAAGACAGGACTGCAAATTACTGTGTCATCTTCAAAATTTGAAGGGTGCCTGACTAAAATTCATTTTTGATAAACTCCGTTCTAATCCTGTTAAAGTTTTGATATGAAATTTAAAGAAGAAAGAGTTAAATTCTTACTCACTGCACCACTGAATAGATGGGTTAAAGACAGCTCCTCACTCAGCTGTTTTCATTTTTATTCTACAAATAAAAATCAATTCCCCATGCATATTCTAATCATGCTACCTCTGAATTTCCTGGACAGGGTGTGGACAGCAGCAGCAAGGGAAATTTAAACAAGATAATAATTTTCACAGGGGCTATGAGAAGTCGGAATAGCTGTACCGTAATGAAAGCGTGTTGGAATGAATTCATTGCCATCTGTCTTTATTTTGCTAACCAGCTCAATCAGACACCACAAATATACTCAAACATGAGAAAAATATTTAAATTATTTGTGTTCTGTCCTATTTCAACGTGTAGCTCTCAGTATCAGTGTTTTTGTCAATTTGAATGCTCATCAGTAGCAGTGAATTCATTTGTGCACAGCCTTTGGGGATATACCTGTGCAACTTCAAATCCACATCACCAGCATAATGCAAAAAAGCCCACAGTAAAAGTTAGAATATTACAATTTTAAAGTTGTTCAAGGAAGCATGACAAAAAAGTACCAAAAGAAACTTTGCTCCTCATTGTCACAGTAATTAAAAAGCCCTACAGCTTTTCTAATTGTTGGGTAGGAAAAAGCTCAATACAAAAATTTCATGTAGTTCTACCACAACATTTCTCGTGCAAAGCATAATCCTGTAGAGTGAGAAGGAAATGATGGAGACAGAGGAAAACAGAGGAAAGGAAATGGACTGTATGAAAAATACAGACAATAACGAGAAACTATCTGACAACAATTAATCAACAAGAATGAAAAAAATTCAGAGCTCTGTCCTCCAAAGAGCTGCGGGAACGTGCCCTGGAAGCCACCTTCTCCCTGGACCCTATCCTTCAGCCTTCACAAGCAGCCCCAATCTTTCCTAATCCACAAGGGCAGGAAAGGGGCCAGCGAGGATTGGTTTGAGGAGAGACCACGTTGCCCAGAGACACTCCTGGGCAGATGAGAATTACTAGACAAGGTCAGCCTCAGCAGCTGCCCAGAGACAGCTCATTTCTTTCCACCCTTCGTACCGAAAGGCAGCTTCAACCCTTCCAGTCTGCAGTCCAAGGAGGCAGAGCGAGAGCCAGGGCCATTCCCCTGGGCACATCCTGTGCCACAGCCTGAAGGTGCAGATGTTTCATTTGCTGCACACAGCACTCAGCAGCACAGCGTGGCTTTGCAGTACCTGAGGTGGGAGTTATTGCTCAGCAAGTGGTGCAGAATGAAGGTTTACAGCACATGGGTGGACTCGATGATCCTGATTCAGGATGGTTTTCCACTCTAAATGCTTCTATGATTCTGTATCTACTCCAGAGCTTGGCTTTATCAAAAAAGAGGTACAGCATCATAAAGCTGAAACACATCCCCTCCTCCCAGCACACCACCATGCCACTCCACTGTTGTTTTCTCAAACACCAACAGGGCAGGAACCAGCACCACACAAGCACCAAACTCTTCTTACACACACCCACCCTCCTCTGCTCAGCACTCCCGATCCAGCTGATCTTCAGCAAGAGAAAACAATTACAAGGGTGCAGAATGAAGGGCTCCTAACACCAGTGTGTGCTCACAAACCACTCGGCACGGCAAACCTGGATGGGTTTAAGCAGCCCCCTCTCTGCAGAAGGTTTGCTGGCAGCAGCAGAGCAGCCAGAGCACAGGCAGAAAGTGAGACCCTGCTGCTGCAGCTGAGCTGTGCCTGCCCCAGCAGCTGCCTGTGAGCCAGGGCACGGGAGAGCACGTCTCACTCCCTGGCACCAGCGATTGATTTATTGCAGATAATGGAAACACAAGGTGCTTGGTAGTTCAGATTCCTGCTCCACATCCAGTTTTAGGGAAGGGGACCAGAACATGTGGAAGGTAGAGATTTGCAGTGCTGTTCTTTACTGGTTATTTAGGGCAACAGGCAAAGTTTCAAGTTCTCTCTGTATTACAGGCTCCAGTCCCCATCACTCATTCCCCTCCACCAGCCCTGCACACGTGAAAGGCTCCTGCTCCCAAAAACAAGAGTCGAGCAAGGCTGTTGACAGCAAGAAACAAATTTCATGCTGTACCCAGTAGAGCTGCAAGTGTGTTAGCAGCAGAAAAATCAGCACTTCACTGAGGTTCAAGACTTCTACAGTGGAAACACATGAAGGAACACTCTGCTGAATCTTTGCATTTCTCTTTTTTTAGCCTTTTTTTCCCCTGAGTTTGTATTTTTCCACCACATGCAGACAATACTAAATTTGGAATTCCTCAGCTGTGCACAGCAGTAAAAACATGTAGTCCTATAATGCTGCCTCTTATGAAATCTCTTTTCCTGGCACAGCATCTTTCTTGCTAGAACAGACTAGAGATACAGAGAATTCCTCGGTGCAACCTAGAGACTAAATTTATTTTACGTAAATAAACACTTTGAAATAACTTGAACTAGCAGCTGGTGCTGCCATCAGGCACCCCAGAATAAAACCACCACTGCCAGGCTGAACATGAGCAGCTGAACCCCAGCACGGAGCAAGAGGAAGAGAAGCCAAGGGAAACGAGTCGGTACCTCAGCACCTGCCTGAGATAGAGAACAGAAAGCTCCCCTAAATCAGACAAAGAAAATCAGCATTGCTTCTCACACCCCAAAAAAAGTGAAACACAAGCCACATGGGGCCACTTGGAGGAGAACAATGATCACAAATATGCTGTTACTGAAAGGAAAGATCAAAATATCTTCGTGAAAAGAAACCAGGAAAGCAAATCAAGGAAGGAGAAAAAAGAAAAACCATCAAAAAACATACCTAAACCAAAAAGGAACATCAGAAAGGGCTTTCTTCATTGAAAACTCGCTGTAGCTTGGAGGCTGATAAATGGACATTTGGAAGGTAATTTGTTTCCATCCCTTTTGCAGTTTAGTACTGATGCTCTAAACGATTCCATTCACTGCTTCCGATGCAAACTTCATTTACCATCAGAGGACCAAACACCACGGACTGTCAGGTGAAGGATGTTTGAGTCTGCAAAGTTGAGCACAGTCTAGGTGGAGGAGATTCTGAATAATGCAGTTTGAGAGTCACTCGGGTCCATAATTTTTCATCTAAATCCTCCGTCAGGGAATAAGTCTTTTGGCATCCCTTCCTTCACAGAAAATTAATTTAATTCTAAACAGCAGAGACAAAATGAAACACCTCCCATTTGAAGAAACCAAAGGTCAAAGAAAGTTTCAATCTTTGGATTAAAAATAATAATAATAGGTAACTCTAGCCCTTCAATTGATTTAATTATAAAGAAGTAATTAAAAACTGCTCTACTCAGAAAGAGTGGCAAAGCAGGCTTGCAAACTGAATACCCAGACAATTGCATGCCTGAAAGCTGGGCATATGGCATGAATAATGAGATGGCTGAGAGCTGTTCCAGTTTGCCATTTTTCTTTATCCAGATAGGGGTTTGATGGAAACTACAAGTGCAGAGAGGATATTTGATAAGTGAGTATTCATTATGAAAAGATGGCTTAAGATGCAGATGTTGAAGACTGGAATATGCCTCAATCCTCTTACAAAGGTGATTCTCACAGCCCTTATGCCCTGAACAGCGTGTCACAAACTCTTCTTGCTTTTACAATATTGCTAGATTAGCTCCTAAAAAAAAAAAAAAAAAAGAGTTGTCCTGAAATGTGAAAAAACCAGGATGCCCACAAAGCATGGGAGAGGCAGGACATAGCAGCTTATGGTGCACATAGATGAGAGGCAAACACAAGCAGAAGTTATCTACAATAAAATATTCAGTAACCAGGCCATTATCAGGCACTTTCATCATGATAACAGCCTCCCAGCTGAGATTGGGGTATTAATATTGGTAGGTTGATACCTTCCTCTAATAACTTTGGCCTAAAAACATAAGCGGCTTTTACATTTTTAATTACGACTGGATTTTATTTTGAGGCTATAATCCTTTTCCAGCAATTGGATTAATGAAAATAGTGATTTATAGGGAGGACTAAAAAATAATCCAGGGAGAGCAAAACTACCCTGGCAGAGGAGAGTCCTGCTCCAGCAGGACACACAGAACCAGGTCAGAGGAGCTCCATCAGCTCCCACCAGCCACTGCCAACACCTGCAGGACTGAGCTTTGAGGGGTTACATCCCAGGTCCTCTTGGAGAAATACCTGGAAGGAAAGCACTGCTTTCATGGTACTCTCTGCACTGGGTCCACTTTTTTTTTTTTTTTAAAAAACATCAGAAACTAATTTGCATCATCTCATGTCAGGTCTTTATTTGTATTCATGTAGGCTCAGGACAGGCAATGAGTGAGGATCCTCAGATGATACACCCACAGTGCAGTTCCCCCAGGAGAGTTTGTTGTCATGTCCTCACTGTCCCTGAAAACCTGTTCCTGTCCCTTTGCCACCACACACCCCTCCTCTTAAAATTTAATCTCAGCACGGTGAAAGGAGCACAGCAGGTCCTGTTCTTGAGCAGGGCTTCAGCTCCTGAAAGCAGATTCTGGCCCATTACAGAACCATGCCGTATCCAATTGAGAATGGATTTTCATTTTTGCAGCCTCCACAAGTCACTTTAGGTGCAGTATTTTGCCCCTGCAGTAATTTTCACTTTTAAATGTCTAATTCCTTGTATTTTAGCACTTACCAGGGTAACTGCTATTCACACAAATGTTCACAGTTTGTCAAAATCACCTAGTGAAAAACCCCATCATTAAAAAGTGTTAATTCATGGCAGAGAAAACATGGAACGTGGCTCTATGTTTGCTAATGTAGATGAGTGAGTAGAACTGCTTGAAAAAAATAATGACAATTAAAACTTCTCATGGAATAACATTTTTAAAGTACTAGGATAAAAATGATAGGGTTTGGAGTTCTTTTATTTAAAATAAACCAGAAGGTTTGATTTTGCTTGGGTGTTTTGGTTTTTAAAATAAACCAACCAAAGAAAAATAAAAACTTTAAAAAAAACCAACCAAACAAAAACAAACAAACAAACAAAAAAAAACAGAAAACCCCAAACTTAAATGTTGATACAAGATTTGCACAGCATTTTCTTGTTACATGAAAAAGGCATTTTTTTCCCCAAACTCTCAGTGATTGTACAAAGCACAGAACATGCAAAAAAATTAAACACCACAAAATAACACTAATAGAATATATGCACCTAAAGTGAATCACCTTGCTATCAGGAGCCAAAATTAGATTCCTGCTATTATTTAACTCCTGCTAATAGATTTCTCTTGTGGAGATGTGGAAAACTGCAACGACCCTGTGAGTTCTCGTCCCTGCCTTATTTTCCCGTATCTACAACACAATTTTTGGACCCCACCTCGTACACAAGAACAGCACACACGCACACCAAGGAAGTTTGAAAATCCTACAACAACAAAAATAAAACCCAAAACATAACCAGGTCCTCCACAACATTTCTTGCAGGTATTTTTTCTGTTGTCAGGCGGCCATTGAGCTCCATTATGTCCACATTGCATGCGCTGTGTATGTGACAAATACACACAGCATGTACAATGAGGACACGATGAAGCCAGAGTGGACAGGTCACAAGTCGCTTCAGAAAGGAAAATCAGCCTCTGGTGGTGGCCCAAGCCCTGCAGCAGTGCTGGGGAAAGTTCTCTACTGGAAAAAGAGGTGATTGTAGACTACTGGAATGCCCAAGAGTCAATTGTAGAAAGAAAGAAACTGCTTCAGAGCTAGTGAGTTAAAGGAAAGGGAGTACATCAAAAGGCACTGAAAGAAGAAAGCATACAGGAAATAATCTAAGTGTAATTGCAATTATCAATATTTCAGTCTAATGGCACTGCAGCATTACTGGAAGCCAACAGATTTATCAGTGCTTTAGCAGAAGTTTTAGAAACCTCTGCACGTGCACTTTTTTTTAAGCACTTGTACTATTACCTGGATTTTAAAAAAAACAACATTATTGACAACTGCTAGAAGCACTGCAAATTAGGAAAAAAAATCTCCTGATCCCCTCAACCATAAGTATTTTGAAAGCTTTTGAAAAGCAGCACTAAAAGTACTTTCAGAACTTTGTGCTTCAGGCAAATAAGTTCATAACAAATAAAACTTTATTAAAGCCCACAGATTTTTTTTTATGGATATTGCAACAAGGCATTTATAAAATCACATCAGAAAAGATGGGCTGGAGACATATTAGACATCTCTGACAAAAGATCAAACTATAATATATACATTAATAAAGTTTAAAATAAGAAAGACCAGCAGAAATAAGATTAAAAATAAAGCAATACCACAACACATTTCCTTCTTCCATCTCTCACTTTGTCACTGACAACACAAGAAAGATGAGGTTTTTCCACATGCCCTGAGAGCTCAAAGAATGATTCTTCCTGGCATTAGGTAATGTTAGGGTGTTTTCCAAAAGAAATGATCCCAATAAATATTTTCCAGAAATTTCTTCCCATGAATACTCCATAGGAAGTGTCCTCCTTTTTTTTCCTTAATGGAGAGGTATTTCATACAGAAAGCAATATGGAATTCTTGGCCTCACAATATTTTCAAAAACAGCCTTAGTACTCTCTTCTCAAATATTAGGTGGAAACCAAATAATTCATTATTGTCTTTGCTAATATTATGTTCTTGGTATTTTCTCACCTTTAAGAAAACTCCTTTTTCATAGAATTTTTTTGTTTCATCTGTCATTATGTAGAAATAAATAAACATAAGCACTTTTGTTTCACAAAAAGGGAACGTAAGGTAGAGAATTTAGTTTTTCTTACCATTCTTCACAACCTTTTAAAATATTCTTCAAGACAGCTTTGAGCACAGTCAGCAGCCTAAATATACATTCACAAATCTGACTTGCCATACAGTACCACAGCACAGCTATTCTCATACTCTTCATCATAAAATAAACTGTTTCTCTCAGTCAAGCCTGATTCTTGAGAATCAAGAACACCCCTTTACCTGAAACAAGGTCAAAACCTCACGAGAGAAGGCAGAACCTTAGGTGTTATGCAAAGACAGTTTGTTCAGTATTTGGCTTAATTCAGGTTTTCTAATAACTGGGAGATTTCTAACTCATCACACTCCTATGTTGCTATGGCAGCATAAGATACATGATAGCAGTTCCTGTGAATGCAGTTTCCAAAATGCAATTCTTCTTTCCAGGTATTAATTCATAGAATGATAAATAAAGTCAGGTGAAAATTCTTCCATTCACACCAAACACAGCTTCCTGTTCTTGACCTAAAGGAACTGCTTGGCCATTGTAAAAATAAAGTTCACTGGAGCTTCAACCCATCTCAAACGTACTGTGAGTTCAGCAAAACTGCGCCCTTCACTGATATCCTTCAGCAGCTCAGTGAACCGTGCTTGTTCCTGGCTCAAAGGCTGGGGCTGCAGAAAGTAGAAAACCCAAACAGAGCCTCCTTACAGCAGCTCCTGATCCCCTCACAGGTCAGCACAGTGAGAGACCCAGCTCGCTGCAGAGACAGCGCTCAGCACTGCACGGCTTTTACACCAGGGAGCCTCTGTCCTTCAGAATGCCAAAGTCCCACACAGACATGCCAGCCTATAGGACAAAGTATCCAGTTTTTTATATTGGATCAGTTAAGCAGATGAAATATATACTCTTAAAATTCAAAAAACCGTAAAGAACACGTTACTATCAACATCACCCATTTCTGTGTCCACTTCAGGAAAACACTCATATGCTTACGACAGACAGAGGTTGCAATCTCTGCAAGTCAGGAAAATACAGAAGATGATTCAAAGAGCACAGAAAGGTTTGCTAGAAGTAGAGAACTGACACCCTGCTTTGTGCACCAAAGGGAGGTGGATCCTTCTTTCGCCCACAAACCTCTCTTTCATGAATTCAAAAATTCTGAACTGAATCTTCATAAAATGTGAAAAAATGGTGTTATTTTTTACCAGACCTCTTGGCAGAAAATGATTTAAATTTATATCAAGTGTAGGCATATGTAATTTCCCAAGTATATTTTCTGTATCAAGCTGATAATAGGTGCTATTGAATATCCATTACATTTGAATGAACAAATACAACCACTGAATGCCAGAAGTACATTCAGAATATTTAAAATTTCATATAGTGAAGCCACTGACAATTTTTGAAATACTGAATTATGAATGCTTCAACACCACAGGCTCAGGGAACAGAAAATGATGATCAACTACATTGGTTACAAGCTAATTCCAAAGGTCATTTGAAAACTTTTCATATGTTTGCATAAACTACCAGAAGGACAGAAAGGAGAACAATCAAAGCCTTCAATATATGTTAATCCATCATGTTGCCATATACAGCATTCACTTCTCAGTTATATAATGCCTGTGCACATTCATGTTCTAATTTTATAAAAGAGGCAGGTCTTATTATATCTAAAAAGCATATCTATCTACAGGGCAGATTAACCATTTGGTTACTCTCAGACCTGCTCATCAATCACACATGATCAGACTGACAACAGCATTTGGCACTGACACAATTTCTTTCTCTGGACAGCTTCAGCAACTTTGCAGGGATACTGACCATTTTTTCAATAGAATAAGGAAAATCCTGGAAGGTTTCCAGCCCTCTGCATGTCAAGATGTGCCCATATATACCTGATATTTGTCCAGAGACTTCCCAGCCCAAACCTGGAGATGGGGCACATTATCAGGGTCCTGTGTTCAAATTCCAAATGGCGGGGAGTGATTGTACCCAGGGCAACTGGAGCGGGGTCCTCGGACTACAGACAGGCCCAAAGTTCTATCTCAGATCCACACCTCAACATTGAGCTGAAAGTAAAAGCTCCAGCACCCCTAAAAAGCTGGTAGAGTGAGGGGTCAGAAAGCCAGGAAAAGGCTGGGCTGTCTCCACGCTGGTGAAAGACGACAAAGAGCTGCCACCACAGCTGGTGATGGCCACTTGAGGTGGATGCTGGAGCACAGTGTTTAGAAAACCATCAAGAGCTGGTCACTTTGATCTCCTGCTTGTGCAGCAATGACAGTGACATGGGCTCCCCAGGGTTTTCCAAACCCTGCCTTACTGCTGGCCATGCCAGACCCAGCACCTCCACCAGAACTGGTCATGTGTCCCCAAAAGTCTCCTGGCTTATAGCACTGACCTTCAGAGTGGTCCATCTGCCCAAAAGCTGTTCATACTTCCTGAGCTGAAGCATTATTTTAGGAGAAGGAGAATTATTAATGAAAACTGGAAAACTAACATAAAACTCATTTTTCTTCAAGGGCATGAATCCAAACTCTGATAGTTAATGTTTCCAAGCACCACTTGAAGTCAGCTCAAATTTTACTAATTAATGAGCAGCAACGCTCCTTACCCTTTAAAGCATTCTGGCAACACAAATCCCCAAATCCAAAGCTTTGAGGAGGTCGTGCCCAGCCTGTTGCTCACTCCAATGGACACGCTTTGTCTCCAAAGATTAGGGGAGCATTTTTTTCCTCTTTGAAACAGTGCGAGGCTTCCTTGGAGGGCTGTGCCGTGGCATCTGCTTTGGGACAAAGTGCAACACAGCTGTCCTCCTGAAAGAGGGGTTTTAGCATGTCCTGAAGCTGCACTGTTGCCTTCCACCCCACAGTGCTCCCTCCCTCACCTGGGAGAGGGGATGAGGGGACACCTGCCTTCTCTTCTCTTTCCACTTTCTGCAGCTCTCTCACCTGCCCAGACACCTACCAGGTTTCCCTGTTCTTCAGGAGGTGGGATGGCTCAGAGTAGTCCAACATTTATTTTTATGAAAGCACGTCATTTCACATAGACAACAATGTCATATTTAAAAGAAAGGAAACAGAGTATTGTGAGATCAATCTAATTTTGTTTCTGCAAACAAACATTAAAAAAAACAAGGACCGGGAATACTAAAACAAATCTCATTCCTGCAATGGAATTTGAACAGACTACTATGAGTAAACAGGATTTCAGATAACTTTTTTTCCCCTTAAACTGCTGTGCTATCAAGCCTTGTTAGAAATTCCACAGAAGCCAATCCCTAACAGTTTTTGTCTTCTTACTGGGATTTCATCAGACCAAAACCAAACTAACTTTTGGCTAAATAATTTTATCATACTACAAAGCATCTGTTTGAGTCCACTCTTACAAATAAATAAGTACTTAAAACACTCAAATACCAGGCCTATCCAGCCCCCAACATTTCTATTACCATTATAAAGCCTCGCAAAATCACCAAGCAAATACAAGCTGCCACTCCTTCCAGTAACAGCATGTTCTTCACACCCTGATTTAATTTTCTTCAACCACATTTCTGATTCTAAAATAAAATCAAGAATTTCTTGCAAAAAGTGACTACAAACAGGCCCACAATAAAAAGTTTCTCCCATCTTCACAACCATGCACAAGGGCAGAACCAGAACGTGCTCAGCCCCTCTCTGAATTCGTCTTGTGACCCTATCAGAAGTTACTGCTCTAAAAAAATACAAATCTGACAGTTTCAGCACCGTTTGTGGACCACAGGTGTTCATGAGGCAAACAAAAAGGTTCAGTATGTACAATACTCTCCATTTTCAGCACAGGAGACAAAGTTTTAACAGAGCAGAAGCAGGAAAAGCAGTCTCTGCTCTTCAAGCGGAACACCTCTGTGCCATCAGATGGAGGACAGTCAAATATTAAATGGGCAAAGCAAAACAGCAGAAAACATAAAAGAAAACTTCATATGCACAATAACCATTCTTTCAGAAAACACTCTGCAGAACATGACTGTTCTGACAACCAGCTACTACCAAGGTGTGCTGTATATAAGAAGTTACTATCTGAGCATCTGAGGGCAGGATATCTGCTGGGTGAGAGACCATGGCTGCAAGATTTAGCTGAAGAGATCCTGAAAGCATCGGAGAAGTGCACAGTCTTTGGAAGAATTTATTCCTGCACAGCAGGAGAGCTCAAGGATGTGTTTTCACTGAACAATACTAAATTACAGTAAGCAATGCACAGAAAAGTCCATCAAAAATGAACTTCTTCAGAGCATAAAGCACCACCCAGAGATGAAGGGCTCAAATACTCAGTGCCTTTCCCCAAACATCACAAGGGCTGGGGCAAGAGTCAAGAAACCCCCTGCAACACTGGCCAAATTTGGTCTTCTCATTCTGCCTCCTCGTTGCCAGTGTGTATCTGCCTCCACACTACAGCTGGAGCAGCATGGGACACGTCGGCTGGAGAAGGAAGAGTTGGGAAATGTCAAGGAAGAAGGGATGGGCAGGGGGCTGTCAGGGCCTTTGGCTGAAGTGAATGGAGTTGCAGGTGATGCAGTCACACCTTTGCCTGCAGCACAGATGCACCTGCAGAGCCTGGCATTTGATGGACGTCAGCTCTAATGCAACATGGCAATCGTTGTATTGCTGAGACACAGCTCAGCATCTCACATTTACACTGGCAAGGAAGCAAAGCTCCGAAAGGAAGGTCGTCATTTTGATGGCTAGAGCAGATATTGATTAAACACTGAAACCATCTTAGAGATGGTCATAAATACAACAGCTACTTCACAAATACACCTTCGGCAAAACGCTAGCCAGGCTCAGACCTAGCAGTTCAGAATTTACAGGCACCCCACACTGCACACTCTCTAGCAACAATAAAGCACCTGGAATGCTCAATGCTTGATTTAATGCTTCCTGAAGAAGAAAACTGCTTTGCATAAGCTTCTGTAAACTACATTTTATAAAATCTCCTTATAAGCCTATATTTTCTCAGATTACACCATGTTTGGTAAGCTGTATTTTTCAACGCTTTTTAATTCCATTAAATTGCAAACAACAGTGAGATAATAGGAAAGCCAAGGAAATCCAGCGGTGATGTACTACTCCAATTAATTAGAAATATCTCCAAGTCATCATTGTGGAATAAACCATTTTAAATATGCAAGGTTTGCAAGTTTCAGCCATTTGTGTAAAACTATCAAAGAATTTCTTGCTATAAAGCTTTAATTCCCATCTCAGAAAACTTGGAAACTAACCTACTTTTTTCATTATTAGGTCAGGAAACACACCATACAAATTATCCTGGATGAATGTGCCAGTATTTCCATATTAATAGGTTGCATCCATAATGTATAACATCATCCATTAGATAATAAGAAGCTTTGTTATTATTTTTCAATGTACTGGATGAATACATGCACCTAGAAGCCCTATTGAAATGGTAATTAATTATACTTCAATAGAATAAACTGAGATGTTGCCTCCGAGCTACAACACACGTTTGAGTTAGGTTACATGGTGTTACAGTTCTTGGAAGAGATCTTTTCCTCACAATTTAGCTACTCAAAAACCATCTGGACATCACGTGGTGCTCCTGGAGAGCAGGGTGAAGACTGGGGAGTAGGGAAGGAAAGGATGAGCACATTTTATTTCGAACACTTTCTGTTCTGTTGCAGTTGCACAGTAGAACCTGAATCAGTCTCCTCACACCAGTAAGTTAAAGCAGCCTCGAGTCCAGCTCAGCAGTGGCAGTGTCCAGGCAGGATTTCATGCAGAGTGGCTCTGCCACTGCGGCAGTAGCAGCACTGAGGGACTTTTGGTGATTGCATGCAAGAGGGAAGATGTGTCCCCCGAGGCTAGAAATGAAGAGGGACACGGGACTACAAGGCGAGGTTCATCAGGAGCCCTGCCCCGCGAGCAGACGCCCCAGTGAGCCCAACAGCTCCTGGCTGAACACAGAGAGCCTCCATACGCCAGCAGGAGAGATTGTGTCTTGGTGGCTGCAGGGTCTCCCTGCTCCTGCTGGGCTCTCCGTGCAGAGGAAGGCTCGAGCCCAAAAGCCCAGTCTCCCACAGAGCCAGCAGCTTTGGCAACCTTTTGTCACACTCGGAGGGACTCACCAGGATCAGTCAATCCCAGAGTCTCACCAGAGTTCCCAGTGCAGGCTCTCCCCGCTCTGAAGCAACGGCACAGCACTCTGCACAACTGTCCCCTGTCACCCTTCACAGCTGACACCTCTGTGGGTGCACTGAGAGGCAGCTGCCACCCTGAATGTCACCAGAACCCTCCCACATCACCCGCTGGATCTCCCCAGGAGCCCCGTGGGTACCGTCCACATTAGGAAGGAATTACTTGGCACGCTGGCTTATACAGCCACAGGAAAAAGAAACATGGAGTTGTGCAAAACAACAAAATACTGTGAGCTACTAATTGCATTCTTCATGGGTGCTGGTGAGACCATCTTTACTGAGTCAACAACCCAAAGTGTCAGAGTGATACTTTTATAATTCCAGAGAAAAGGTGAAATACTGTATCACACTCAGTACTGGTCAAACTAGATGTCTTCAAAACCAGTCTAATCTAAGAACATAGAATTTCTCTCCATTATAGTATACATACAACTTTTTGCCTTTCATTCTACTACTGCATTATAATTTTCTCAAAAATTATTTCTATGTCACAGCTTCCAATTCAAACATTCTCTGAATTTATTTTACCATGTAAGTTAACTGGAAAAATGCACTTTTAGCAATAACTTCATTCCTGTATGGTTCTGTGGTTTCCCCAGTGGTTGCACAATATGCAAACGTGTATTTTAGGACAAAACAAAACCCACTCAAGCAGAGTAAATCTAAAAGAGCCACCAAGTGCAATTGCATCCCGTACAGTACCCAGTAAATTCAAAGTACTTTGCAAATGGGATATCATTACTAAATAGACATGAAAACCAACTCCCACTGCCCACAGGCACCTTTGGCAGAGCCCAGAAAGACCAGAATGGTCATTCTATCCAAAGACACTGAGCACATTATCTCATAAATGCTCCTTTTGGAAATACAAGCATTTACTCAGCAGATTGGGAAGGACAGAAAGGAAAGGGAAATTTCCAGGATTATCAAGGAATTGCTGCTGACGTTGTTCTCTCAATGCAGATTTCAAATCAAAGAGGTTATCAGGGGCATAAGAGGCTTTCAGATATTCACTGGAGAACAATTCATCCCAACATCTTTGAAGTAAATCACCATTCGGTTTAGAAAATTAGAAGTACATCAACATGATATGAGAGCTGAAAGAAGCAGATGAACTCATAATAGGTTAATAGAGAATGGATGTAAATCAATAATTTAGAGTCACACTGGAAATGGTTAGCTGGGAATAGGGGCTCTTCCAGCTACTGCAATGTCCCTTTTGATATAAATAGTGTCAACTGGTACACAGATGGCTCCACACTGGGTACATTTTCACATAACAAATTATGCAGTTTGTACATCATTGTTTGGAATGTTAACTAACAAGGTAGAACAAAGGGCTATAATTTAAATGATCTTTTAATTTCAAAATTTTTTTCTTCCTTGCTAATTTTACCCACCAGGGAATTATCAAGCAATCTGCAGACTGTTACATGTCTACACTATTGGAAACATGAAACACTTTCAGCCAGCTCAGTCTGTGGAGAAATACATTCCTATTGTAAGCAAAAGAAACTTATCAAAGACTTACTTGCTTACTGACCACAAATAAAACCCAGAACTACATGGAAATGATCTTGAAAGTCACCGCACTAAAAAGCTGTACAAAATAAAGGGTTGTTTCAAAACTGCAGTGGCAAACATTTTTTACAGAAAAAGATGTCAGGTGAAAGCACCAGGGGCTAATAAAACATCCCTGATATTAGAATATGCCTTATTTACCTTACGAGGTATCCTGAGTGTGAGTATAGTGCTCGAAATACCACACAAAAGTTAATCCCGTACTTTACAGGGAGATGGCTGATCAATCAGATCAGCAAGCCCCACAGAAGAGGAGACGGAGGCACAGAGTGAGACAGAGATGAAGCTGAGCAAACAGCATTTCTGAATCTGCTCCCAGAGCTCATCTGCCGGGAGGCGCGGGGAAAGCGACAGGACAGGAGCAGCACCCTCTCCAACACACAGCCAGCTTTCCATCCTCTCTCACGTCCACACCTCCCTGGAGCCCACCCACCTTCAGCGCTGCCCGTCCCCGTGGCCAGGCAGGCGGGGACAGCGTGCCAGTGTCCCCTGCCCAGCATCCAGCAGCCCCTGCAGCCCCAGCGCTGCAGGCACTGAAATGCCAGGGTGAGGATCGCTGGCTGGGAAATCAGCAGCACGTGATGATGTTAAACTGCAGCCCCGTGTGTACCTGCAGTACCAAAAATACAATCCTTTACCATGCCAATCAGAGCAGTATTTATAGTGGCTGTAAGAAAGCGGCACACCTAAGGTGGATTGAGGTGATAACCCTGCTCCTGCTCCTTCCCAGGGACGGGATGTTTTAGTGCAGGGCCTGGTGCTGTGAGCATGCTCCATGCCAGCCTGATAGACTGCCCTTTCCACTCAGAAAACAGGCCAGGAGAATTAAAAATTGATAGATAAATAAATATCACACACCAGCCCAACAATCCTAGTATTAAAATATTATAAGGGGGGAAAAAAAGTAAGATAAATAAGTGTACACTCATGTAACAGCTCATGGCTGTTCTGATGGCAAGTGGACAGCTCTGCCCCAAGAAAAAAAACCTGTAAATTACAAATCTTATTATCATTTCCAGCCTGCCAAAGGGAAGCATGATATGTCATAATCTGAAAGTTAGATGACTCTGCAGCCTTTCTGGTCCATCTAACGAGGGTATATGGGATGGCAACACCAGCTTTGTAGTCATAGAGGGAGCACTTTAGATCTGCTAAAAGCATGAAGCTCAACTTCATTTATATTTATTAAGTTTGTTTCTTAGCAATAGACCAAAAACGGATGCCTGAAAATACCTGGTGTGTTTTAGAACCGCAGAAATACTCCACCTCAGTTTCAGAGAGATCTTTCTTTAACATGGAAGACTACACAAGGAGCTGAACTACCACTGTTTTAACTCTTCCAGCTCCACAGTCCGTGTCATGGGGTGTGAAAGCACTGACCAGTTACACTGCATTAACACTTATTGTACAATAAAGCTGTGAAAGCCAGCATACGGTTGTTATTTATTACTAATAAGGAAATTCAATTAACAAAACATTGTAAATAACAGGAAATAACCAGACTGCAAGTGCAGGCAGACCAAGTTAGACCATTCATTAACAGCAAAAGGGATTATTCACACTCTGGGGTACCTGGGAAAGCTTTCCACAGCAGAGTCTTCCCCTACCACTCAGATTTCTGTATTGCCCCTGCACAGACTTGCATAAAGGATCCAGTGGTAGATCATTGTGTGCTATTTTGAAGATATTCAACCGTATTTATAATTTTATATGTATAATATACAGCAGTATATTCTCCTCTTACCATTTGTTTTTTAACATTGCTCAACATTATCAAAACGAATGCTAGAGGTTGCCACTCAAGAACTCCCAGGATCACTGAAGTCTCAGACCATCAGCAGAGTTTGTAGCTGCACTGAAACAAATGCTGCTGCAACAAGACAAACGGGAAAGGATGAGGAATATGGTGACATAGAAAACTGTGCATTGCAGCAAGTGTCTCTGATCCCAAAAAAGCCCCTTACAGGCGCCCTGATGAGAACAGAGATGCTCAAAACCAGAGAGAAGTGGCTCTCCACTGGTCACCACACATCACTGGGCATGTCCAGAAAAACCCTGAAGCACTCTGACACTCAGCAATCAATTGCTGACCTTATAAAAATATTTGCTGAGCAAAAGGTGTGTTTATTCCTTTTCATTTTAGGTGTCGAAATGAAAATCATGAAGGAAAGTGATGTGGAGAGGCTTCATTATAATCAGTGTATAAAAGTGCCACTGCATACTGATAATAACATCCTTCACTCTGAAGTTTTCTTTCACAGTGGAACTTAAAAGCTGATGCATAATAAGGAAAGCAATGATAAAAAAAAACGAAGTTTAAATCTGTGAAGATTCTTTGAAATATTTATGAAACAGGGGGTTTTAAATCTAGCTGTTCAGGCTCATTGTTCTATTATAAAATATTGCCCACAATGTTTTTGTTCTGCTTCCCTTTTGAATAGCAGAAAAGACTGATATCCTTAAAGAGAGGTGCAAGGTACTATTTTAACACCAACCTCTAATGCTTCTTCTGCTACTTGCAGAAAAAAAGAGTGATCACAAGGCAGTTGTCTCCCAGTTACTGAAAGTGGTTGCATTTGACTTCTGTTAAAAAAAAAACCAAAAACCTAAAACAAGCTAGATATAGATATATGAGAGAGCACCATCAATATAAGGTGAGATGTTCTTTCCCCAAATCACAAACCATCCAGGGTAGAATTTCCCTGGCATTTTACATTGGCCAAAGTAATTTTTTGCAGTCACAGAGTAATGTTTTGAACATTTCAAATCCAAAGCTGAATATATTACTGCTTTGAGAAATTTCACTTAATCCCCTCATTACTTAAGAATAATGCTTCCTATTCACTCTCTGGAGAAGCTTGGCTGTCAAAAAGAATAATGATTTCCAGTCTTTTCACTAGAAAAGACCAATATTGCTGCAAAATCTGTCTGTACAGATTTTGAGTGGTTATACTTGTACCACATTACAAAAACAGAGGATGGGTAAAAAGTACAACAGAAGTCAAAGAAAAACAAAATTGGCTCAGGATGTGCAGCAACAGCCCCATGTCCCTAACACAGCATGGACAAGGGCACTTAGGGCACTTAGCCCTGACCTCCCCACGAGTTTCCAATCCCAAACCTGGATTTGGGCTCACCAGAGCCTTGGGAAGGAGCCAAGGTAGCTCCTGCTTGCTCCTTCAGCTGAACCACCCAGGCACACCAAGCCCTTGGCAGCTCACACCCCCCGCTCCCCCCTTGCTGTTCTCTGCCTTTCTGTTCGTTTCTCCCCAGGCACCAGCTCTGTTCACCTGGGTTTTAAAACATGTTTAGTAACATTTTCCCAAAGACACAAACCGATGGAACACACTGATCTCCTGCCTTCTGCAACAGCTTTCATCCTTCTACAATCTGTCCCGGTTTAGTGGCCAGAGCTTTTATCATCCCCATTTTCCAGATGGGAAATGAGCTAACAGGTGACTCAGCTTCTTGTTCAAGGTCATACACATAGGTTTTCACAAAAAAAAAAAAATAAAAAAAAAAAAAAAAAAAAAAAAAAAAAAAAAAAAAAAAAAAAAAAAAAAAAACCAAAAAGGAAGGCTGCCCAGGCATCCAAACCTCTCTGCATCTGGTCCCTCCAAGGGAAGGGCTAATTCCCAGATAACTGGACATCCTCTGACACACTGGGACTGGAGGCTTTCCAGATATGTCCTGTGCTTTTGTGAATTCAGCAAGTTAAGTGGGACCAAAGGTAGAAAAGCCAGTGTTAAAAACTCTGCAATCCTGCTGCTTTTTTTTTTTTTTTTTTAATGTGTAAACTTTTAAAATATCTGAATTTTATTGAAACCTAAGTGATCAAACAATTTTTTTCTGTTAAAGCTTCACTGGGATTTCATTCCGTATTCAAAGATTTGAAGTTACTCTAGAATTCGTTGTGAATTGTAGAAAGTATAGAAGTAATTGTATTAAAGGCAAAAGCAGCAGACCTGTTCCGACTTAACCTGTATATCAGTGTATTTAAAAATAAATCATAACTGTGATTCACACTTAAGAAGGATTTTGTAGGGCAGCAAACACTTCCTATCTGCCTGCAGGCACTCAAAAAAAAAAAAAAAAGAAAATGGTGTAACCAGAAAATCCTTCATAGCCTGGAAATTTAACCTGAAAAATTAAGATTCAATGGCTATCCCTTTCCAGTGCTTTCTCATATATGCTTAGTTCAACAAAAGCCCAGAACAAGAGGTCAAAAGATAAACATTATCACAAGTGTCTGTGGTTTGTGTATCTCATCAGCATCTACAGCAGCATCTACAGCAGCAGGACAATTTCTGAGACCAGGAAAATATATTGTAGCAGTGCTGTCCTCCACCCATCTGCTGGGACACTGGGAAGCAACAAATCACCTTTCACTGTTTTGTCCAAATTCAAAAAAAATTTAAGAGCCCTAATATAGAAGCATTATCTATAAGAATGTATTCAATATCTGGACAAACAAGGGAAATATCTCCCTAACAAAGGACAGCAGGTCTGTCAAGGGACCTGGTGCTTTATTGACAGCTGAGAAACCCCACAGAGACACTGCCCTGGCCCATCCTCTGGGAGACTCAGGAGGAACTGGGAGCAGGATAAAGGCAGGCAAAGAGCCTCTCCAGAGCAGACAGGGCTGCATCCCTCATTTGCTTGCAAATTATTCTGGAAAGTTTCCCAGGACACAGTTCTGCTCCTCTAGTCTGCAGGCCCACGTGTAAGAATGGAAAGGGAATCTGAATTGCTGTCACTGAAGTTTGCGGGAGCCCTCTTTGTTATTGTGTTGTATTAGGTCCCAGTTGGATAATTTTTTTTTCCTTCCAGTTGTCTCATACTGCACAATGTACAACAGAATCTACAAAACTCCCATGTCCTCCTGCAAGATTATGAGATTCAAAGCAGTAGAGTTTCTTTCTGGAAAGCTAATTCGTTTACCACCAGTTAGTTCAGCATCATCATTTTTCTCTTGCTAAAAATAAATAAATAACGGCGGAACAAGAAAATGAAAAAAAAAATAAAATCCATCAACCAAAAAGAAACCAAGAAACATTTAAGGGGATGCATTTATCTTTCCAGCTGGCAATGAAGACAAGCACTTCTGACAGTCACTTTTTTAAACCCCCGGAGTGGATGATGGCAACACAGCTCACCACAATTGCTGTGTTTTAACACTTCCTGGAGCACTTGTGTTGCTTCAGGGTTCAGTGAAAGGAGCTGGCCCCCACCCCAGACATTTAAAAATTGCAAGGGAAGGTAAATACATCCCTTCACACTTCCCAGAAAAGCTACATTAACTGTTTATTTATGTGGCTCAAATCCTGGGGAAAAGAATTAGTTTTTGTTAATCCCTTTTGCTCTGAGAGAGATTGTGGTCAACCAAAACCGATCCTTGAACACAGCCAGGGCAGTACTTGGCATGGCACACTCCAACTTCTTCCAGGAGGCATCTTTCTTCCTACTGAATCTCAGATCAATTGGAAAATTAAAACATTTCAGCAGCAGATAAAACCACTACCAGCAAGACCCAGGGAAAGAGACTGTGCAGGTAGTGAACAGGAAATCCCACTGGTGTGTGCTGTCTCCTCAGGTCAGCTTCTTGCAGTGAGCACGGAGCAGCATCCAGGCTCCCAGCCCTGCCTGGGCCTGAGCCATCCCAGGGGATGGAGAGGCAGCGGGGGGAAGGCAGGGAGCGAGGACAGGGAGGGCAGCAGCTCAACTCAACCCAGAAATGCCACTGCTCTAATGCATCTGGGGAGGGAGGGCAGCAACACTCAGGAAGCAAAAATGCAAGGGCAAGACTTTGAAATGTACTTTAAAAATTAAATAAGTGTAAAAGAATCATTTTATAAAAAATGTAAAGTAAGAAAAAGAACAAAACCAACCCAGTAGCAATTCAAAGTTCTTTGTAATTAAATAAAAGGGGGTCAGGTTGGGTTTTTTTTTGCTTTTAACATTTATGCAGACTATGTAAGCTCATGACTTGGTGTTTGATTTTCCTTTTATATCTACTTATTTCAAGCACTAGGCCTCAGGGCTGGAAACCATCAGCCACAGGCTGGTGGCTCTTTGAAAATCCAGCTGGCCAACAGCAAGCCATTGAAATCTTTCAGCTGGCACATTGTTACAGATTGACTTGAGAAGTTCTCTTGATGCCATGATGATTTTTTGCCTTTTCTTTTAAACCCCTTTTTTTGTGCCTTTTTGCAGCTTCTCTATTCCTTAGTGCTTTTTGCCTACATTCTTGGACTTGTTTGTCAAGCTGGGAGATGAAACATTTCAGAGGTTTTGTAGTTAGGGATCAGAGTGCCCCAGACCCCAAGGTCCTCTCCAGAACACATTTTGTAAACTAAGATAGAACCATCCAGGGGAAGGTTCCTCTGGGAGGGGGGCTCATGTTAGCCTCTCATTGGAGAATTTATGATAGATATGCTAATTAGTAACACCTATAATGATATACCAGATCTTTTGGGGGGACAGGGGTTTTTTGCAGTGTACACTGAGGTACATTCGACCTGGATGTAGTGCACCTAAGGATCCTTAAAATAAATACCAAGGTAAAATCCCTTTTCCCTTCTAACCGTGCTTGACTCTTGATTTTAAGACCAGGAAAAGGCATCACTCTCAGCACATGAAGCCTCTGCTGACAGCAGTGCTCCCTTTGAATGGTCACACAAGGTGCCAGGCACGTCCATTCCTGACACCTTCATTGTCTGCAACCAGAATGAGAAGCACCTGGAGATGCTTCTCTGAGGGTGAGCAAGGTGTCAGCCCCTTGCCCCAGGTCTAAATGCAACTCTGCCAGGTAGGAGAAAGTGAGGGTGAAGGAGAAACGCGGACACAGTTTGGCAAAATTTAGAGGTGTTACAAAGAAAAATGGTTTGCAGTGCTCTTGTTCCTTTCAACAGAACTATTATACATATAAAACCCCCAAACACATTTCATTTGAACACTGTGCAATAGCTCAACAAAATGCTGAAGTTCCATAGAGGAGGGCCAATTTATACAAGTATCTAAATCACCAGGACTTCCCCAGACATTCACATTAAGTGAAAACCTAATGTTAAACACAATTTAAAAAGAAAGAAAAAAAAAAAACAAAACAAAACAAACCACCAAACACAAAAACCCCAACCAGAAATCTGGTAAGCTGGTGAAGGGATAATTCATAAAGACAACTACTAATTTTTCCTATGATTCATCCAATGAGTAACCCCCACAGCTGCTGTTCTCCAAGCAGCAAGGAAAAGTTGATTAGGGTACAAAATAGCTGCATGGCTGAAGTTTTTTTAACGCTGTGGGATCTGCAAGCACAGAAGTCTGGGGCAAGGAAGATCCATCACTAAACCCTCATGGCAGGTCAGGGGGTGCCCCATTTCTGCAGCAGATTCTGATGGAGCTGCTGCCTGTTGTGCCTACAGGACCAGCACCTCACACCACCAAAACTTCTTGCCTAGGGCTTGCTGCAAAGGTGCCAATTTAATTTTGTGTATTTTGCTGTTCCCTGCTGTGCTGCCACGTTAATACTCATGCAAATTCCTCACCTGAGAAGGGACTGCAACTTTTAACTACTATTTCTGTCAAGCCTCTCCAATAAAATGCTTTTCTAATCTTAGCACTATTCCAACTCATTAAGCACTAAACTTTCTGAATTCACTGCAGGACATAGATTTAGCTTGTTTAGGGTGCATGGTTCCAAAAAGTAATGGTCACACAGACAAGAAAAAAAGAAGAGATGGTTTTGCAGCAGAAAACCATTTACAGAGGAGCCAAGTGCAGAGCTGGACTCACCCAGAGCAGAGCTATTTCAGAACTGCTCATAGGATGTCTGCCCACTGCTGGAGCAGCAACAGAAGCTGCAGTTATCATTACTAACCCACGTTAGACACCCAAAACATCTCCCTCCCCCAGCCCTCAGCGTTAAACTCTAAGATATATTCAAGGATGCACACACACAATAAAATGAAATGCACAACTCAAAATACCTTTTTAGTGCTCCGTTGTCTTAGCTGCTGGGTATGTTACTGCAAGCCTCTTCTTCCTAAACTGCCTGTTGTTAACAATTCCTTATGCCCAAAGCACTCTGAACCAGAAGGTGCCCTTGTCAGTTTTTCAGTGTGAGGCTCCTACCCCTCTCTCACACACTGGTGACATTTCCAGCACAGCTGCAGCTGGTTTGAGTGGACCAAACCTCGCAGGCAGTACAAGTTACCTGCCCAGTCACCTCCCACGGCATTTACACCTGAGCACCCCCAGTAAGAAGCTGCAAAGTGACCTGCTAACAGGACAGGCTGTTGCTGGTATGGGAGAACATCCTGACACAAGCTGCATTCTAGACAGCAGCTTAAGCATCCCACAGAAGATGCAGTCTGATGAAAGCAGGAAGGAAATAATTGTCGGGGGGTGGGATTAAGCTGAAACAATAATCTTTTAGCGTTCTTCCTACAGAGAGCCTCCTGTGTGCCTGCATGACGAGGGAGGCAGACAAGTGAGAGGCAGAAAGCTGTTCAGACACATATACACAGCAAAACCTGCAGTACAGAAACCAGCCCTTACCATGATTTGAAATCAGGACATGGAAGAGGGGAGCAGAGATCCTGCTCCGCCTTGGCCTGCAGGCAAGGGGAGGGTGGTGGGAGGAGTAGTGTGAAAAGGAATGGTGAAAAAGCTGAGGCTGAGAGGAAGCACAGATCAAAAACTGGTGCCTGAGATCCTATTAAATATATATGAGCACAGCCAGTGCCACAGGTATGGCCCCTGCACCACTTTGAGTGGCACACAAGGAGAGCCACTCCTGGAAGAAAACAGCAGCAGCTCTCCCCTGGCAGAGATCACGGTGTCACAAAGCTCATGCCACAACAACACTTCATCCCATCCGTCCTCTGGAGTGCTGCAACTGTCACATCCAGGCTCATTTTGTGGCAAGTTTTTAGAATCTAAAAGTGACTCAAAGTTTTCTTCTGTCCTTTTTAAAGGATGGGGTAAGGTCATTCCATCTTTTAAGCTGCAGTTCAAAGCGGATGGAAGGACTCCATCCCAACCTCGTGGGCTGCTGGGGAGACATCTCCAACAGCTGAGCAGGGATGGGAGAGAAAGGGAGCTAGCTACCAAAATTCAAGGGGAGAAACAGCTACCTGGCTGAGGAAAGAGCTTCCCAGAAGGCTGGGAGAGCCGTGGAAGAGGTGACTGAGAGTCATCCCAGCCAGAACAGCAGAAAAGAGGAGCTATCAAGACACCCTGCTCAGAGCTGTCAACCACCTACCCTGTGCTGAGTGGGCACAGTGGGAACGCTGGGTGGTGGTTCCCCTTCCTGCTTCTCCTCAGTTCCCTGCCTGCCTGCAAGGAAGTGACTATTTAGCTCACAACTGCAGAAACAAGCGGGGAGAGGTAGAAACATTCCTTTTCTCATCTTCTCTCTGTGCTCTGACAGAACATTAGTGCTTTTACTGAACAATTTACCAGTATCAGTAGTGAAAGGGAAGAAGCAAGTCTGAGTGGAAGGAAGAACTGAAAATAGAGCCAGCTGGAAAAAAGATTGCCATAAAGCTAATTTTTAGCCAAAGCCCTCTTTTCCTCCTCCATGTACATCTCTGTAGGAGATTTCTAACCGTAATTACACTAATGAATTAGTCCATGGGAGAAAAGGCAAACATACACTTCAATACTTGGCCAGTTCTAGCTGATACACTCTCCAGAAGAACAATATTTAGCATTTTACACAAATGGCTTGCATACAGTCACTAATTAATCCTCTTTACACAGAGGCATGTGATTTTTTTTTTCTCCTTAATGTTAAAAAACCCCAAAAAGTGCACCATCTCACGCTAATCTGCAATTACAAAATGTTCACTTCTTTACCAGAGAACGGGAATGTTACTTTAGAACCTGATGCTGCAGGTCTGCTGCAGCTCCACACTTCCTGTGAAGACAGTATTCCCTGAAAACCAGGGCACCAGAGCTAATCACCGCCAAACATCCAAAGGAACAGACATTCAACAAGAAATTAAGCCCCTTAAAACTACTCAGAGAAACTGTTTTCCTAGCCTAGTGTCTCACTAGGGATGGTGATGCTTATTTCCCCACAAGGTGTAGATTAAATTCAAGCACATTGGAATATACAGCAGCATCAATCATGGTGACTTTTCAGCCGAGCATTGATATGGTTTATAGTCACACTGCCAGAAAATATTGCTGCTTGCCTATCAGGAGGAGACCAACTCCATCCCCGAGGCAGAATATTCTCTGAGGGCTAATACAGCTGTGTCTCCAAAAAGCTCTGCACACAGACTCCTCCAAACAGCCAGGAGATGTTTGAGAGGCTCTTGCCCATGGCCTGGGCATGCTAAAATTGATCTTTGCCTGACAGTAGAGCAGAACTGTGTGGAACAAGCAGAAGGGACAGATTTAGATGCTGTTTCCAGGGCAATAACCAGCTCCAGTATTACAGAGTGGGTCATCCCAAGAATTGGCCCATCATTAAATATCACACACCCCCCACTTTTGGCTCTCCACAGAAATCAATCTGACCCCCTCTGTTCCTTACACCCAGACCAGCGTTCAAGGAGGGTCATCAGAGATGGGTTAAAAACCCATAAAAAGACAGCAGCCCAGGCCCACATGTGGGTGTGCTCCTGAACAGAGATGTCAAGCAGCCTGCAGGGGATCACACACAGCTCTTACATGGCCACCATGGCAGTTAAATGATTTTTCTTCCAATGGTTTGAGAACATGTTTTGGGGCTTTACATTTCTGACGCAGTAATTGTTCAAATATAAAAGCACAGGCCATATGGCACTTCCTAGAACACAATTCACTTTCCGTGCAAAGCTGCTATGAATTTAGGTAAATTTTCATGAATATGTAAAAAGGTAATTTTCAAAGATTCACAGACTCACTTCATAGAAAATATCCTTTTTAGCCAGAGCAGGCATTGACCATCAGGCAGTGACTCACATCCTGCACACTCAGGTTGACAGGAATTGCTTTCAGCTCTCCTGTATGCAAAGTGAATCACCATAAAACTTGTCAAATTGCACCAAACTCTAATGCAAGTCACACTCAGAGTTACAACCCCGGACAGCAAATATTAGAGCTGTTCCCTCCTTGGTAAAATATTGTTATCATCATAAGTTTATTATGCAAACAGCTAACATCTTCAGAAAATTTCCCTGAGGTCAAAAACTAAACAGGTACAGCACATTTCAAGTGTTAATGTGTTTAATATGGCAAAATCTTCATTGTAAAACCAGAATGGTGCACATAATGCACTGTAAACCACCATCCAACAGAGAGACAGCATCTCTCCAGAGAAGATGTGAGTGCAAAGGCACAGGGAGATACATCACAGGACAGCACCACAGCTCTCTGTCTGAGCAACCCCAGCTTTGAGAGGAGGGAATAAGTGCAACAGATATGCTGGGATCTAAGAAGGCTGAGATAGGATTGGGATACCTCTGACACACGCTCTGAGCCCGGGCCTGGTATGGACAGATGAGCAGAAATGCTGCAAGTGAGGATGAGGAGTGAACATTTGGCCAAAAATAAAGAAAAATCACAGCAGTCATATTTGAGGAGCCCAACACATGGCTGTCCTTGAGCAAGACTCATAAGAGATGAAGGAACTCAGCCTGAGAGGTGAGCACAGAGGCAGAAAGGGCTTCAAGGAACAATGACAGAGACAGAAGAGATGAAGAGCAGGGCAATTGTCAGTAAGTCAGATTACAGGGAGCACAAATCCTGCCACAGGACAAGCAGAAATCTTGGTTTTTCTGAAGAAGCAGGAGGATTCAAGGAATGCCTCTTTTCTGAGGACTGGTTCAGGACCTGCTGCAGGCAGAGGTGTGGGCAGGGAGCAGGAGGGCTGCCTTGGCCACAAGGACAGGGGATGGCTGGTGGGGTCAGAGGGCACTTGGAGAGGAGACATAGAACAGGAACACCTACAGAAGCTGCAGATGTGAATAAAGCTCTCTAGGAATTAAAGTGGAAGGTGAACCACCAAAATGGACAGCCTCTCAAAAAACAAATGAACAAACAAACAAATAAGGAAAAAAATAAGACAAAGGAACAAAATGAAACAAAAAACCAAACATATAAAACCCAACCAAATGAAAAGGCTGAAAATTAGTCTATAAAATTATAGAGCCACTGCCAAAACTCAGTGGGGATCTGGGACTGTTGAAGCTACATTATTTAAAGCTGGTTTGCAAGTACATTACAAAAAGTTGCACACAGTTACTGACTGAGGACAACTTATTTTTTAAATGATTGTTTGAGCACACAATTACTTCAATGATTTCACTTTGCAGTTTTCCAAAAACTACAAACCTTTTAGTCCCAAACTGTGAAATGAAGCCAATGAGCACTGATACCCTCAGAAGTAAGGCCCCACGTATACAGAGGAGAGGGACAGTTTAAGAAGTACAGTCAGAAAAGGATCTGTAATGATGGTGAGGATCCTTCTGGGACCTCCTGAAAGTGAGAGAGGTTAGAACCACAGCTTCAGATGAGGGAGGAAGGTACAGCTCTGATGTTAGAGGGAGAAAAACACACCACACCCAAATCTGTACCACTGACAGAGTCCGTATCAGCTGGAGTGATCCAACAGCCTGGCCAAGAGGTCCATCCTTCCTTTGCTCATGAACTGGAAAGTTTTTCTCTCATGCACAAAACAATTTTGGCTTTTTTAGGAGAAGCAGAGAGCCCTGTTCCAATTGATCCACCTTGCTGCCTGTTCTACTAAAGAAACACAACATCTTTTGCCAGCAGATAAAGAGGTCACCATCTGAAGTCGACCTGCATCCATGGACTGCTTCAATTCAAACAAGACAACTGTATTTTATATTTTTTGAGCATCTTACTGAAGCCAGTATCTAAGAGGAAACTACAGGCAGGCACATATTTGGCTTTGCTCACAACTTTTCATCAGCAGATTTCAGTGCTGATCAAGATGATTTCATTCAAAGCAGTCCCTCAGCTGGCCCGGACTGATAAACTGTACTGGATTCCTAAATCATAGGAACATTTGACAGGGCTTCAAAGTCACTTCTTATGCTGTTCTAGAAAGTCTGAATTAATTTTTTTCCGCCACTGCATACGGAGCAGTACTAATTCTTACAACGGATCCAAAGAACTATCACAGGATGAATCACCTAATGAATTACTCAAGTGTGTGATTCTCTCACTTTCTGCTGCAGCTCCCTACATACTGTTCTATTTCCTACCCCTTGTGGCTTATGCAGTACTATAAGCCAAAGCATGAGTCTTTCTTTTCCAAAACAGCATCACACAAACCTCAGACAAACACTGCAGTTCACCCTGGAGATGGCTTCTGCACCAGACTGTGCCCTGTAGTAACCTCTAGGATCCTGATGAAACATAAAGGTAAGCCAATCCTCACGATGTAAAGTTCAGCCAACCATACAGAGCTGCATTCTGAAGTTTTGTGGTCATAGCCCATCCAGTTTGAACATGACACACCTGCAGACAGCCATGCAAACCCACCTGAAATCCAAGAAGGAAAGCTACTTCAGTGGCAGCTCTGAAAACAGTGGCCCATACCCATTGCCTGCCCTGGGTTTACACCTGCAGGTTTAGCTAAAATTGTTTTACACTATCCACCCTCAGCTGTGCACGTTCAGCAGTGTCTTCTCACCCAACCCAGAAATAAAAGCAGGTTTTCCTTGTACAGAAGGACACATGCCCCAGCAGTATCAGCATCAGCAGACTCTTCCCTCCTTCCACAAGCCAGCATAAAAGCACTGAAATAACTTCAATGGGCTTCAAGAAATATTTACTCTGAATCCCCATGGAGTTGTATTCCCCCAGAGGTACTACAGCTTGATTTTTCCTGCAACCACATAGACTGATACAGATATTTATACTCCAACTACAACACATCATGCAATATTAAAGTGGCTACTCTCAAGGAGCATTAACAAAAGCAAGGAAATTAAGGTCATGAGGGTATATGGCTTACAAGGGACTTCTGCTTAAAAGTGCAATACAAAAAAAAGATTCCAGCCCCTGTTGGAGCTCCAGAATTGCACCCAGGACTGACGACCACCATTGTGATAAACAGTAATCTCAACAGCAGCAGGATTGCTGTTAGCAGGGTGGACAGAAAAAGGGCAACCAATAATCCAGTTTCTCTGATGGTATAGGGCTGTCCTCTCCCACCTGAAGCTGTGGCCCAGCACTGCCTCAACACCTTGTCACCATGTGTCCCACCAGAGATTATTCCTCTCCATGCATTTGAGGTGTTTATATGAATAGCCCTTAAACTGTCCCAGCAAAAATGAGCCTGCTCAGCTCTGATCATTTCCTTTTTATTAACTGAGCTCACCCGGTGCTTCTTTACCCATTCCAACACAAACTGCTCAGACAGGAGATCAGTGCAGGCAGCTCTTGTCACCTGTCAAAGCTGTCAGTGCAGAGGCTGCACCCCTGATGTAGCATTGGCACGTCTCATAACACATAACTTTACAATTAACAAAATTTCAGGCATTTTTAATAAAGCAAGACTTATTGCTACGAAAATTAATTAATCTAATTTTATATATCTTCACTATGCCAAGCCTGTTGCATATCTCCAGGCCTCTGCAAGCATTTACAGGCCTCAATTGTCCTCTCCAAACCATGGGAAGCAGCACTGCTGTCTGTGGTCTTTTTCCAGATGTTCTGCTGTTAATCAACCCTCCCTTCCTGTCACAAAAGTGCTTGTTAACAACAGTACACACTTATCTTGTTTTTTCTGTAGGGCTGCATCCAGACAGGTTGGACACTTTTCTAGTTTTGCTTCAGCTTTTCTTCTGACAGATACTTTTCCTCAGAACTGACAGCCTTTCCCCAAGGTGCAGTACACACAGCCATGCCTTTACACTTCTAAGTGGATTTCTCTCCACCCTGAGTTTCACAGATGCAGCCCCACAGCTCTTTGCTACAGCACCTCCTTTCTTAAGCCCACACCTCAGTGACAAACCAAAAAGGGATGCAGGATACGTGCAGGTGCCACCCATGCAAGGGACTGATCCATGAGAAAGTTTTTTATGCATCTTTTCGCTCTTATCTGCCCTTCCCACCTCCCCATTCACTCCCCTTGATAGATCCGCAGGAAACTTTTCACCCTGCACGACTTAATCCTGTTTGGGCTTTGCCCTAAAACCCAGTAACTCGCCCTGTCTCCAGAACTATGTTGTACAAACAGGAAATTAATCTCTCCCTATCACATGAAAACCAGACAAAATTGGTATAGCTGTCAATAATAACTGGGAAGAGTGCTAATATGTTTGCCTATAAGTGTATTTTACATTCAGAACTATAAAAAAGGCATTATTATTTCAAAGAGCTGTAATTATATTCTCCTGTTTCACCAGGCAACAGCACCAGTGTCAGGCAAAAGGCCACTGGTATACATACTATAAAAGGCAGAAAAAAATCATGTTGAGGATGCAGCGAGGAGAGGACAGGACAGGCTGTGGGAAGTTATCAGCATTTCAGCAAGCAGTGAAATGCTGAAAGATACAGAGCCAAATTAATAACTTCAAGGGAATCAGCTGAGCACAATAACCATCAGAAATGCACCTGAATGAAACGATACAGCACAACTGATAGAAGATTATGAAGTGAACATACACTTCAGTAAAAAACAACTGACCTTAAAGAGATCAAAAAGCTCAACCCACGGTGAGGAAATGGATCTTTTGAAGGAGAGGTGTTAGCCTCAAACAGTTTCATTAAGAGGGCAGTCTTTCACAGAGAATTTGTTCCACTGGCTTATTCTAATTTAGAAGGAAGCAGAACTGATGCTGCTGCTACACACTCTGGCTGCAATGTCCCACCCCATGAGCCCAGTGACACTCAGGGTCCTCAGTGAGCTACAACAGGCTGTAAAACCACAGCCTGCAGGAGCAGGGGATGAGGACAGAGAAACTGAGTTTCTGCACAGAGCAGAATTTGGGATGGTGTAATTCCTACACGTTTCTCTTCAGCCTGGGCAATCCTTGCGCTGGGTTACACATCAAAATGGAAGACCTCTAAGACCAGAGCGACAGATAGAAAAGCAGTTGCAGAGAAGAAATTACTAACAGAGGTGTGTCAGTCTAGGCTTCTTTTCTTCATTCCTAATGCAAACCTTGTACCACAAAAATCCCAGATCAGTCAGTAGGCCAAAATGCAATTATTCCCCACGTTAAAACTACGCAGGCACAGGCAGAGAGCTAACACCCCGACTGATCTAGATCCTCAGCAGGCAATTGCTACACTCTGCACTACACTAACCTGTGCTTTGCCTCCTCTTTCAGTCAACTCCCACCTCAAAACATCTTTCCAACCACCTTGGACAGAGGGAAAACCTCATCCCTTACCTGGTGACGTGCTGCAAGCGGGAGAAGGGACCGACACGGCGGAGCTTTCTGAGCACAAGAGCCAGCCCACTCATTCTCTTGTGCTCACAAATTCTCTTCTTTTCTGGCCTCACTCGCAGATAAAACTAAGCCGCTACATAGAGACAAATCCTAAATACTGACAGCTCGTAAAAGGCTTAGTGCTGAGGACTGCTATGAAGTATTATTTCATGGCATGATTTCCTTCCCCGAGCAAGCTGCGTTTCACTACCAGAGGAGAAGCTATCGGAGATTCAGAGAAAGCTTCTGAATCACAGCTGGGGAGGCAGGCACAGCACAGGGCGCTGGGTACAAACACTGCTGGCATCTGCCAAACACCTAAGAAAAATTATCTACACCTGTACAGGAAAGTGTAAAGCCAACAGCATTCTCAAAGCACACGGTGTTATGCACCAAGAGTGTGAGGTTCATTCTGAGCCTTAGGAGTAAGCTAAAACTAACCAAGCCCCCTGTGGGAAAGAAAAGTTACTTTTTATTTTGAACAGCTTGTCAATTCAGTTTGCTGCTTGTGTGAGCACTCAGGGTGGAGGACACAAGTGAAAACTTAAGAATATCAAGATTTTATTTCAGCATCAGACCAGACTTAAAGCCTGCAGCTGACTATACAGACCCTCCTTGATTTTTCTTTCATAATATTCACAGCAGTGTTTTATGATGTAGCCTTTCTTTACCAAATGCTAACACCTAATTTCCAGAAACAGATCCTTTGCAAAATGGATTTTACTAAGCTGATTATTTAATATGTCAACTTTGTTCTTTTAATGATACTAAATATTTTCTGCCTTCACGTTTTGTGGAAAGCCCAGACCATTCATGCCTGCCTCACTGATTGACATTCCCTTCCCGGCAGCTCATCACATCCTCAGGCACATCTGAATAGCCTTCTGTGTCCAGAGGGAGGGGATATTTAGCAGCAACAGATACTTTTGGAACCATATGTTTCAGACATTTCCCACCAATTTGACAAATAAATTATAAAGTACCTTCCTAGTTTCAGCAAAGTGCTTCTGATTTGCATTTCTGTAGATAAAAATAGGATTCAGGGGAAAAGTCCAAGACAGGCCCAGCTTGATTCAGTTCCCTGTTTATTCCCAGTGCTAAGTGAGTCACCAATGAAAAGTTTATGGGACAGCCAGCATCACTGGCCTTTTCTTAAAAATCCTTCTGGAAACAGAGATGGTACCACGAGCATTTGAATCCTCATCTTCCCTGCCCACGTCAGTTCTAGACAGAAAAAATTCCAGACATCAGAGGCTGGACCAGGCTCACACCAATGCAGTGGTCTGGGAATGTTTCCTTGGGCAGCTCTGGTGCCAGGTTTCCATTCTGCTGCTCAGCCCAGTTTCATTCTCAGCTTGTTCCCATCTACACGGGTTGTCCATCTCATTTTTGACACTTTTATGTCAGAAATTACAGCAGTAAAAAAACAAAAGCAGTGAGGAACCGGCAGACACTAAGTCATAAATGTCTAGGCTTGTCCTTCTTCTTGTGCTGTGAAATGAGAGAACAGACATGGGGATGAAGGGCCAGCAATTTAAAACTGGTCATAAAGTGTCTGCTAATCCACTGGAACTTTGTGCCAAACACAAGAGGTTAAGCCTGAAGCAGGAGTTAAAAGAGGGTAGAGCACTGATACCAGCTGACAAGAACATTTCGGTTTCAGTACAAGGAACAAGACTCTCCAGTGACTACAAGCCCCTGATTTCCTTGCAGGGGCCATCAGCCCAGCCTCAGGCCTGTTTCATCCTTCCCTATAGGAAGCTTCTTGCTGCTTCCCTTGAAGCAAAGGTCCCTAAGACCAAGCAGGACCAGGCTCAGCCCGAGCAGAGGTCTGAACCAGCTCGGCAGCTCCCATGCCCCAAAAGAGGGACCCCTCTGTCCCAGAGCACTCATGTCAACCCTTTGTCCCAAACTGGGATTACACATAAGCCTCTGACTCAGAAAACCCCTTCACTGCTGCTATTACTGGATGCTGTGAGTGCATCATGCTGAATACTTGCAGACTTCCCTTGGCTTCCCCTCGGGGGGCTGTGGGATGTTCCCAGGCTGCAGGGGCTGTGGGTACCTGCAGTGCCCCAGTCATGGATTCACTGCTCTGCACCCACCTATCACCCTCTGCACACTCCAGCTGGAAACAGGAGGGAAACACAGGCAGCAATGGGAAAAAGAGACTGAAACCATCACCTCAGACAAGAGCCCCTCCATTTCTCTGACTCCCATCTCTATGAAGTACTTGTGCATGCAGTGGCAAGACCTGGCTTCCCAAACCAAACCAAACCAAACCCCAGCAGCAGCAGCAGCAAAGCTGCACATGTTCAGGAACTTTTTACTTGGTCATTTTCTCCAGTGGGACCCCAGGGAACCTTGACTTCTCTCAGTTCCTGCAGAAGCTATCCTGCATCTCATGTCCCAGTCTGTGCCCGCTCTGCCTGCCAGTCCCTCCTTCTCCCACTGCTCACCTTTACCTGGATTGTTCCCAAAAGACATTTCATCATGACATTTCTGACATCCCAGCTGACATTTCATGGCCCACTGTAGTGGCACAACCCCCAGGCATCGCTACCCATCGTGGCTGTACAAGGCACAAACAGCTACTTAAAAAATATCTGGTCCATTCAAGCCAATGTTTTGCCACATGCAGCTCCCTTCTGAAGCTCAGATTTATCACCACCTCTACTTCTGATGCAGGGCATAGCCTTGCTGCAGCTATTCTTTCACTGCCTTTTAAAACTGAAACCAGTAAAATTAATTTCATTAGATTTGCAAGGTACGTAACAGACACTCCATTTTCTTTTATTATCTTAATCTGCAATTTTCTGATTGTTCCCTCATCAAAAGAACATAGTTACTACAGTGCATGTTAGTTTAGAACACATTTGTATTTATGAAAAAAAAAAAAGGAAAGCCTAAAATAAGCTAAGACTGCAACGAAATGTAGTGGATTCTGGCTCACCCTTTGAAAGGACTGAAGCATTTTTGTCAGCTGCCTGAGTTCATGAAAAAAGCTCAAAGGTGGCTGCAGGAGGTTATGAATGGAAAGCTTTTCCTTTCCCCAGGGCTCATTGAATAGTTGAAATAATCAGCTTAAAACAGTAGAGGAATGCTTTTCTATACTTTAAAAATATGTTATCCTCTTCACCACCCCTTTTTTCATATTTGTGGAAAAAAAAGTCAAGGAACAGCTCAGAAGTGCTTGTTATCTGTTCTGTAACTAGACAGGACTGATGGCCCTCCTCATTGCAGGGCAGTTGGACAGGATGATCTTTAAAGGCCCCTTTCAACCTAAACTATTCTATGATTCCATGTTCTGCATTGATGTTAAAGCAACGTGTCCCTCTTTCTGGAGATGAAAATGTACTTCAGAAAAAGAATGCAGAGAAAATCAAGTCAAGTCACCTGTATTTTTGGCTTCATTGCCCAAAACCAAACTGCTCCACTTACATCCAAATCAGACAAGAGAGAAAATTTGAAACTAACCCAGAATCCTTGGCATTCAGACTGTGAACAGGGGCAGAGCTGGACTGTTTGCAACGAAAAACCTTGAGGATAACAACGCCAGACAGCCGTCATGAGCTTACTTGGATGCAGAGTGCAGATCAGGGCAGCCTGTTTGGGCGTGCAAATGCTCCTGAATTTTGGTGACCTAAGTCTTGCTAAAACTGTAGCACAAGGTCGTACATCAACCCTAAGGAAAGTCAGATAGATTTCCACCCTTAAGTGTCATTTTGTTTTGTGGCTCATAGCTTACCAGGGGCTTAGCAAGCGACAGCAAAGAGTTACACAGTGTAACATACTCAGAGGAGTGGCTCTAGCAAGGCAGGATCCTTTAGAAAAGTGACATGAGCATTACCAAGGTCTAAAGGCAATGAGATGTTACAAAGCCCTTCACAGGTTTTACGTTTTGGGTCTTCTCCACGTAAGGAACCCAACAGGAATTCGGCCCTGACCTCTTCCTCCCACCAGCTGAGCCAGATCACAAGGCAGTCCTTCCATAATAAAGGAAATGTAGTAACATTTGCTATTATGTTCGCATCAGGAACTTCTGGCTTTTAACAGCTGTTTCTGGAGGATTCCCACTTTTCTTTGTAGGTGGTGCACAGACAGCCGTGATTTCCTCGAGCTGCAGGCAAAGCCAGGTCAGAGCTCGGTGTAGCAGATTCTTCTGAGCCAGCCCTCAGCAGCACAGAGAACACTGGCCTTTCACTGTGCTGTGGATTTAGAGTATCCCAGCAAGTAATCTCTGAACCAGTGAGCCCTGTCTGCTCAAGTCCTGGAACAGATGATATTGGGAATCCAGCCAAAAAATGTTTCCCTGTAAGGGAAGGAGTGTAGCCAGTCTTGAGACAACCACCAAGCCCTTCAGGCATCTCACTTGTTTAGCATTTTTCTCATTCTCCTTGTTAAAATACTGCTTTAAAAATATTTGGCATGTCTGGAAGCTAGGAGCATAACCTTAATCCTTCCCTCCATCATTAATTCATTCAATTATGTCTTCCCCTGGTTCTCAATCAACGTTTTGCCCTGGTGCCTCAATGTCAATTGTGCTATTAGTACAGCAGCTGGGAACCAGGGCCCCTCTGTAGCATTAACTCCATGTCTGAGTGCAGGGAGAGGAAAAAAGGCAGGCCCTGCTGCAGGGTTAAAACCAGAGCCAACAGCAGGTGGGAAGACAGAGGAAAGGGATAATAAAAATAAAGACATGCATAATTCTTCTCCAATCAGAAACAGCAATCACAGCTCACCACCTGCTCTTAATGCTCTTTTTCAGTGGACCAAGTCATCAGAGCAGTTTGCAGATAAACACAATTAGTTGTTTAGTTTAGGCATCCATAGAGATTACGGGGCTGTAGAGATTACTGTGCAAAGAGAGCAGAACACACACGTGTGGACACAGCAGTCATGCCGTGGATGCTAAATGTTTTAAGGGGATTGCAGAAAGGAATTAGAATATATAAGAGATGAAAAAAAAATGGAGAAAATTAATCAAAGAAGAATAGAGGGATGAATATCAGGCAAGCTACAGGGGTTTATCTCTTCCCATTCCTGGAAAAGCCACTCAATGGAAATTATTAAATCATCTCCCTAATCAGAACAGGAAAAAACCCACTGACACACAGATATGCCTTTTATGCAGCAGGAGAAAGACCAAAAGGTCTTTTCTCATCTCCAGTTTTAATGACAAATACAAATTACATGAATTATTTAGCACCTGAACATTTGTGCTATATGAAGCATGAGCACAATCCCAAGAGATAAATTGAAATTCTCTGAGAGAATCAACTGGAACAGGCTGGGTGTCCCTGCACACAAAGCCGTGGCCCTCCCTTGTATATCCTCTGCTTGAGAGCAAACCTGCCTCCTCCTTTGAAGCCATCGAGTTTATATTTTCATGTTTCAAGAGGGAACCATGTTGCTAAGGTAGCTTTCTTTAGAAATTAAAACATAGAAAGGTGCCTTTTTGAACACAATAGGTTTTCCAGAAACATTCCTTTTACTTTCACTGGGAAACTATCACCACATCAACCTTGGTTTGATCATTCACGAACATATTGCTAAGCTATTATTCATATGCTGGGAAATATTTTGCTAGATGGCAAGTCTGTCAAGCAACAGTAATAATTCTTGTTTGCAACAGCTAGGACACATGAAGCACAATCCCAAATAAAAACTGTTTATAGGGTTTTCTGTCCTGCTCTTGTCAGTCACTACATACCAGACTGGTTAGCACTTTGACTTGTTTTTGTTTTCCTTTGAATGTTTTCACTCTTTTAAGCCTGTTGTCACAGACACAGTTGACATTGTTTCGAGTTCACCTTTTTATATTTTCCTTATGGTTTTGCAGAAATTTCTCAGACATAACTGCAGGTTGCTTCTGGCACTCAAATCCCTCCTCTGGTTTACAACAGATTCAGTGCATAATTTTATTTGCCTTGGCCATAAGCTAACTTCTTAATGGCATTTTTTCTTCAAATAACTGTGGACGTTTTTATCTATTCCTTCTTCAAATCTATCACCTCTGAGGTAACAGGGATGAGCTCAGGCCAGGATGGGACATCAGCCCATGGGTAGTTGGGAGATACAAGGTGAAGGTCAGGACCAGGATTTCTTTTGCCCCTTTCCACTCCTTGCTGGACCCTACCCCATGCATTTTACTCAGGATGTGTCCCAAGGGCTTCTGCCCCACCAGAGAAGTTGTGCCACACCCTTTCCATCTATCTCATCTCTCAGCACTGTCTCCCAGCACTTGAACACAGTCCTACAGGGCACAGACATGCTCCCACCACAAAGGGAAACATTTCATCCCCTTGCTGCACACAGATCTGGCACACACACAGTCCCCAGCCATGCATGTGCTGCTAAGTGAGCTCAAAGACGTGGCATTATTAAAGGGTGAGCAGCTTTTGTTTGAGCTCATCTAGAATTAATCAAGATGTAGGCATTACTTGTATACAAACCCCCTTTTCCTGAAGCCATCTGCACAGTGACATTAAGAATGGCAAGTGAGCTACTGACAAACCATCTGATTTGCATTTGTGGTTACAGCAGACAAGAAACTGTTGGGCTACAAGTAAGATCCAGAACTGCTTTTTCTCCCTGGTGTCAGCTCAAGAGAAAAACATAACAACATCCAGTGAGGAAGCACTGGAGATCTATGAAGGATAAAAAGAAACTAGACCTGAATGCTGAAGTACTTCAGATACACAAACCCTTTACAGAGCACACTACAGTCATCCAAAAGTGCTTAATCTGTGTATTAGGTCAGACTTTAAAAGGGGGGAGGAGGGAGAGAGCAAATGCTAATTGGTTAATTTGTGATAACATACACCAACAAAAATGTGGGGTATCATCAGTGCAGCCCTGACTTCCGCCAGCTAGCAATCCCAGGATTTTCTGCCCCAGCAGACTGCTGGCACTTCCCTCTCCCACCCAGGTCTCTGGAAAGGTGATGTGTAGCAGAGTGCAAAGCCTTCACATGATGGGAAGCAAAGTGGCTGCTGGTATTTCATTTTAAGTGGCTCATCTAAATTCTATAAAATCCTGATTCCAGAATCACCATATATGGCTGCCTCCATTGCAGATTTCAGCTTTTTCTGTTAGGGCAATATCAAACTGGGCTGCCATTAACAAAAAGGCAAAACCACTGAGATTGTTACCCAAAGAAGCCTTTCTCTCTACAACATTTAAATGTTCTGTTTGTACATGATACCATGCACTCCTTTTCATTATTTCTTTTATCAAGTATCTATCATACACTTATTTGAATGAGTGTTTAATCCATATGGTAACTGTGCACAAAAATTCAAATTGCAAGTAGTGCTATGAGCTTGGTTCATGCTACATGTCTTTTAACATCATATTTAGTCATCTCCCTGTCTGCACATCCTCCTCCATACAATATCACTGGTGCCTGGTGGAGACTGCAATCCGTTCATAGGGATGCAGATATTCCACTCAGTAATAGCCAATATTTTAACTTGTCTGCTATGGCCTGTAACCACACGGGTACAAATTTGGATTTATGTTTCTTCACGCCTTTGCAGTTGTTCTTTATCCCACATTACAATAGTAGGTGACACAGCCTACAAGAGACAGGCATTCAATTAATTAAAGAAGATCACTCCCAGCCACTTCAGGCACACACAACTTGTCTGCTTTTGTGCGCTCACTTGAACATTTAGAGCCCGGCCCTGCTCTCATTATATTTGAAGTTACAGCAACAGTAACTCTGTACCTGTCAGTGCAATCACACCACCACGCGAGGAGAATCGGCCTTTGACCACATACACAGAAACACAACTGCGATAATTTTGTTTTAAATATGTAAAATACAGACGGTTTATACTTTAAAGCTAACTACAGCTGTCAACAGGCCAGATTTCAGCTTCATTTCAATGCTGCAGCACCCAAATTTGGCACAGAAAGGACTTTTCAATTGTAAAAATACCAAACACACAGCAATCTTATACATGTTCAGGGTCACATTTCCAGGGCATTGCAATGTTTTGCTTCTTTACGGTCACAATGACTTAAGTTAGTCCAACCCCAGGAAAAATGTTAACATTGGATGAATGGGTCCCTTGGGAATTTTTATCTGTTTACCCAAAATATGCTGCAGGTCATGTGAGCCTGCATGGTTCCTCTTGCCTCCATGAGGAAATATTTCCTGGGAGTTTCTCAGGAGCAGAGCTGACCGCTTGCTGCCATTGCAGAGCCAGGTCGCGAAGTGCCAGCAACGGGAAGCGCTGTGCTGGGTTAACACCCACCACTGTCAGCCTCGCTCTCCAGACTGACCACTGGCCTTGGGGAGGGCTTCTCACCAAGGTGCTCAGGCTCTTGAAGCGTGACTATGGGCTCTGGAGAGGCTGAGAGTTTGGGCTAACGAGTGCCCTGCCGCTCGCTGCCGCAGCAGCACGAGCAGCTGCAGGAGCGGCGGCCACCCAGGCAGGGATGCTGCTGTCACACTTCCAGAAGTAACACCTCGTGATGCCTGGGGCGCTCCATATGGATGCCCTGATCTGATCTGCACAGCAGAGTCCAAAATGTTCTCAACTTCACCGGCCCAGTGGGTGAGGAGGCAGCACAAAACCTCTGCAGCTGCACCTGGAGGGGCCCTTTGGAGAGCACAGTGGAGAGGCAGAGGAGCCTGTGGACACTCAGTACTGGCCACAGGATGAGCTGGAGAACATGGGCATACTCAGGAGACTTTTTCTGAGCAGGATATGATTCACAGCTCCCATCCCTCTGTCTGGGAAGATGCACCTCTCCTGCCTAATAAAATGAAATAAGCAGTGTAGGATGGGATAAACCAGCTGTTCAGATAATTACAGTGGTATGGGAGAACACAAGCAGCAAAAGCAATGGGTCAGAGGGTCTGATTCAGGGTCTGAAAAGAGTTTTGATTTCTTCTGTCCTGGTTTAAAAAACCACATTGTTACACTTGTGCTTTGGTTGGTTGGTTGGTGGAATTTTTTAAGATACCTTTCAAGCTGAAGAATTTATAATTCTGATGCTTCCTGTGGGAACTGAAACAACTCCTCAATATGGTGAAACAAGGAGGCTCCCAGCAAGGGGAGAACAGGAGAACAAGCAGATCTCAAGGCTGGGGAGAAGAAGTCCCTTGGTATGCTTATAACCACAAGAAGGTCATCCCAATGTCATTGATTAGTCAGATGCATTTTTGCCATTTCAGACACTAAGGGAGATCAGACTCAGATACAAATCATCCAGTGTCAGAAATCTGCCAAAAAAAAAAAAGCCTTGGCAAATGCCAAACTCTCTGTGCTATGTGCAAACTGGCAGACACTCCAGGTTTCTGCCAACTCATATAATTACTCTTTTAAAAATAAAAAAAAAGAAAAGAAAATAAATGTCCCAACCTATTTTTTCCATTTTTAAGACAAGAAATCTGCTAGATGCTATCTTTCTCTCAGAGAGCTTGGTGGCATAGGTCAGACAGAGATAACCTGAAGTAGATGCCTTTTTTTGCTGTTTTTCTCCCTCAAGAACCTACTCCTTGTTCATATTCCCAAGGTACAGACTGCTCCAGAGCTTGGAGACTTGGGGCATAAGATCAGTCATGAGCTGAGATGTTCATCTCCTCAAGCAACTGAGGTCTACACGATGAATGATTCACAGCTGTCCTCACCATCGCCTACTCTCTGTCTTCAGAGAAATGAAATCTTGCCTTGGCAAAAAAGAAAAGCAACTGCATTTCTACCTCCTCTTTCAATATTTTTAAACTTTTCTTTCATTCCTGTTGGAAATTAGATGTTTTAAGAATAGGCTTAAAAACAAGGTTAAAAAAAGAGCATGCAAATACATTTGCACATCATGAGCAATTGCTGAGGTACTTTCATGGCTTTTTTTCTTGTTTATTCCCACATAGGAAACATTCTGAAAAAAGTTTTTAAAATGAAAAGCAATGAAGTCCCACTGAGGTATTTAATGTTTTACCATTAGGGGATAAAAACACAAATGAAAGAATTTTGTCAGTATTCAGAAAAATGCAGTATCTCTCTGGAAACTTTGGACACAGTAGCAGCTGGATCGAAATACAGAATACAAGACCAAAGCTGGTTAAAACCCAACCCAAATCTAATTAAACAACCCAGCCCAACCTGTCTGAGGTTTGAACCCGGATGCTATCACTTGCTTTTCTCCACTTTAGTGGATGTGGTGCAACAGTGAGACCAAAGGAGAAACATTTGCAGCCAAACCTGGATTTGTGTGCGAGTCTCACTGCACAATCAGCAGAGAGAAATGCCCTCTGTCCTTTGCCAAGGTCGCTGTCCTAGGCACATAAAACAAGCTGTGGTGCCCAGAGGTGCTCCTCCAGCTGCCCTCACAGGGCTCAGCCCAGGGGTGGGCAGTTTGGGAGGGCAATGCAGAGCTGTGAGCTGGGGAGGGACCTTCCCACTGCTCCAGCAGGACAGGAGGAGGAGCACGCTGTGGAGCTGATGGGTCCATGGGAGGTTCCCTGAGAGGAGCTCAGCAGAGCCCCTCAGTCACTCAGAGAGGATGGGATGCTGCTTCCTGTGCATCAGCTTGTTTAAATGGAAGGAGACAAGCAGGAAAGAAAGTCTTAGGAAAGGAAAACAAGAACGAGTGGAAAAAAATATCAATATACTCCACCATTTTCTAGAGTAATGGGAAACAATTCTCCAATTGTCCTCACTGATGCTCAGTCAGAAACAGGCTTCTAATTGAAGGCAATTTTTCTGTCCCACAAAAGACAAAAAACACCTGAATTGTGTTACTCTGCAAAACAGGAACACCAAGGGTTGCAACACCAACAACAGCTTCACTCCAAAGAGGAAAAGTTACCCTTACACTCCAATGGAATTGTGTATGCCCCAGGTGAGAGATCACAGCTCTGCATATTGTGACTTCACAGTGGCAAAGCTTCCTCACACATTTCAGCATCTTTAAGCTGAGGGCACTTAATTTGCTACACAATTGAATCAGTAAATGGGCTAAATGGATAAAATTCCCTAAAGTTATGGTGGTTTTTTTCCTTCTTTTGAATTATGCTTTAAATATCGCTACGAATTCAAGGACTCCCTTTAACCAAGGAGAAACTAAAATACATAACCAAACACTCATCCAAGAACATTTAAAGTGTCATAGGAAATGCTGTTACATTGCCATAATTAGTCATAATCATGAACTCCCACATTCATCATGTTTCTCAGTACGTATCTGTACTACCACAGCACATCCGAGTCACCAGCACGTACTCAGGCTCCAGTTCTGAGCACTTTATAAACACAAGCCACAGTGACTGTCCTTGTTCCCAGTTTACAGCTCACTAATCACAAGCTCCTTCTCTTGCAAGTGTTATCCCCTTGGCACAGCTCCTCAAGCCAGACGTTTCTGGCTCTGACCCCAGAGTAAGGTGCCATCACTTACTCAGACTCTCATCCTCGTTGTCCGCCTCACCTTGGGGTAAGAGGGAATTCTGCAACCTGTGGTAGGAGGTTACATGAAAATTCATTGGGCAAGTAGCTCTCCATTGTCACTGCAAAAGGATTACTCTGCAGCTGTAACTGTGTTTGAGGGCACTGCTAGCACAGTCTTCCTTCACAGAGCTACTAGTCGTAACTTCTGCATTTATGTCTGTGGGAGATATATTTCAGGAAGGCACCCGTTTTTAATACAAGTATTTAAACAAACAAAAAAATTATCTGGAGGCAAGTGTTACATGCAGGAAATTAAATATTTAAACAGCACTGAAAGCAGGACTTGAAATCCATATGTTCTGCAAGTTGTATCTTTTTCCTGTTGCTGAAACCAGTAAAGCCTCAGAACCTCAGATGAAACCCACAATTGAATTTCTGGCCTCTTCTTGGGTTTTCCTGTATCCAGAAACTAGAGTTATTTTATCAGAAGATGCTAAATTACTCAAGCCATAAAAAGTAAATCTGTAAAGCCATTCATGGCTGACCACTCCCTAAATAATTTCTCAAGTGCCTGTTTCTTATTTAGAGTGTGTATGGTGCATGTTTTAGCATTTGGCTGCATTATACAGATGAGAAGTAATAGCAAGTATATGTTGGTAGACAGAACAAATCAAGCCCAGCTGAATTTAGTGATTTGATCTGCCATTCATTTACAGCAAAAGTAGCTGCTGCTATTTGTATTAGTTTCACACAATAAAGTATTTACACTTCTTTTCTTATCTTACACCACCTAATTAGAATTATGAAATAATAGGGGCCCCATATGGCAAATAACTTCATTCAAATCCTTTGATACAACAGCATACATGGTATGGCAAGATTTACAGTGCCACTTATAGAATGGCCTAAGACATAACTCCTCCTTCTAAGAAGTTCTCCACCACAACGGAGGAGACAGAGGATCCACCACACAGCTTGTCTCAGCTCTGCTGAGATGTATTTCCTGTACCTCCTTCTTGGCATTAGCATTTCTGCACATCCATACCTGTGAGGGAAGCTATTGTGTGATTTGGGGGCAGGCTCCTGCTCATAAGGAGCTATTCACATAATTACTGGGATCAGATTAATTTATGGTATCACAGAAGCTCGGTGCTGCAAAGTTTCTTAACACCCCAGGAGTGTCCAGGTCTGCCCTGCACATGGGATAGACCTCACCTCACACACCTTCCCACCACAGCAAGGCTGCAGCTTCACTCTCCAGTCACCTCAGCTGCCCTGCGTCTCTGGGAAAGGCCATTCAGCTTTTCTCTTGGCTACCTATTCCCCAACAGCAGAGACACTGAATAGTTCAGTGTTATTCCCGCAGGTGTTTGTTCAGTATTTCTGCTGCCATGATTCATAGACCTGCACACGTACAACAGTCCTTTCAGAAGGGTGACTGTTTTGGGGGAGCACTCCCACAGAGCAGGAAGCTCCTCAGATCTCACCCGCAGGCAGTGAGCAGCTTCCCCCTCACAATGCTATCTTACTGCCACTGCAGGTAGCTGTTGGCAGTCCAGCTGGTTAATTTTTCCTTCAGGCATAGTTGTACTGAAATTAAACTAAAGCAAGGAAAAACAGCAAAAAGCCAAAAATTCCAACAACAAAAAGACTACCAAAAAATGCCAGAATACTGAACACCCACCAAAATAAAATATGATCACTTTTTTTTAATTAGGTTTTTTTTTGTTTGTTTTCATTTGTGCCAGTATTTGCAGTGAGCACTTCTATTCAAATAAAAAACTAATAGCAACCACCTGTTACATTCACTTGCCAAGGTATCTGTATTGAGACAGAAGCATTTTTTCTGTTTTCCACGGCATTCTGATGCTCCAATCACCAGAAATAAGACAGGAGTCCATTAGAGGTGTAGCTGGTATTTAGAGGCAATGCAGAGGTGAATTTCAACTGATCACATTACTCAGTTTGACAGTCTGTCAGACTAACAGGAACATTTCTAGAACATCCCCCAGAAAACAGTAGGACCACAACAGTCACCCCCAGCCACGCAGATGTGGTTTGGAGCAGTTTTCGGTAGAAGTATGAGATGCAGAGCACTTCTGTCCCTTCAAATGAGCTCTCATTTTCATTCCCAGCCCTTCACACTGCCAAATCCAGATTTTGTGCAGTGCACTGTTCAGTGACATCAAGACAAATCTCTTGCTAATGTATAGGTTTGACATTTTCAGATTTATCCAGACATATTACCCATAAAATGGCTCTAACACAATAAAGGACATAATCAGAAATTTCTGTTCCCAGGATGTTTGGCACTTCATAACTCAGATGCATTCAACTCCTCAATAACTCTTGTACATTTGGATAATTTGCTGTGGTAATGTATAATCTTGCCTGGAGGATTCATACCTTAAGAAATTTAATAAATTCAATAGAAACCTGCATAGCCCACATTTACTAGTCATCATTCCATTAAAAAAGCCCATCCCAGAGTGTCAGCACCGCCTGATCTCATCGTGTTGCTGCGAGGCAGTGATGATCAGACAGCATTTTACTCCAGGTTTCACCATACCAGAGGTGGAAGCGGTGGCTCATCCTATTACCTTCCACTGTTTCCAGGCCACTCCAGGTCAGAGAGTGCAGAGATCACTTTAGGCTCACAACTCAAGGTAAAATGCACATTCCAACTCTTCTTCACACCGGTCAGAGAAGGAGACCAAAGGCAGAAACAGAAAGAAATTAAATACCTGCTCACCTCTACACACAAGTCAGGGCCAAAAGACAGGAACCAAACAGGAAGGGAAAAAAATACCTGTCAGTGCTACATCCTCTGTGACTACAGGACTTCAATTTTCAAGGCAATCCCCTTGGCACCACTCTCAAGTGGCGCAATGACCATCTCTGGAAGTGTTCCAAAACGTGTGGATGTGGCATTTGAAGACATGGTTTAGTGGTGGACGTGGGTGTGCCACATCAACAGTGGGACTTGGTGATCTTAGAGGTCTTTTCCAGCCTTAAGGATTCTAGGAGTCCGTGAATTCCTAAGCCAGCAGCAGGGCATCGGTGCGGTCTCTGCCTGTGCAGGCAGATTTCACTTCCAAATGAGCTTCACCTGCTGGTCTTTGGCATGGGACACTACAGCATGGGGCACCCCAACTTCTTAACAGTGCTTCATACCCACTCCTTTAAACAAAAAACTCTTCTCTGCAGAGACATTGTGGAGTGTATGAGCTGAGGGGTGTGCTATATGAAAAATTCTGTGAGTGCAGGACCCACAAAGGCCCAAAGTGCACCAAAGTCCCTACCAAATGTCTTCCCAGGCCTATCAAAATCCAGCTTGCTACTTCATAACTGAAGTTCCTGCCTGCTGTTAAATAAATATCTGAAAGTAGAAACCCACAGAACCACAGAGTCACAACATGGTTTGGGTCGGCAGGGACCTTAAAAATCATCTTGTTCCAAATTCTCTGCTGTAGGCAGTGACGCCTTCTAGTAGACCAGGTTGCTCCAAGCCCTGTCCAACCTGGCCTTGAACATTTCCAGAGGTGGGGCATCCACATTTTCTTTGGTCAGCCTGTTCCTGAGCTCACCACCCGCACAGTGAGGAGTTTCTTCCTAAAATCTGACCTAAACCTGCTCTCTTTCAGTTTAAAGCCATTCCCCTTGTCCTGTCACTCCATGCCCTTGTCAAAAGTCCCTCTCCAGTTCTCTCAGAACCCTATTAGGCACTGGAAGGTGCTCTAAGGTCTCCCTGAAGCCTTCCCCTCTCCAGGCTGAACAGTGCCAGCTCTCTCAGCCTGTCCTCACAGGACAGGGGCTCCAGCCCTCTGAACAACCTTGGTGGGCTGCTCTGGACTCACTCCAACAGAACATCTGCTCACGGGTGTCAGGCTGCTCCCAGCCAGGGCTGCAGCTGCCCAGCTGTGAAGCTCCTTGGCAGCTTTTGCCCTTAGAAGGATCACTGTGTCCCTGACATCTCGCGCAGGAATGCTGAACTCATCCTGAATTTCAGACAATCAGCCTAAAATTTTCAATCTAAAAAGAACATGATCCTGCAAAGAGAGCCAAAAATTCAGGTCTCATCAGTGCCTTAATTACACTGGGTTATTTGCCTTGTTTGCAGCTTTACCAGTATGAGATAATTACACTTATAGGAAAGCAACACTTACGGTTGGAAACACTAACAGGAACAGAATCTATAATGTCAAAATCCACCTAGAGAGTGCTATTTTATTTCATTTCTCCTCTATTAAACACTTCTGCAAGAAAACTCCAGTGCGGACAGCATGGGACCTTCCTCTCTGAGACTTTCCCAGCACAGTGGTGACCCAGACTGTTCCCATCATCTCTGGGCACAGGATTCCTCCCATCAGTGCCAGACCGAGTGGCAACCCGAGGCCATCAGTGCTGGCCAAGGCACCCTGCAGAGCCCTTGGAACCTGCCCCACCTCTGGCAGAAAGAAAACTGCAGCAGGGGCTCCCTGCTGTGAGGGCCTGAGTACTGATGTGGAGAACTGGTGAAAAAACACAATATTATCCTTGCAGAACCATACAAATGTTATAAACTCCACACTCTCCTAGCATAGCCAGTGGGCAAAGCACCTGCATATCCAAAAGCAGGGCTAAAAGGGTGCTGTTCCATTTGTCTAAGCCCTACGTCAGACAATTCACACCTTTTCAAAAAATCCAGGGCTAGACAAACTAGTCTATTGTAGATAGATTGATTTGTTTCATGAACCACTTGTTCATTTATTATGAAGTAGATATAAAAGAGTCTTAGAAAAGAATTTCCTTTTAGACATTTTTGATAAATGATTGAGCTTCTGAAGAGCTCTGGAAGCACTCATTGATCACTAAGCTCCTTTTTAGTATTTCCTCAAGAATTCACCTCTTTTCTTTCTGTGATTTTTAATCTGAAGATGTAAGTGATGATGCTTTTAGGGTCAGCAGGCACACCAATAATTCATTTATCAGTATACTTCGCTCATTCTTCTGTATCTTATCTCAGCACAGAAAGCTATGGACTTTTGTTTTCTTTAGGTACTAAAGATTATATATGTAAACAGCAACAAAGCTAAGAGTAGAAGTCACTGAGCATGGTGTAATTACGTATGTAAACAGCATCAAAGCTAACAGTAGAAATCACTGAGCACGAGGCCATCTGCTTCAATGAATTTTCAGAGCATCAGAGGAGGTAAAATGTTTCTTTGTCATAAATTTCCATGAATTTTCTTACAGCAAAACCTTATGTTTCTGCCCAGCATCTCCTTAGAGAGAAGAATCCCTGTTCATCTCACCTGCCAGTCAGATATTTCTCAGGACAGGTTGAATACTCAGAGTCTGCTACAAGATCTCATGCAACACAACAAAATAGGGTAAGAAATGCAGAATAAAACTACATCAATGGGAAGGTAGCTATGAAGAATATAATTAAGCAGGCTAGAATTTAGCAAGAATACTCCTATTAGCACATTACTCTCAGGGTTTAAATAATAGCTTGGTTAATACCACCAAGGAATATCACAAAAGCTGTGAAAACTACCCAGTGCTGGCGTGTCAGGTTTTGATGTCTTGCAGAAGAAACAGCCCTACCCCCAGAGTGACACCACTGTGCCAGGGCAGCCTTTGCTGCTTCCCTCAAACCATGGGTTCAGTCGAGGCACCAGCACCTCCAGGCTGAGCCACGAGCTCCACTACCCTCCAGCCTTCCTCAAAGCCTCATTTTTTCACTCCAAGCCTGCAGCCAGGATGTGCCAGGTCTCTGCAAGAAGACTCATTTTCCTGCTGGGTGTCACAGAGTACACTGAAACAACTCTGTCATTCAGGGAGAGGTAATGTGCATCCATTACTGTGGCAGACAAGAAGAGATTGACCTAATATGTGCATTAATACAGTACCTGTTCATTTCTAAAAGAGGTAGTTTAGATTCATTGCTCCTGCAGCATATTCCAATCTCAAATATAATTCATTCCCCAGTTTTAAGTGCAACAGCTAAAGATATTCAAAAATCAAATCTGAAAAACGTATTTTTGATTCTATAGCAACAAGCTGTTCTCTTCATAGTAAACATCTCACAAGAAAATTACTTACCTCTTTTTTTTCTCGAGACTTCAATGCAGAGAATTGCTTTTGGACTTGAATTTTGCATGACAAGTTTCAGATGTATTTGAATTTATAAGGCCAAACAAACAACTCCTGAAAACAGTGATTTAAAGTTTAAACACCAGCCTTATGAAATAGATGATGTGGTTAGATTAGCTCTCCAGAAGTTATAAGAGTCAATGCATTCAGTTTAAAGTGTCTTGAAGTGTGACATGTCACAAATATCTGCATTTCTGGAAGGTGATACAGTTGGCTTGTTCTCACTGGCTCAAACACACTAAGAATTTAATTTCCTATAACTCAAAACTGTAATTTTTAATTTGCAGCATAAAAACAATAATTGCGACAACTAATTAGCAACAATTAATGTCTCAGCAGATGCAAGACTTACTCAGTACCCGCCTCCAATTTCCCATCCCATCCTTTTCCCCACACACCAGCTCCCCAGAGGGGAGTTCCCCACAGTGCCCAGGAGGAACAGAGCTCTGAGCCCAGTCACTACACACTGGGTGGCAGCAGCACCTGCTCAACATATCAAAATTATAGTCCAGGTAACTCTGTTATGAAAAATGTCCAACATTCAATAACACACTCATGCTCGATACTCTCTGAGTTTCCTGTTCAAGCTCTGGAGATAGGACCAGCAGTCCTGTGAGATGCCCGATGCTGTGGAGCAGCACTCAAGTTTCTTCCCCTCAGAACTACTCTGTACTTTCTAATTCCAGAGGCTTTTCTCTTCCAGAACCAACAGTAGAGAAGTTTCCTTACTATTTACAGCAAAATACATGCCACATGCAAAATGCTGTGAGTTTATTTGCTACTAACCACTTGCTGTATGAAGTATGGGATTTAATTACCTTTTTCATCTAAGGGAAGCACAAAGAACAAAGCATTGCATGATTGGCATAAAAGGAATTTCCTGGGAAGGAGGAATTTCCCTTGAGCTTCCAGTGTACCCAGGAGGAGGAAACATGAGCAAGCCCTTGAGTCAGGCAGGATCCCGAGATGACAGCATCAGACTTTCAGTGCCCCTGTGGTGGACTGGACATTAGCCACTCTTCCTCCCTAGAAAGTGAAGTGTCCTTAATACAAAGCATGTGGGGATTGCATGATTTAGGGAATGCAAGTTTGATTCTGGCATTTATTTATTAGAGGCAACTAATTAAAAAAGGAAAAAAAGACGCTACAGAACTTTGAGAAGATGTCCAGAAGGCCGATTTACAAATCCCTGGTTTCAAACTGGGGAAGCACCCTGCCCAACAACACACAATGAACAAGAGACCAGCAATGGGGAGGATGTAACATTCAGAGCTTGGCTTGTAGACTGGGTCAAGACAAACTGCATTTCTTCTGTGCCTAGAGCACAAATCAGCAAGCACATGGTAAATTGGTGCCACATAAACCAAGCTGCAGATTTACACCACGTTAGCTGCTCATTGCAGCAGCTGTCCTGAGCCCTGAGAGTCAGCATTCAAGGAGCTACCAGAGGCAGCAGTCACCCTGCACATCCACATCCTGCATTCCCTGCACTCTGCTGGCAGAGCCCACCACGGTGTCTGCAGCACTCGCAGTAAGAGCAGGTATCCTCTGGGTTTCAACAGACTGCATTCATGACTCTTGCTTTTGGCAAAGCAAGCAAGTCTGAGAATCAATGTAAAAATCTCAGCTGAGCTCAATAATCAGTAAAGTGTAAATATCATCCTTTTGCTCCTGGGATGATGCTTACTTGACTTTTTTTTTTAATTCTTGTTAATAGGTGGGTTTAATTGTTATACAAGCATTGCAGCTATTGCATTTTTTAAGCTTTATCTACTGGTTTTGTGGACTTGAATTCATGTTTATCTGGGTAAATAAAGCTGAAATTTAGTCAGGATCACAAGACAGGTTCTGATGAACAATCATCATTCTTATCAAATGTAAATTGCACAGAGAGTGGTTGACTCAAGAAACGCATTGTAATTAATTACTATGATCATTGTTATTTTAAAATTAATTTTGACAAGATCCATTATTGGTAAGCACCATTAATTTGTTCTATTCTCCTGGCTGTTTTTATGGGACACTGAAATTACAAATGTCATAAAAATTGTTCATTTTAAAGTATTGTTAAAACTTAATAAAATGACAGTAAAATTATCCGTACTATAGAATGTGTTCATTGTTATGAAAAACTGGTAAATTGCTAAATAAATAACAGACTCAGTGAGAAGGAAAGCAAATTTGTACTGCAAAGGAATTGATCTATTTTATATGTTACTTCCCCTGGAAAACAAAAATGAGGAGTACAATGTATTAAAGTTACATATTTTTGCAGGTACATAGAAGCTCATATTGGAAATTTCTATTTTGTGTTAATATTTTCTCCAGAAGTTCCGTAAACAGACAATGATCTTGTGATGAGGCAGTAACAATGCATCTGGGGGGATGTCTGGACTATTTTCATGTATCTTCCTTAGAATAAACCAAACTGGGAATTCTCCTGGTTGCAGACGATGAATCAGAGCTGGATTATTTGCCTGCCCCTGGGAATGCTGGCTGTGCATTCTCATTTGTACATGCACAGAGTGCAAACAAACACGTTTGCACCACTCCAGCAGCAGCCCCTTTACTCCAGTATAGACCTCAGGATCAGGCACAGCTCAGTCACCTCCCTAAATTAAGGAAAGGCAATTGCTTGTTGACAAAAGCATTCAGAGGTGAACAATTCTACCAAATACAAGCAGTGCTAGGGGAATACTTCTCCCAGCATTCAAGGCATAAGTGTGTTCAAGAACTACTGTAGAACTTAGTCCAGGTGTCTGTAGGCAATATTATTGACAGAATAACCAAGGGTCCTGTGTCAGAAAATGTGCATTATTCATATAAATTAACATTAAATTTAGGAAGGGTGGAATGTATTGGGTTTGTGTGGTCAGGTTTTGGTAGCAGGAGGTGGTGGGGAGGGGGAGGAGACCATAGATGTGGTTTCTCTGAAAAGCTGCCAGAAGCTTCCCCCATATCCAACAGAGCCAACACCAGCCAGCTCCAACAGACCCAGGCTGAGCCCATCAGCAGCACTGGAGAGGAGGAGGGAGAGAAAATGGGAGTGAAGCAGAGTCCCTGAGGAAGGGAGGGGTTGTTGGGGCAGGTGTTGTAACATTTGGTTTTATTTCTCCTTACCCTGGCCTGATTTGATTGGTGACAAATTAAACTAATGTCCCCAAGTTGAGTGTTTTGCCCATGACAGTAACACATGAGGGGAGTGGCAGAGCAGCTTTGGTGGGCACCTGGCCCCAGCCAGAGCCAAATCACTCCAGTCCCAATACTAAAACCATAATGGTATTGGATCTTCGCTGGTAAGAGAGGAGGAAAATTGGTTTTATGGAAATATATCAACTATATATCAACATAATATACATATATATCAACACAAAGCAGTACATGCCCAAACTCATAACATCAGCCTCTCAATACTTGTTTACATTTTTGGTAATTGTCCCTTTTATTTGCATTTAACCAGGTCTTCTGCACATCTGCCACATCAATACAGGATTTAGGTCCCTCTAAAGAATTGTTTTGCCTTCACAAACAAGATGCTGCACTAATATATTTTCCCACCTTTCATTTTATTTTTAATAACCTGTGGAGAGGAGCCTGGGGTATACTCCAGGAAGCACTGGGGCTATTTATTCCACTAGATAAACTGATTCCTAATGATCCAGCTTCAAACAAACTGCAGGAACACTCACACCACTCCAGACACTGACACATTACCTTGTTGCTTTCTCAACAGAGCTGCAAGGCTGCTCTAGAGCTACTATGACTGTGAAGATGAGCAAGTTTTACATGGGGATGCTGCAGGCAGACTTGGTTGCTACAACCTGTTCAGATGAAGCTACTGATGCTACTACATCTATGCACAGCACCTATTTCAGTAAATAATCTCAAGTTGCAGTGAGGAAAGCCTTTTATGCAGAATTACTGCATCCCACAGTGCTCCTTGCAGAGTGGAGATGCCACATCCACTGGCAGCACCTGACAGGCTGCTCGTACCCAGGGCCTGAAGATTAATTTTGCACTGACACCACCTAAACACATCAGAAACATCAAAAAGAAACTTAGCAGTGAATAAAGGAACAGTAGATACTGAGGATATCTAATGAGCCCTGACCTCGGAGCTTTGAGGTCTAGATGGAATTGGAAAGGTCAGAAGGTTTAAGGAAAAAAAAAATATACAAATTCTTTCTGTGCTAATATTATCCCTCAAAAATGGAGTAAAGAGGACAAATTGAAAGTGAACACTTTCTATATTTCTCTGAAGAAGTCCTAAGTGATTTTTTAAAACTTGTTTTCAGCCAAAATAAAGACATTTTCAGCTCTCAAAGAATATCTGATTAGTACATTTCAGCTGTTCTATTTCCCAGTTGAACACAATAAGCAAAGATAAGAAAAAAAGTCAGTTTAATTAAATATAAAACATTTATTTCTGAGCAATCTGAAATTAAAATAATTTGTCTAGTAAACAAGATGCACAACAACTAAACAAAATGCTAATAAGTTATAGGTCATGTCACTATATCCCTTATTAGCAATAAAAAAAACCCTCAAACTTAATAGTTATTGAAGAGTTATTGCACCACTTCAAGGATATCATCAGCTCCTCAGCAAACATTGTTTGCTGTGCATAGCCATACACCTCAGCATCACTTTAACTTGACAGAATTTCCCCAAAATGCAGATTTCTTGCAAGCAAAGCCAAGCACTTTTGTAGCAGACTAGAAAGAAAGACATAAGCAACTAAAAATCAGTGTTTGATAAACTGTTAATTTTATTCCCCAAGTTCCTTTTGCAGAATGAGATGAGAAGAGATTCCTCAGCACGCCACAGAAAGTGACACATTTTAAACAGAGAAAAGACAAAGCATTTCAAGAATTTAATACCTCACAGAAGTATGTGGCTTAATGTTTTATTTTTCACCTAAAAAATATTGTTCATATTCAGTGCAGTGCTGGATGCAGTTGCTTATATTCACCGGATTTTCCAGTGTATTACAATGATGGGAGAGAAGGAGAACCTCAGGAAAGAAAGGAGGAATAAAATACAATTTAGAATAGATAGTAGACATTCCAAGATGGTTTTTTTTTTCTTTTATTAGTGTGCTAATTTATGTTAATATCAAGAAGAGGAAACTCCTCACCAAGGAATTTAATAAGAAGGCAATGATCTGAAAAATAATAAAGCAAAATACATACAGATTCTGTACTGTACTTTCTGATGGTTGGCGTGCCACCAGTCATGGAACAAAAGCCATTCAAAACACTGCAACCCCAGATTATCAGGTATTTTCATTGTGTCAGTCAGATGGATCACCACAGGTCAGCCATGACTGCCAGAACATCCACATGAAGGAGAGAGAGTCAGCAGTGTGGCACAGTGCAGCTGCTAAAACAAAAGCAAAAACATGTCCCCAGTGTGATGAAGGCAGGACACTGCCCGTAGCTGCAGGAAAACTGAAGCTACCTGCTCATACTCTAAACCACACTGGCAGTTCCTGTTACTGTGCATGGGGAACAACTATTCCCCAAAGACTGGCAGGCCACTTGCACAGTACCTGAACAAAGAAAAAGGAAGGATGGAAAGGGGATATCTATAAAATTCAGGTCCCATAACCATTGCAAATACTCTTATATCTCCTGCATACTGGAATCTATTCCTTTCAATTTTCCACACACATTTTTTAATTATGGAGTAAAAGTGCAAGGACTATCTGAACAAAACAAGTCCTGGTAGAAGAATACACGAAGAACGGCACACAGTCATTCACATTACACATTACACAGACATTCAAGGAGGCAAAACATTTAACATGATATGCTGAGAGTGAAGCCTCTGAGTTACATAAATGAACTGGAGTCAGCAGTCTCTTACTCCTCAGTCTTGGGTTTACCATGTTTGGAGTCTGCTGTTCAGTCTGAAATCTGCTGGTTGGAGCCACCCTGGGACCAAGGCCGAGGCAGGGCTGTGCTCCATTCCCTGACTCCTGAGTGCTCCCAGGCTCATCTTTCTCACGCCCAGCTTGTCCTGCAGCCATGCAGATTTGTTGGCTATCCACAACTGAAAATGTAGATTTGACACAGACCTGGTTTTCCACACGTGCTGCAGAAGGAAGAACCCTGCCCCGTTCTTCCCTGTGCCTGTGGTCATTTCCTCATTTCCATTTTTTGGTCCAAACCCATTTTGTTCCATTCCTGTTGGGCAGTCCGAGCCTGGCTCAGCACTCAAGCACTGACAAGTACACGGATTTAAACCTGCACCTCCAGCTTGGTGCAATTCCTCCCACACAAATCTGATAACCAGTCATTGAAACCAACTCCCAAAGAAGCACCAAATTCTCTTAATGCTGACATTTTCAAATACAAGGATTCCTGCCTCAAAGACAGAACACAATAGCTTCCAGTACTCTAAGAAACCATGCAAATAGAGAGAGTAGACCCTTCTTAGCCTTATAGGCTGATTGCTAAATGTTCACTTGACCCTGGTAGTATTAATCCTATAGGTCTGCAAGTTTTTCTAATGCTGCTACCATCAATTCAGAGCAATTTTCACGGGAAATGAGCATATTTTGCACAATAGCTTGAACAAATTTGAGCTAGCATTTAAAGTGGATATTATGAATGCATCAGTTCTACTCTGGTTCAAGGCTTATATCCTTTTATAGTTTAACCTTAGATAAGAGAATGAACTTCATACAAGAATATGCCAGTATTTATTACATGCTAATTTTTAAAAGGCTTAAATAATTTATCAAGGCTTCTTCCCTAAAGAGATGTGTAATTTCATTTTCAAACTGGTCGTCACAAAGAATCCAAATACGCATTTTCACAGACATTATCACAGCATTCTGCAACACAGAAATATCTTGCAGGAGGATCTCTAAATGTTTATCTTCTGCAGGCATGGGAAAATAAAGGACTTTGGTGCCGGAGGCATGGACACATTCTTAGGCATATAAACATTTTTGTGCTGAAAAGATTAGGGCTTAAATGGAAACAGCAACAGATGAACGGCACTGATACAGACTGGACGTGATTATTTCCCTTCTTAAAAACATAACTCCAACTAAAATTCAGCTCCAGTGCAGATTTATTATAATCTGATTTTTAATGGACAACCAAGTACCAGAGTGGATAAAACTTCATACTTAGAGCTCAACTCCTCCGTACCCAGCCCTGGCAGCACTTCAGTGCCCAGCAATGGCACACCAGATAAATATAGTCATCAGTGGGAGAAGTCCTAGCAAGTTTTACCACTCTGTCATGAAGATAACTTCTATTATGGGTTTTTAGCTGTGTTTTTTATTGCTCTAGCAGTTATAAAAGATTAGCTTATACAGGCTCAAGTCCACAGCATTCAGAGAAGTTATTTTGGAGCCCTGGTTGTACCAAATTAGTTTGGAGACTGAGGGGTGAAGCATATTTCAAAAATCAGTATAACTTTTTTGTGGCAGCTGATTTACCCCTAACTAGGGGACAACTTTACATTACAAAGCTATCAAAAGTGATAGCACAAAAAGAACAGTTATCTTGGAGATGACAACAGATTTAAAATAATTACATATACAATGTATTGCACTGAAAACAAATAGCATGGACCTCAAAAATGACAGGTTAGCTTATATTTTTCTCAAGGAATATTTAAGCCAGGCACATGGGATCCACACAGCCCAAAATTTTCCAAATGAGCAGGGAAGGCCCAGGATCAAATGTTTGCACACCAACAACAGGACTCCACTGACAGCTACAAATATTTACTCTGTGCTTCTTCCTTTGAAGCACACGAAGCTTTAGTGTGTTGTGGAGCTGCTGTTTCTCTCACACACACAGAGCACACAAGAATTTCACTTCAAGATGAACAAAGGATTACAGGATTTGGCTTTTCCTCTTTTTTTTTGAAGTTGCTTTTATTACAGAAGAAAAAAATCTATAGGTTGCTCTGCGGCTCATGCTGGTTGTACAGATGTGTACCAGACTTATTACCACTGGGATTCAGTGTTCTGCAGCAGACTGGATTTCCTTATCTAAATGAAATTAAAAAGTAATAGATAATACACAGAAAGAAGGATTGCATCTTAATTCCCATACTAAGATGCCTGGGGTTTTTTATGCTATTTACAGTGAACCTTGGAGATGTAAAACTTGTATGCAGTCTTTTACGTTGAAAATGTCCTGGTTTCCACAAGTAACCAAACAGTTTGAGGAACCAATTGCTTTGAAACCAGCAAGTCATGATTTTATTAAAAATATTTAAGGAGGACTTCAAATATATCTCTACAGACATTTCATCCACCTCCGCCATGAATGAAAAATATGATAATGCATTACTGCCTGTATAATTCAGCATCATCTGCTTGCTTTGCTTCTTCCCACTGACAGCCAAAAACCACAGATATCTGAGTAACAGCAAGGCTGTGTAAGGGACAAACCTTTATTTGAACCTCTCAGTCATATACTTAAATATCACCTGCTCCCAGTCAAGCCCGGGAGGATTCAAGATGCTCATCAAACCTACTCTCCAGGAACTAATTTCCATGTATCTCCTTCTGGAGCTGGCTAATGCCGTGCTAGCAGCAGTCTTTTCAATGATCCTCCACCACCTTCCCACTCCATCCTACTCTGCTCACAGACTGGAGGACAAGACAAGCCACCTTAGCAACGCTGGCACCAAAACTTAACTTCCCTTGGCTTTCACCACACCCTGACAATATGTTGAGGGTCACAGATTTTAAAATTATGACTCCTATACTAGAGAGTGTGATCCTTGGTGGGTTTTGGTGGTCCAGGGCCATATCTACAGCCCCAGTTGGAGCCATACCTCAACCCACAACACTGCCTACAGCAGCACAACTCCTGGGGAGAAGAGGGTATGTTTAGCCACCTTTGTCACCTCCCAGCCTGCTCAATCTACATGACAAATATTAACAAAGCACTCTTTTCACCAAAAGGTGGGGCTTGCTGCCAAGAGATGGAGAATATAAAACAGAAACCCAGAATACCACTAATACAGGTCACAACGACTGCACTGAAGAAAAACCAAACATATATGCAAATAAATCAGGCTTCTGAATAGGACCTGAGAGACGAGCAAGCAGAACAGGCATCTGCAAAGGAAGGATAAAAGTCAGCCTTAGGGAGAGCATGGGAAAGCCTCCAAAAAGCTTCCTGGCAGGTCCTGCCTCTCCTGGGAGCAACTCTAGCCAGGAGCAGCTGCTTCCAGCAAACCTGGGAGGGAAGCGGAGGAGAAAATTGTGGGGGTCATATTTCTTTTTTTCCAAGAATCTGGACCTGGATCCCTCAACCTAGTGACTTCTGAAACGGAAGCTGAGGAAGTCACATCCTAAATGGGCAGCTTTCAGTGTGTGGTTAAAAAGGAAATTATCTTACAGATGAGGGACCACTAACTCCTAAATGTTTTTTACCTGCTGTAGAGATGTTCCCTTAGGATAGGAAAAGAAACACAAAAGCAGTTGGGCTCAGAAAGAAATGTCTGCCTGTAATTTACTGTCTGTCAGGATTATCAGCTACCTTTTTATTCTTTTGTCAATATAAACTCAGAGTGAGGCCACGTCCACAGAACAGTCATACATACTTGGTTTCCACTGTCCTTCACACTTACTCTTGCCTACCATTGAGTGAGACAAATGAAATTTTTCATAAGACTTTTAAGTACATAATAAATCCAATAAGTCTAATAAGTAATAAGTCTATTAAGTGCAAGTATGTCATATGTTTGGCAACATTATCACGACAAACTGGCAGCCTCACCCCTCAGAAGAGCATATGGCAACAGCTTTGCCCTTCTGCTGCATTGTGGGGTGAGAACATCTTTAGGGGCTCCAGCCCAGAGTCACGGGCTGGGCCATAAATGCTGTGCTTTGAGATCTGTCTGCACAATTTGCTATGCACAATTCTCCCATCTCCCGAGACATGTATTTCATAAAGAGTAAACTACAGTTTTAATAAAAACTCAACAATCAAGACTACTTTGAGCAGAAAATTCGCCCATTTTTAGAGTTGCTAGCTTAAAATTAACACCTTCCCAAAGAAACCAGCTAATTCCAAGGAAAGCAACAAAAACAAAAGTCAGCAGCGAATTCAAAACTCAGTTTTGTCACATTTTCCATGCAGAAATAGCTATTTTGTCAAAGTCATGAGAATTTGACATTGATGAGTGAGATTTTGACAGGAGACATTTCATGCAATTTTTGCCTTTAAAAAGCACTTTTTTTTCCTAGTTATAAATAGACTCAAAACCTTGGAAATCATTTCCGTGATTCTGCGTCCTTGGCAAGTTGTTGCCAGAACCTCGATCCCAGCGAGTGCAGCAGCACCAGGGAGGCACTTGCCCAGCTCCCAGGGTGGCCACCACACCCCCTGTGTCCCAGCCATGCTGGCAGGGGACAGCCAGAAACTCAACCATTCACAAGGAGGTGGGGTTTACGTTGTTTAAAGGCAAAACAAAACACAAGTAGCAGTATTACACATTGATTATCCAGCAATTAAGTCCCACAAGAGCAGGTGATTTGCTCAAATCAATATAATGAATCATTTGAGAGATTATCAGTTAAAGACCATCTCAGTAAGAATAAAACAGAGTGCCAGCAAAACAGTAATAGTTTGGGAAACCACATTTTTCTTCACTTTGCAAAGACTTCAGATTAAGGCCCAGACTGTACTGCCTAGGACAGCCCTCCTCAGATGTATTTTATTTGTATTTATGGGAAATGGCCATTTGGACATTGACTCTCATACTCTTTCCAAAAAATTAGAAACCCACAAGTCAACAGTATCGCACCCACTGTGATGATAATAATGCCACACACAGTAGATTTGCCACCTGAAAAACTTTTCTTTCTAAGGAAAGGGCCTTCAAAATAGCGGTGTCCTGTATCTTTAATTATTAACATTCATAATCAAGAAGCTTTTCCTTCCTCAATCGCAAGCACCGTGCCTGAAGTCAAAGTACACTCAGCACAGCAAATTTCACCCCAAAGTGACAGCTCCAGTTGCTGTATTCTTTACTTCCAGGACAAGGCAAACTGTGTCAGTGGCTGAGGGTAGCAAGACGTTCTTATTTTGTAACAGTAGAAATACACTTTGTGTTACAGTCCCTTGGACAAAACAGCAGGCGGAGAACCGCAGCTGCACAAAGTCTGCAGGCTAAGAAATGCCCCAACCTTTGGTAAAAACAAAACATGAAGGACAAATAAAAGCTGTGGACGCAGTAAGAACAGAGCATACGATGGAAGGATATTGCACAAACCACCGCACTGCTCTCTCCTGCAGCAAAGACTTCACACAGATGCTTTGGTTTCAAGAGGTGCACAAAATTTTCAGCAAAAGGATATACACATTAGCACTAAACTAAATAAATGTTTGCATAGTGTCTGCAAAACAGACAACCCTAGACATTAAGGACCATACAGCCCTACAGAGGCACCCCAAATCAAAGGGATTTCTGTTTGAAGTGGAGCTGAAATTTGCCAGGAATCACATATTATCAATTCTAGGCACGCGAACATTACATTCTCAGAAGGCTATGCCAGCTTTGCAAAGTAGAAAAAGGTAGAATTTTGTGAAGGAAAAAAGCTAGCAAAATCCTGTCTTTTAGATGCTTCAAATGTTAAGTTATAAAAATCTTGGAAAAGTCAGATTTTAAACAAAACCTTATAAATGGCAGTTGATATTTGCAGAAGCTACGATTACCTTCCGAAATCTCAGGAAAAAAGCAGCTCCCAAGATTTTAGCACACTAATAAGTGCAGGCAACCATTAGAAAGAGCTCTTCAGCATCAAAAGAATTCCCAAACAACACAATCCCTGAAGTGCACCTGCAACAAATACCTGAGAAAGAACAGCATGAGTGATAACAGCTGTGAAACAAGTCCAGGCAAACATCAGGAACAAACACTGGTCAAGGGAAGAGCAGGTTTTGTCCAAATACAGGGAAAAGTTTAGGGATGGAAAAAGGAAAGGGAAAGAGCCAAACACCCTTAAGAGAAGTGCAGTAAGTTCTGCTCCCTGGTTCATTCCGTGGGTGCTCTCAGGGACCACTCCGCTGCTCAGGCTGCAGGGACATCCCAGATAACCCACGGCTCTATTTCAGATTTACCTTGTACAGTGTGCAGCTTCATCAGCACCACCACCTGCTAGCATTTACTTTTGCCTGTCATATCCTTTTAAATGCACAGACTCCTTTGTTCCCACTTACCTTTATTTCTTGCACCTGCTTCATTCTCTGGAAGCATCTCTGGGGCAGTTTCTCTGCAAGGACCGGTGTAGCTGATTGCACGTTGTGTTTTTGTTATCTGATGAGCTGCTTTGCTTCTTCATTCCTTCTCGTTTCTGGCTTGTTGGGTTTTTTTGCCCCAGCAGGAGGGGGCACATTAAGCCAGTTTAGTTACATTTATATTATTCTTACTCCTGTAATACCCATATGCTGCACTTCAAGAGACATTACTGTTGTTAAAAGCACTGGTCTTCAATATGAATAGCATCAGCCACACAAGGGCATCCCAAGGCTTTATTAAGGCAAATGAAACATTTTAAAGCAGATCAAGCAGGGTAGAATACTGTTATTATTATTTTCCAGAAGTACAATTCTGTTTGAATTAAATGTCATCCATTTGGATTTTGTGACACTGCCGAACTGCGCCACATCCTTTGGTTCTGCTGAAGCTTAAGGTTTTCAGTGAATTTAAAAATCTCCAAGGCAAGAATTCAGCCTGCCCCTTCACAAGGCAAGTCTGCCTTGTGAGTATTGTATTTCAAAAATCAAAATCACTCTCTGCTTTCCAAAGCATATCATTTACAAGCAATTAAGGAAGATGTAGGACATAAACTGATGCCACATGGTCAAGGGTGGCAATCTGCCTGTGAGGAGCTGGGATGAGACCCTTACATGGTGGTGCTTTCAGCTGAGCATGGTATTGACAGAACTCAGAAATGGAGAGTGCTTCTCAAAGGGCATTCATGCACAGGATATTTATTCAGTTTTACCTTAATAAATGCTGTATAAAAAAAACCCCAAAGTAGCTGTAATCTTAGTATAAAATGTGATCTCAGTATAAAATCCTATTTGCAACAGACACAGTGAACTGCAAATCTGATGACAGTTGTTTAAAGGAAAGTAAAATCTGGGAAAAAGAAACCCCCTTTGTTATTTTATACTTATTAAATTTGTGAGCAACATCTAAGATCCCTACAGCTGAAAGTTGCAAATGAAAAAAAAAAATCATCGATTCTTCCTTTCTTCACTTACTTAATAAGTACATTTCAAAGGTTTTCTTTAAAGACAGTTTCATTACTTGCCCAGAATATTTAGCTACAGATTTTGCTCTTGGGATAAAACATTCATAAGCATCAGTGAGATAATTTTATATATAGTTAAAAACATTATATCTGAAAGTTCTCCAGCAAAAATATATGCTAAGAAATATCAGTGTAAAGTTATTAACAAAAACAATAAATCAGACCAGCAAAGAAAAAAAAAAAAATTTTTTAAAATCATTGGATCCTGGAGCAATCCTGGCTAGTGGAGTCTGGATCCTTATGGAAATTATCAGCTAACAGTGTGACAAGCCCTCTGCAATCATAGAGTCCCACTGTAAATCCACCATTGCCAAGCCCACCACTGAACCACACCCCCAGGTGCCATGTCTAAGTACTTCCAGGGAAGGTGACTCTGCCACTTCCCTGGAACAGCCTTTTTGAGTGCTTGACAACCCTTCTGTGAAGAGATTTTTTCCTAATATTCAATCTAAAACTCTGGAAGGATTTTCTCCAAAGCTCCCTCACATCAGTGACTGCCAAGTGCTCAGATTTTAAGGCCAAGAGTAGGGAGTCTAAATATTTAATGTGGTCTTACACATAGTATAACCCAGAAATCTTTAATGAGAGTCTCCTGCAGCTACCCTGGAAGTCAGTAATTTGCTGACCTTCAAATGGATCTATTCCTAAGGACTTCTAGTGATAAAGACCCACTGTGTTTTTAGGTAAGACTTTTTTTGGGTTACACTTCTTCCAATATGTATTAGCTTAATTTTAGTTCCCATCCACTGATTTATACAGCTCCACTTTTGCCTATTAGTTTAAAAAGCCTCCTGCAACCATAAATCTCCTGCCGCAGTGTTTATACAGTTCCAATAAGTATCCTCTTAACCTGATTTTAACTAGACTGAGCCTCTCATTAAAAATGAACGTTTTACAGACACCCAGTCATTTTTGCAGAACTTTCCTGAGCCCTTTACGAGTTTCTAGAATCCTTTTATAAAACGTGTCGACATCAGAGAGGGGCTGAATGTCTGAGCAGTCGTGTCATCAGCAGGGTGTATGGGAGCAACAATCCGTCCCCCACAGGTACAGCCAAGGGCCACATTCAGCCACACAAAGCTGGAGCTGTTTCAGCCTGACATCCAAGACCGTTTCAAACATCATGGCACTCTAAGATTGAATCCTCCCACCCTGCAGATGCAAGCAATTTTCTTCGTTCCTAAATACATGACCATTGATTTGGCTGCATTAGAATGCATAGGAGACTACACCAATTACAATGGGCTTTGAATCAGACTTCAAAAGAAATTGTGCTGTGAAAAATGGGGCTTTTCGGGCACCAGAAGACAGGCATGTTAAGAGCTTGTTCCAGCAGCATTCTGCAGCAGGAGATACTTATGGAGGTCAAAGTGATATCCAAATGCTGGTCTGCACCAGAAGCCGGTAGGAGCATTCACACCCCGACCCATGGCAGAAGCGGTCAGGAATGGTGAGCTGACACCTCTGTGTTGACAAGGAGTATCTGCACCTGTTAGTGCAGCCCTGTGGACGGCTGCCAGCTCTGGCAGTGTTCATGCAAAAAGTACATCCTATCTCATCTATTTTAATCAGTGCAATAAGCTAACGAGAAACAAAAAGCCAGCAGAGCTGATCTACCCCGCTGAATGGAAAGATTCCATCCCGTTATGGAACGACAGTGCACAGACACAGCTTCACGGAATAGAAGATGGAAAATAGTTTTACTTGGCATGTGAAGCCCGTTCTAAGATGCAGAGCTGTGGGCATTTTGCAACAGTTTCAGAAAAGATTACTGTTCTTGCATCATAGAAGCAGAACATCAGCAAATCCATGGCCTGATTTTTCCACCCCACACTGCAGGAACTGCTGTTCCTGCTTTCCAGGCTGCAGGCCCTGGAGGCCCAATTCTGCTCTTTGAACATGATCCAAGATCCAATGAATAATGAGTCCCTGTCCTTGAGCTCAGGGGGCTCTGTGGCAGTCCTCAGGTTATGGCTGTGTGATTGACAATGTAGAAAGGAGATTCCGAGCACCAAAATGTCATGTTTCTAAACCAGACTAGCTGCAGATTTATGTGAAACAACTTCCTGACACTGACCACATTCCAAACTGATGATTTTCTTTTAGGGTTTTTCAAATGTAAAGTAACAGCCATTAAAAAAACAAAAATGTGCTCTGCATCTCTGCTCTCTTCCCTCTTCCCACTCCTGATTTTCACTGGAGGGAGAAATTCTCTCACCTCTGCTAAAGTAAGGTTTCCCCCTTCCTCTGAACATCTTAGCATCCATCAGAGACACCAAACAAAGATGAACTCACAGCCTTCTCCACCTTTATAGTTCTTGAATTCCTGTACTGTGTACCAGCAAACAAGTAAACCTCAGCTTTTTAAATAGCAATAAATTCTTCACTTCCCCCTGTCCTCTAAAATACCGTGTGCATTCACATCTCTCTAGAAGCAGTAATTGTGTAAGCTAGTAATTCTTAATAATTACAATGAAGATGCCTAGACTATTCCTGGCTACCAAAATTGAAGTTCTTATAGAGATGCAAATATATTATTTTTAGAGATGCAGAGCCACATTTTATCTCACAGTCTAATGGATCTTCCTTAAAGGGTTGCAAATTTTCTTGTGCACTGTGTTTTTGTGCTGCTAATGTGGCACTTAGAAAATGTGGTTACCAATATAACAGCATCTGTAAAATTTCACAGGGCAAAGGGGAAACTATTCTTTCAGGTACAGAACTTTTGCCTCCGCTTCACTAAAGTAAGCTTTTTTCTCTTACTGGTGTTCTTCAATGACAACAGTAGGGATGGGGATGAAAGAAGGAAGGTATTGCCATGAGCAGATTCCAGGGAGCAAACAGAATGGGAAATGTTGATGCTAATCAGCCACTCTTATTCACCACAGCACACAAAAATTGCCTCACATACTTCCAAGCTCAGTGATAGAAGTCAGCCCTTCACTCCAAGGTACAGTTTGTAGTTAATCTGATTCTCCTGGAAACAGCATATTTTCTGTTTAACTTCTTTTCCTACTGTTGTAAATCTGTTCTTTTCAACGTGAATTTTGCAGACAGGCTTTTACACATAGCCCAAGCTCATTCTTTTGAAAATGGCAAAATATTCATCCTTTCCTGTGAATAGAATTGCTGTGGGCACAACAGCTTTAAGGAAAACCAGCCAAAGGAAACTCCTCTCCAGGGGTGCAACAGCTGGCTTCACCAGCTCTTCCAGAGCCTTCAGGGTCCCATCAAGTTTTGGTGACCATGTAGCTTCTCCTGACACCTTATTGCCTGTCTAGTAGGACACAAGATGAGCAAACATCCAGAGGTGAGGATGCTCTTTAATGACAGCATTGTTCATGCACCTGACAGTACTATAACTTGAGTTAGGCTGGGGAGTTTCCATGGAAACAAAACATGACACTAAGAAATAAAGCAGAAAACAGATTTTGAAAGAGGGTCCCAGGCTGTAGCCCACTGACAGTCTGGAGGAACTCCAGCTCTTGTCACAGCAATGAGAGAGGAAAATAGGAATAAAACAATTCCTTATGAAATGGTTCCATCCTGTCACATTTCAGAGCTATTTCATTGGTGATGAGCAGTTTGGGCAGAAGCAGTACAACCTGTACCACTGCATAAGCAGCAGCTCCAGGCATGCAACAGGCCAAGGAGGCAGCAGGGCTCAAAGCTCAGTCAAAATCAGTGGGCACTCACAGCCCTCCTAGGTCAGAATCAAACGCCGTGGAAACAGGTTCAAATGCTGGTAGTTCCAACTTCCCCTATCCAATGTGGTACAGGAGCTAAGATCTCAGACGCCCTGCCAACAGCCTAATGAGAAACTGGGTTTGCTCAGGCTGCACGTCCCAGATGAGCAAGCACGGTAACCCTTGGCATGGAACACCCAGCCCTTTCCCACCAGCTATCACTCCCAGGTGTAAGTGCAAGATGAGTGATAATCACTGTCACCACTGCCATCATCTGCTCTTTCATCACAGAGCCAGGATTTTCATTTGACCCAAACACTTCACCCAGACAGAGCAAAAGGTTCACCGAAAGGCAGCAGTTAAGAGAGAAATGTTTAGATCTAAATGCCTCCATTATAGCAAAAAGCAAGTGAAGAACCATCATCTTTCTTTTCAAACACACCCACCACCTAAAAGCTATTTCCAGAAAGAGCTGCATGTTGTTAGGATTAACCTCATTGCAGTCTGGATAGAAAAATGGGAGCTCCAGCCCATTTTTGCTAGAAACCCCATGCATAAGGCATCAGGAACACTGAGCCAGCATGCAGTGAAATTGCATCTCCCCCAGCCTTAAGCAATGTCAGGCTGGGACAGAGCTGAACAGCCTCCTTCTGCTCCCCATCTCACACAGACATCACACTGGCAGAGTACAACCTTGTGCTGCATTACCAGCCCCTAAGTTAGCTGCAAAAAAGCTCTTTTCAAACCAGCACAGCTCACGTTTTCCTGAGGTTTGTAGCTTCACTCCTGAAAGCTGCATGGCCATGGAGTTCTTCACAGTCTTCTGTACCAACAAAGTCTTCTGCATCCTGAACAAAGATGGGGCATAACTTGACCCTTATCCAGACAGAACTCAACAAGCCAGAGCGAGATTTTTCTTAGAAGCCAGATAAAGGACAAAAGGTTCAAATAGGGAAGAAGAAGAAGAAGGTCTTGACTTTAGACTCATTCCACCTACAGTAAAACTCACTTGAATGGTTACATGTACTGTTTTCTTGCACTTGTCTGACAAGTTACTGCTCTTTGTGCAACAAATTCTTATTCAAAAATAACACTGCCAACCATTTCTCAGAAATACCTGCGCAAGACAATACACCCTTAATTTCTGAGCTCTTTGTAACTTCTTACTCAACTCCTGTTGAGACATGAGCATGGCTCAAGTGTGACAAGTCTAAAGAAGGAAGGTTGTTGCAGAAAAAGCCTGGATTGCTACGCAGGGGACTCAGTTATTTCTCAGCTCTGCCGAGGTGCTCACCCTAGACATGTCATGCCTCAGTGCTGTGCATGCCTTGGTTCTACAGTGGCAAAAGGAGATCAAAGACAGGCAATGTTAGCAGTAGACCTCCCTGAGGCATGTCAAGATGACAGGCCCCCAGGTATAGCCTCACTTGTACTCACCCTTGGCCTTTCTCATTGTCTTTGATTGTAAAACTTTCTATCTGGCTATGGTATTTAGCACAACAAGGGATGTCACTGTGTGTGTGACATATAAAATAAGAAAAAAAACAATGAGGTCAAAGACATACTTCCAAAAAAAAAAATCACATCCCATTAGGTTTCTTCATAAATATCAGTTAACACATCCTACCATAATCACTGGATTTTCAGTTCTGTCTTGAACTGGAACAGTCCCTTCCAGTTTAAAAGTCACTTTCACTTTTGCTGATGCTACCTGAACCCTCATGCACCCCAGCCTAGGCTTCCTCCACACCCTTCCACCTGGACCACCAGTTTCCCCATCTTTGGGCCAGCCAGCACTGAGAGTCATATGCTGGGGATGATTTACAGCTTTTACATCACCCAAACCACACCGAAGGGCGTTCACTACATCCTCGGCTAACAGTTGTCTCCCTTTCAGGAAAAGCAACTGTTGTGGGGAGGGCAAGGAGGAGAGCTCCCTGTTTGGGAGCACCACACCCAGGGTGCTCAAATCCAAGAACCTTGCACATCTCTAAGGTCTAGGCCCAGCACTGAGCATGTCCCTGACCATCCCACAGCGGCTCACGATTTAATATGCTCAGATTATAGTTGAACAACAAGTACCACATCCCTGTTTAAGAGATGCATGAATTATTGATGATGTTCAGGAGCCCTATTAAACTGTCTAGTGGGCCAGCAAGAACATTCAGTAGTTCAGACGCATCAAAATGAATAATAAAGCTTTCTATTTTGAAGTTTGGCCGTTAGAGAAAAGAACCCTGGCAAATATATAATTTTGTGTAATTTCACTTGGATGCTCACTGTAATAGCCGTAGTATTTATGACACCATGAGTCATAACCATACACTCCTCAGATAGCAAAGACACCATTATCCACACTATTTAAAATCAGAGTCCTCATGCAGGAAAATATTCTACTAAAGGCAAGGCCTGCTTATTTGCCTTAAACTATAGGCTTAGTCTATAAATATGTACTATTTCTCTACGTACATCTGTGTCAGCCATGAAATGCGTGTAAATACATGTTATAAAAGGACAGTTGTAAACATGATGAGAAATGCCTTCTAGTAATTCTTTAGATTCTGCCTATAAAATAGAAAATCCAATTAAATTGCCTTCTTATTCTTCAAACAAACAAACCTTGGTTATGCAATATTTAAGTCATAAAATAAAGCCTCTCAGAAAAAAAGAAAGACTATTGCACATTCAGAACATGATATCCACTTGCATTCTGGCAGCATTTGTGTGTTTCACTGAGTGCAATGAGAAGACACAAAACAAAGTTATCATCTTTATTTTGAATGAAGAGCAGTGTGGGCTAAAGCTGTTCTGAGGGACATTTTCAGTAAATTTGAGACAAAAGAGATTTTTCTCCATTCAGTTCTGGCAGATATTCAGCTGCAAGCTTGAGAAGTTCCTGCACTGAGGGTCAGCACCTCTCTTTCCTTCCTCCTCTTCACATAACGCGTAGGAGACTGTGGCCCCTGAGGATGTGACCCCTTGCTGATTGCCAGCACACTTTTCACAGCTACCAGGGACCTTTCTGGGTAGGATACTGCACACAGCTTCTAGGATTTCACACATTTATTCAGTGCTGTTAATAATTACTCAGTGTAAACCTGAGCAGTAAAATATTAATTCTGAAAGACCCAGTGTCTTGATTTAAGGAACCTTCCAGCAGTTTGAGACTCACAGTCCACCTCAACCATTGCAGTTACAGTGAAACAGCAATCGGTATTTGGAGAGATGTTGTTACATGATATTCAGAGGCATTTACCAGGATGTAGCTGCTATGTAAATATTATGTAGTTTTTATTCGCAACATCCTCATAAAACTTCTCTTTTTAATATCCTTCCCTGTTTGCTTGCAATCACCATCCACATAAAAGTCGCTAACTTGAGAAAATGTTTAATCTAGAGTTGTTATATTCTATGTGAAGCCTCAGAGGTTGCACAGAAATGAACCATATCACCCCAAAAGTCAACCCTTTGCCTATGCAGAACTCTACCACGAGCAGTAACTGCCCCAAACTCCAGAAAACAGATTACTGAAACTGTAAACACAGAGTACTCTCAAAAGCTTTTCTGATAGTGAAGGAATTGTTAAAAAACAGGTAATTTTGCTGTAGAAGACACTAAAAGCTGATGGTATTTCCAGAATTACATGTGCCCCAACACTGCCATCGCACTGGATTTTTATACAGCAGTACGGCAACAGCTATTATAAAAGATGGCATCGACTGCTCCAGGCAATATTTTGTCCTTGGATCTTCGTCTTTTCCAGAGTCAGCATCCACATTTGTGCAAAACAAGACAAGGATAACAGGGTCTACTGTACAAAAAGAGCTACCTGTTCCTATCATCTTTACAAAATAAACCTCTCATTTCTTATATTTCGTCTCCAATCAAAAATCTGTCATCCTGACAAAACTGAACTATCTTTGAAAATTATATCAAGATTTTCAAGCTTGACCTCTTAGCCACCCATCATCAAAGAAACTACTGCCATTATGACATACATCCAAGCCCCTGAGGATGGTTTTCATACTATTAAGAAGTCTAGTGGTCAATTTCAGCATTTTCTCATTTTTCCTCAATCAGCTGAAAGCAAAAAAGAAGTCCCTGAGCAACACAGAACCAAAGAGAAAATTCTATCTCAGTATCCACTTTTCTCACAGAAATCTCAATAAAGAAATCAGAGGTGACTATAGCTCTACAATTATTATTCACACAGTGTTTCCAGTGAGCTTTTTCCTCATCTCTGGGAGATGCAGTCTTCTTCAGCAATGTCAGACGACATGGCAAAATCACTTGCAAACTCTATAAAGGGTTGTGAATTCATCATTGCTTGGGGCAGTGATGTGGCTGGTAGTCATTTCCTGATCAAAATTATCTTCTGGAATAGCCCAGGACGTAGAATGTACAAGAAAACATTGATGCAGCTGTAGAGCAACACTACTTAGAGACTAAGAAGAGATTGGGGATTGTTTCTTTGCTTGTTTATGACAGATACACCGAGAGTCTTTCATTTAGAGTCTGGAGCTAGTTCTTCCTTCAACCACAGCTAATAGTCAGATGACAAACAGAGCATTAAAGCTGCGTGACTAGCCAAGCTTATAAAGTCTTAATAAGAGATCCATTGGAAAGCATTCCACAAAAATGTAAGTATTTGTTTGTCTTACAGGCAGGTGACGTCATTTCTTCTACCTTCATCCCTGTCAGGGGAGCTCAGGAAAGTGAAATCCGGGAACACAAAACAGGCAGAGATACCAGCTCCGTTTTCCACCATGCCATTTTACATGTGCCAATGCTACAGCCAAGGGCTGCCTGTGGTGGACCTCACTGATTTTGCTGGTCAGGAAAGTTCATGAAGCAAAACCCACGCCCATGTGCCATCCAACAGGCAGCAGACCTGAAGGAAATACAGAGAATCCCCAAGACCTGCCACCAGATTAATGAGCTTGGCTGAGTAGCACGAGGCAGAGGTCTTTCTTTTTCCCTACAATATGTCAGTACCATGGAAATGATAAACACCCTGGGAGATTAATCCAGTCATTTTACACTGCTCAGCAAGTTACTACACAAGTTAGATGTCAATGCTGAACTTTGCATTCATCAGTGAAGTATGAACTTTCCTAATATTTTGTAAAAATAGTGACTTTTTTTTAAAGTGAAAATACCTGTAGAGATTTGTATTTGGAAATTTAATAAAACCCAGGGAGTTAAATTTTTTTGTACCCTCAGGAAGAGTGGCAATGTTAAGCAGTCCACTGTAGAAACAACACCCTTGAGTTTGGATAGGTTTAAAAATACCTGGTTAGAAAATAAATCCAAAATGTATGATTCCACTTGTTAAAAAATAAGAATCACCTCAGTCTGCTTGTCTGTGCCCAGGCACCTTTTCACTGCCTGGGACAAGAGTAAAATTGCCTCTCACCCTGCTGCACACATGCCATCATTCAGCTGGCAGCCAGTCACCAGTGGGGTTCCCCAGGGTCAGCACTGGGGCCAACTTCATTGATGATCTGAACAAGGGGATCGAGGGCACCCTCAGTCAGTGTGCAGATGACACCAGTTTGGGTGGGGGTGTTGACCTGCTGGAGGGCAGGAAGGCTCTGCAGAGGGGTCTGGACAGGCTGGGTCCATGGGCTCAGGCCAATTGTGTGAGGGTCAGCCAGGCCGAGTGCCGAGTCCTGCCCCTGGGTCACAACAACCCCTGCAGCTCCAGGCTGGGGCAGAGGGGCTGGAAAGTGTCCGGTGGGAAAGGCCCTGGGGGTGCTGGTCAACAGCAGCTGAACATGAGCCAGGTGTGCCCAGGTGGGCAAGAGGCCAATGGCACCCGGCCTGTCCCAGCCATGGTGTGACCAGCAGGACCAGGACAGTGACCGCCCCCCTGACTGGGCACTGGTGAGGCCACTCCTCAAATCCTGTGTCCAGCTCTGGGCCCCTCACGACAAGACAGACATTGAGGGGCTGGAGCGTGTCCAGAGAAGGGAACGGAGCTGGGGAAGGGTCTGGAGCACAAGGCTGATGGGGAGCAGCTGAGGGAGCTGGGGGAGGGAGAGTTGGCCTGGAGAAAAGGGGACTCAGGGTGACCTTCTCACTCTCTATCACACCCTGAAAGTCGGAGCCAGGTGAGGGTCAGCCTCTTCTCCCAGGCAACCAGCAACAGGACAAGAGGAAATGGCCTCAAGCTGTGTCAGGGGAGGTTCAGGTTGGACATCAGGAAGAATTTCTCCATGGAAGGAGTTGTTGGAAGGGGCTGCCCAGGGAGGTGATGGAGTCACCATCCCTGCAGGTGTTCAAGAAATGACTGGACTCTGGACTTGGCACTTAGTTCCACGGTCTACTTGACAAGGTGGTGATCGGTCAAAGATTGGACTTGATGATCTTGGAAGTCTTTTCTAACCTAAAAGATTCTGTGGACTGTGATCATATGCATGTACTGAAGAGTTTACATGGCAGGACAATAAAACAATCACTCTAAGTCATCTTCTCCTACAAAGACCAACGTTTAAAAAAACCTGTGACCTTTAAAACCATGTTTTCTGAGCTGTGAGGACAGATAGAAAAGGAGCCACATGAGACCAGGCAGCCCAAACCACATCAGAAGAGACCCCTGTAAGCACACAGTGCTTACTGCTTCAGCAGGAGGGAGACAACGTGCCCTCCTGGGTATTTCTTCTCCCAAATTAGCGTCATTAACACAGTATTCACACCTTCTGTTTCCCAATCCACAGGAGATTTCACTGAAGTGCTGCAGGCAGACATAGTATTTGCCCTGCCACAGATGAAAGAGCCAGGAGAAAGCCATACCTTATCCATTGCAACTCTTCAGAAAATTAGTTGGAAGTCCAAGTTTCTCCAGCCTACTTTGACAGACTAAAGCAACACAAACCATACAACACAAATGGGAGAAATAAAAAGAGAACTATCATAAAATCTGCAGCCAGCAGCAGGCAGGGACAAAGTTTAAATCTCCTGTTAATAGCATCTATTACTTTCAGGGCTCGCCCCAGACTAAAGAATTTCATCTCACTTTGAAAAAAAATACTGCTCCTCAGGCTGGGAAGAGGACTTCATCAAGCATTCCCAGGGCCTGATGGAGTCAGGGCCTGTCTGACCATTCAGATGCCACTCCTGGGGTCACACTCACACCACCCCAGACTGTCACTGCTGGGACCGAAGCCCCTTTGCAGTGGCAGCTCCAGTGACCCACCGGGTCCCTGCTTGTCCCCTGCACACCCCACACTCACACAGACAGGTTTCCCTCACTGGCTTGACCCAGGTGTCCCATAACAGAGTCCCGGGCACCTGGTTCTTTTAAATCATTTAATCATGGGGCAGGACATCAAAACTGCTGGAGCCGGTGCCTCCAGGGAGGGACCCCAACAAAGGAATCCCTGGGCTTTTATGCCCTCACAGTCTGTGCACCTGTTCCAAGGTGACATTGAGTCTGGGGTCCTGCTGCTGTTCACCAGCTCCTGCAGAGTCCCAGGGTGCCTGGCCACCCCCCAGCCAGCACCAGGGTCCCTGTGTCCTTTGTCAGATGAAGGGTCAGTGCTGGTTCCCAGCCGCTTGCCTGGGGCTCCAGCCATTTCCCCCACCCAGGGCACAACCTGCAGCTCTCACTGCAGCTGCACAGGGAGCTTCCTGCTCCAGGTGTGTTCCTCCAGAGTCAGCACAACAACCTCTTTTCATAACTATGCTCCAACCCAAATTCCAGTCAACTAACGTTAAAAAAATGCACACCTATCTTTTAATATTTATAAACGAATACTTAAAGATAGTAAGACTTGTTTGTTTTCATTTTTACACTACAACTAGAAAGCATCTGCACTGCGAGATAGCAGCAATAACTCCAATTTAACCAAATTTTGTTTGCAAGCAGCACAAGGTTATCACTTCAGCAAAGGATTTTACAGCATAATGTCCACACGGTGAATAACTTTCAGAGAAATGAAGAGTGGAGGCAATAAACGCCTCCCAGGTAGAATGGCTATTACCTTCAGCATATTTATAATTTGCCTTAATGTAAAATTTTGAGACTTCTTTTTGCAACATTTATTTTTTTGTTCAGCTTTTACAAAGAGGCGCATTCTTTTTCTATGCACAATCATTAAAGTAATACCTGCTTAACATGCCCTTGCTCATCAGCCTAACCTGAAGCATGGTCTGACTTGGCAGCACGATGAGCAGCCCCTCTCTCTGCATTCCATCATGGTTAGGGGTATAGGCTGCTGGGCTGCATTTGCATACATTAGATGAGCACAGGTGTCCCTACGGCTAAGACACCAATAAAACATTATTTTAAGAACAGAGTGAATCAACTCAACCTAAAAAGGAGCCTAAACATTCTTAAATAATCATGGCATCTTCATTTTGAAGAAAACCAACTTTTAAGCATCCATGGCTTAAATATTATTAAGATTTCTAGGAGAAATATTCTTCAGCCCCAATAGAGCCCATGTTTTATTTAAATTAGCATTACACCTAAGAGCTTCAGCACATATTTTCTTCTCAGGCAGTCCTTATTACTTTGTGACTGCTTCGTATCACCCCTAAATAACACTGTCACTGGCTAAATGAATAGAGTGAGCTATACTTACAGATGATTTATACAGAACTAAAACATGTATCAGGAGGCATATTTCCACCCTGAGTCTCTAGATACAGTTCCCTGTGGCAGCAAAGGAGCTATGTGCCTTTCTGCCCTGAATTTCTAACAAGGTAATTTGCATATGTGCACACTCCTGAGCTCTGGCACGCACAACTTTGCACAAAGTTGGAAACCTCCATCTGGGAAAAGCACACTGTGTGCCTCACCCTGTTCTGAACATCTTCTACAGCCACTGCAGGCATCACTTGGCACAGCTCACCAGAGGCACTCCTCTGCTTCTGGAAGGAGAGGGGAAAAAACAGACAGGAAGCATCATGCCCAGCCTTATTCTACAATCACATGGCATGCATTGGAGCAGTTAGAGCTGTAGGGACTTAGGGACTCACCTCTGTGAACAGAGGAACCCTTATCCTTACTGGTGAGGCCAAACAGTGAAGAGCTGGCTGCTGATGACCAGTCATGTCAATAAAATGCTCCTGTCTTCCCACTGGCCCTTTATATGTTATCCTAGAGAAGTTCCAAGGACTCCTCCAAAAATTTTGTGGATAGTGTACAAAGTAATTACCACAAAATAAAATATATCATGTGAAGAAAATACGACTCTGAAAATAATTCTGTCAGTCAAGCTGACCATCAGGTGAGGATAAATCAAACTATTGTGTTGGATACTGGAGCAGTGATGGTAGCAGAGGAAGCTTCAGCTGAAGGACTAGGAGCTGAAGGTCTAACACCTGCAACATCCCTCATCTTATTCAGCTGCTCAGTGCCCTGGATAGTATATTCTACATACTAACAGAGGTATTTTTAAATGCAACTTCAAACCTAGCATTTAAAAAATTGAAATACATTTTTCCACCTGCTTCACACAGTTCAGACTTTGTTTCAGATTTGAAGGAATACTGGAGACAACAAATAATCTGTAAAGAAAGAATGAACCCCAAAGCAACCATGAAGATGCAGAGAGAAAACCCCCCCCAAACCCCCCACATAACTTCTCCTACTGCTTTGGGTCTCTCCCTTGCCTATGTGGCCATGATTTTCATAGATTTTCAGCATCACACTTATCAGATTATATTGCATCTAGTCACAGCTTGAACACCAGAGGAATCTGTCAAGAAGCACAATCATATAAGGGCTCATAACCAACCACAAGGACTTCTGCCTTCATCTTGCCACACTGCAACCATCTCAAGGAGACCAAAGGGAGAGAAAACGAGCTCCTACTCGATCAGGTACAAGGAGTCCTGCGAATAAACCTCAGGACTGGCTCAGAAACAAGTATGTGACTGTTTGTGCTAAGCTGAGCAAAGCAGTGGCACAAGGAAAGGCCAGCACTTTTGGAAAGAGGCAGTTACACAAGAAAATTTGCCATCTTGTAAAATTATCCTTTCCTCACCCACATGGTGTTAGGCATAGCCCCCACTGGGCTGTACTTGAACACATTCACAACAGTCAGGCAGACGTGACGTTGATCACTGCTGCCAGGATATATTAGGATTATTATATTCTCACCCTGCTTTTTACATTATTCTCTTAGCATCTGCTATTTGCCACTGTTGGAGACAGGATACCAGGCTGTCAGTAATTGTTAGTGTCAAGGAAACAAATGGACTGCTCAAGAAAAAACTGCGAAAAAAATGAAGGTGGCAAAAAGAGGGAGGAAGAAGTAATCAAAGTGGAATCATAGAGTCTCAGAAATGAGGTCAAGGGGTGCTAAATAAATAATAAATGCCAGGGTGACCACTGAGGGGATAAGAAATAGAAAACAACACCCCAGTGATTGGAAGAAGAAAGATTTTACTCCATATTCCTGCCTGAAGGGAAATACCTCAAGGGCAGGAAAATAGAAAAAGATGATCAAGCTAAGGAAAAGACACAGATGAGGCAAAGAGCTGGGCAGGAGCATTTTGGGTGGGCCTCAAATATTAGTCCAGCAATTGTAAGTGGTCACCTGGACATGAGACCCAAAGCAGCATCACAGAGCAATTGCTAAAGGACTGAACTCCTAAGGAATAAAAAAAAAAAGGAATTAAATTAAACACCAGCAGAAACCCCAGAACCAACAAAAAGTATGGCGAAATAAGAGTGCTCAAAAACCAATTTTGTATTTGCTTTATCTTTGTCATGGATTTTATGAATTCCTCAACAGCAACAGAAACCTGTTCAGTCTCTCCTGGAAAACATCACCCAGTGGCCACCGGGAAGCTGAACCTGAAAGCAACAGAAATGGTTGTGACTGCAGGGCCTCCTGTACCTGCATGTGACAGGAACCTCAACCAGCCTTTTGAACAATCCTGAAGTTTTTNGGGGGAGGGGGAATAGCAGCTGTGCCAGCACTGCAAACTTGTTTTTTGCAAACAGCTCAGTGACACACCATACACTGACTGTAAGAATATCATTACCTGAAATTACTACAGCACACTTTAAAAATCACTGATAATTGACAAGATGTAATTTTAATGAGGAGCAATCAGTGAATGGAAGTGCTTTTAACTGGGCCTGCAGAGGCAATTTTCACAGCCCAATGCAACTCAGAACTGGCTTAAGTGATAAATACTGCCAAACTTAGACAAGCACAGTCAAACAACTCCATCTTCTCCATATGTCCAGCCCTATCAGAGATCAGACACTGTAACAGAGAAAAACATAAGTCTACTTGCCTAGGATCAAAGAACGCAGTGGGGAAGGATCTACTCCACTTACAGAAGGGGGAACAGTTATGTTGAAAGTTGCAGAATTAAAAATATATGTAGGAGTCAGGGCAGATAAATGGAACACAAGGTCCCAGGGCCATCGTGGAGCTACAAGATCTAATGACACATTTAGATGTTTGAAGAGAGGCAAGGTTAGAAAGGTGAGGTTGTTTCTATGTATGGTGCTAGTGAGAATATTAGTAAAATCTGGCATTCTGCCGTCCCAGAGCAGCCACCTCTAACGTCCACAGCTCAAAAAGATGCTGAAAAACAGAGAGAAATGCATAGAATTTAAGTGCCTGGAAACAGATTGTGTGGAAAGGGTTTAAATTATATGATCTCTTCAGCAAAAAGAAGGCTGAATAATGATTTGTCCACATCATGGGAAATGATTTGCATTACCAGCAGGCTCCTTAATTAAGCAGACAAAGAACGAAGATGATTCAACTTATGGAACAAGAAAATAAACAGATTGGATTTATTATTTTATAAATCACCAGAAATAATTACTCACCAAAACAACTACCCTGAGGACACCTTTGAGATCCAGTTATCTGCACGCTTTAAATAAGCTTGAACATTCTTCTGAAAGGCGAGGAGAAGTTGCTGGGTGAAATTTTCTGTAGCCTGTGTCATCAGGATGATCCCAAGGATCACGTATGCATTACAGAACTGAGGACTGCTAGAGAATATCTGCCATATTCACACTGCAGTGCTCAGCCTTACTTGCTTATGTGAGGTTTGATATTTGCACACAGTTGTAGAAAATAGAGAATGTGATGATTAACATTCAAAAGCAGGTACGTTATCAAGACAAGAGAGCCGTTTGGTACATTTATTCCAGCATTCAGCTATTTTATTGTTTAAAGCCAAGCACATAGCACTGGGTACCATAAAATATAAAAATACAGGCTTCTTCAAAGGGAGTGTACATTAAATTTAATCCATAACTGTAAGAGTTTCAGTAGACCTACAATAGTCCCCATTAGAAATGTTAACATTACAGTCTTCCAGATAATGTCCACAGTAACTGTGTGCAAACCACTGTATATATTAGAGTGTGGATAATTAATATGCTTCTGCATTTTATTATTTTTTTTCCTTTGCAAGCAATAGCTGTTCTAAAATCATACATGTCTACCCAGAGCTTCCTGAATGTCACATATGCTGAAAAAGAAAAATTGTGGTCAAATGCTGCAACTCTTGGCATGAAAACACACTCAGAAATCCACATTTTGGCTGAAACAAGCCTGCTGGGTAAATCTCAGACATAAAATTCTTTATGGGACAAATCTCACTCTGCTGGTCTTCTTTCTGCAGCAGTAACTGCCTGCATACAACCAAGGTGTTGGGAAGGAAAAGAAGATCCACAACACCCACTGACACAAACATGTATTATCCACACCAGTCTCTAAAGTGACACAGATTTTTTCACTTTGGTTTCACCATGAAGCCTGGAACATACCAGTCTGGCAGACATAACTGCTATTTAATAGGAGGGGGGCAAGCACAACTTGCAGTGCCAATCAAAGAGATGGTTTATAGAATCAAGTAGCAATATTGGGTCCCAGTGAGCAGAAACATACTGGCATCTGCTCTTGGGGTGCTCAGAAGCAAACAGCAGCACAGGCTTCACAGCCCCACTCCATCACATGGACTGACAAAAATGACTCAATTCAGCAAGGCAGAGTTAAACCTGCAGGGTCAGATCCTCCAGCAAACCCTTCAAAGGAGCCTGGAGCACCCCAGGTTGGGCTGGTGGTTTGCTGAATGTGGACTGAGCCCAGCTGCTGTTGTGTGGTGGGGGTCATCTCACCCACTGCTGCTGCTGCAGCCACCCCCACACCCAGCCCTGGGCCAGTCACGCAGGCTCCATCCCTGGGACTGGAGAGGACTGGGCATTTCTAGCCTGCAATTCATCTCATCTTGCTGTAGACAAGGGTAATGGTTCCCTCAGACTGCTTTTTTCTCTGCTGCAAAGAAAATCTAAACATGAAGCTCCAACATAAATGCTTGCACCATCAGATTAATGCCCTTCTGTCTGTCAGAGCCAGGTAATTATATCTGTAATGACCAGTGAGATCTTCCATACTGTGACACCTAAGAAATAAGCTGGGACAGAGCAGGGAGACCAACTTTACCACTGCTTGGGGTGGAATCAAAATTTATTACTTGTTTTTATTACTTTATCTATGAAGGAAAAAAAAAAAAAAAAAATACAGAAATTGGTTATAAAGGAACCAGGTTACCAGAACATGTCCTGCTGTCCAGAAGACCAAAGTGATGATCAGTGTGTGTCCTAGCTGCAGAGCAAATTAGCTGAAGTAGTTGCTGTGCAACTTGAATTCATGGACCATGGCCCAAGGATGGAGAAATCTTGGCTGGCAGTGGGGCTAACCTGTATCATGTCCTGGCTCACCGATAAAGTGCAGCTTTGCTGTGCTGCAACCTCCCACCTCTATTTTCCCCTTTCTCGATTGTGCAGAAACCACAGGATTCATACAATATTTATATCACAGAAGGAGCATTATAGTGATGGGGGGGGGGTGATGCCATTTCTCTAATGTTTGTTGACTTATGGCTAGAACGTGCAATTCAACAGCTGAGGAACGAATCGTTTCTGTTCACGCTGCACCGCTCAGAAGCGCACACATTTCAGTCCACGTCAGCTGAACAAAGGTAGCCAGATCCTTGGACACTTGCCACTGCAGCTATGTAGTAGAATTATGGTGCCTTGAACATTTTATGATCTCTGATGATAGCAGCATTTACACTGGGCTGATGGTTCAAATTAATCTGATTTTCAGAAGTTACAGCATTTAATTAGGATTGGTAATAAAAGTTATGGCATTGAAGAAGCATTATGACAGCATCTGTCCTGATCCAGGGATGGGGGGAATCAGTCAGGGTTTTAAAAAAAATCCAATAAATTGTTGAAAGTGACTAACAACCAAAGAAAAGGACCTTCTGGAACACTAAACAATAGACAGCAGCTGCCTCATCTTTGGGGTGGAAAGTCGCTTGATAATTTTGCACCTCAAAACATTTCTTTGATGTGGTGTAAAGCCCTCTCAAAAATACAGGTCCCTTTCTGTACATTTTCTAAGCAACTAAATCCTAGCACTCCATTTTTACTTTTATTGCCTTTCAGGCTGGTGAGAGCAATATAATGATTCATCATTAAAGCACTCTTTAAGCAGCTTTGTTCCTATTTGTTGCCATATATATTAAATAGAAATTGCTCTTTGAATTCACCTCTAAAGTCAGGCCCAGTTTTTTTATCTAACAAGAATGGTATCTCCAGTCATCATCTGAATGCAGCAAAGTGAGAAAACCTTTTGCATAATATAAATATCTGCATTCACTAAGAGGAGACTGATGCCACCACCTACCGTGAATGCGTTTTACAAGTGGTACAAAGCCAGATAGATTCCAAACGCAGCAGCACCGTCTCTCAAAGACACTCCAGGCACTATCAGAAAGGAACAGTTTTATCTCCAACTCAACAGTTTCTGGACCACAGGCTTTAGTCACCTGTAGCTGGTTTACAAGCAGCATACAAACCATTAAAATGCGATGGTTGCTGAAAAAGTGCAGGCACCTAAAGACAGGCCTTTGTTTAAATCCCTAGATAAACCAGGGGAATCACTCCCTAGCAAAGAGTTCTTTGCCCTGTCACCCATCTCCTGCACCACCTGGGACTGACAAGCAGCACATGAGTGGCCAGTTATTCCAGCATGGCTCAGCAGGCACGGGATCTAATGGATGAGGCCAGGCATTGTCTCCAAAAGGACAAACCTGCAGAGATCCCAGCATCTCTGCTGCCAGGTCACCACTGGGCCCATAAGAACATCAAGTGTAGCCCCTTGTTGCAGGGGGGCACAGCAGGGAGTCCCTGTCCTCACGCCCCAGGGTGGGCAGAATGTGACTGCCAGGCAGAGGAAGGTGATCAGTACAGCGTGTGTGACACAAAATGCCGGCCAATCCCCATTTTATAAAGTACAACTTTAGAAATTAACTCTAACAAATAGCTCTCCACTTCCACATAGTTAGAGTTTAATGCAGAACTTCACTGCTGACCAGAAAGGCTGCTCAGAAATAAGCAGTGGTTGCAGTGTACCGGTTTGATTTCCTGAGGGGATATGAGTGAGGCTGCAAGGAACATATTCCCATCCACTTCTTCAGAACACATCACCTGGAAATACGCCCCAAAATTTTGCTGGTTTTGTAAAAGGACCTTTTGAAAAAGACACTTGCTGGAATAGAGGCACAAAGATGACCAAAATAGTTGCTGGCCAGCAAGCGCCCAAACTCCAAATTTTGAAATCATGTTTGAGAACCATTTTGCTTTGATTCAGCCAGTTCTAATCACCATTCTGTGTGCAAACAGCAGTAAATGGGATGACTAATATATATTCTTTTCTAGTGTTTCCTGCACAGGCAATGGGGTTACTTAATGCTCACCACCTTCTGTAAGTGCTGTTCTAGAAAGGAGTCATTCAGATGACCTTACACCAATTCTGCACTGGTGAGACTCCACTGAATGTTCCCACATTTGTGTTTTCACCACTCCAAGTGAAGCCAGGAGATTTTTCTCCTCTTTGTGGGAGAAATACGTGTTGCTATGGAGCACTGGAGATCTACCCTGTATGTGGGTAAGGAGGGATCCTCTTTCTCAGGACAGAGGGGAGCAGATACTTCCCAGGTGTCATCACAGCCTCCATCCCTGGCAGGGATTGTGGCTTCTTGATTCATACACAACAACAAATCCACCAGACCCACTTCTGCTTCTCCACCTCCAACACAGAGGTCTTGCACAGCAGAAGAGGTCTTCTCTACAGGATCCCAGAGGAGGATGCACAAGTGTCCTGTTCTTGCAAAAAAAGGAAACATGTTCTTGCCTGCATTTGGGCCTAAATTAGAGAAAAAAGAAAAAAAAAAAAAAAAGGGGGTGGTGGTGGATTCTACTCCAGATTTCCCTATGAGATATGTCAGTGCTGAGTCAAACACAGCACAACAGCCCTGGGGAAACTGAGGAGGCAATTACAAACGCTCTGACAAAAACGCTCAGGTAGCAACACGTTCCAATTAAGAATGTGTTGCTACCTGAGCAAGGAAAACAAAAGTGACTGAAGAGATTTACAGCGCAGATGACAGTGCTGCTCTTTTTCTTGAAGAGTGCAGTTATGAATGACACATTTGTTCTGCCAGGATGCCACAGAAACACTTCTGAAACTGTTACACAGCAATGGCACTGTTGGCTGTGCTGTCTCAGTAGCTCTGCAATGCCAGAAACAAACACAAACCACTCTCCGTGTGATGCAGGTGCGTGATCCAGGCAGCACCTTCCCCTTCTGCACAGCCAGGTTTCCTAGGCAGGGTTTGTGCTCAGGAGCCAGCAGGCAGACCTACAGATGTGGGTCAACCAGGCCAACAAAATCAAATAGGTGTCCCATGACCAACACTCCGCTTTTCCAGGGAAACTGGAAACTTTCCCTTCAGATAAATCTTTACAGAATAAAGCTCCCACTGGAGGTCTCAAGACAAACCAAAAAAAGCATGCTCTGATGGTGAGAAGGTACCAGTACTAGCTGCTGCTGATTTTGTTTGGGATTTCTCAAGAAGGTGACTTTTTAAACAAGCCTAAGTAAATTTGATGGCACTGACAGATTTTTTTCTCCCAGGTATTGGTGCAAAAAATCCTCAAGCAAAGATTCTGGGTGGTAAAGTAGTTAGAGCTGAACAAAACTCCTCTCCACAGAGCTGTGAAAGCAAAATATGAACCCCAGACTCATACACAGACTGCTCCTAAAACAGATTTCCTTCTCTACTTCCGAGCACCAAGATCAACCGTTAAGGACCTCAACATTCCCTCTTCCTCAGGGAAGAAGAGAACCCTTTTTCTTCCTCTTAGTGTAATTTCACTCCTCAAAAACATAGCAGCTCCCTGTCAGCAGCATTTTCCCTCTCTGTGTGGGTGCCCTCTGTCCTCCCCACATCCACAGGAGCAGAATGAAGGGACCTGTAGAGTGCACTGTGTCCCAGTTTCTGAACCGAAGCATAACCCAGCATACCGCAGCCAACCTCATCGAAAGGTCATACAGCAGGAAAAAGTAAAAGCTCCCAGGTGCATTTCACTGAGACAGAGGGTAGTTTGTTTCAATTAAGTGCGACAACTTTATTGCCAATCAGAAAAGGTATCACTCAGGTATCCTTTGCCCTCTCCTCCCTGCTGCACACACAGAAATCACACACATATTTTCTGTCTGGCATTATAGGCTGCAAATTAAGCCCTGTTCCCATGGAAAAATTTAAAAAATTTTATAGCCCAGACCGAGGAGAGGACTGTATCCCCCCGGCAAAGATCATGGCACATTGCACAGGCAGCAGCACCTACCTCCGTGAGTCGACAGAGCCAGCAAGTCAACATAATTCCTCTTGGATGGAGACATTTACCCCAGCTCAGACAGCCGGGGCTCTGCTGCCATGCCTGGAGCTTCGGACACACCAAGAAAGCATCTTCTGTGAATGTGAGCAGCGCGGCTCCTCTCACACACCGAACTGCAGCAGCGGCAGCCTGAGAGAGCAGCAGCAGTTGAATTGCTGCACATGTATCTCTGCAGATTATTTCCTGCTCAAACACTTGGCGTAAAAGCAGATGCTCTTAACCCTCTGGAGGCCTCTGCCTTTGTCCCCCCTTGGCAGAAGAAAGCTAGCAACTCCAAATATTCTGCGGCGAGGCCAGAGAGGAATGACCGGAGACACACAGGGCATCTTCTGAGAAGTAGTCCCAACCTCGTGTTAGTTGCAGTCACTTTGTGCTCAGGGAGCCAGGCATTCCCACAGCAGCCCACAGCATCCCCAGCCAGGCACCACACGGTTCCCACTGCATCACCCACTGCAGATCCCCAGGCTCCAGCAAGGCACTGCTCGTAGCTCACGCGGTAGGGCGGCCAGAGGTCTGACCCTGCGGCTGGAGGCCACGGCTGGGCAGGCGAGGAGGTGAGGGACACGAGAGGAGCACAAGTGATGTGGCAAGCCCGGCAGCGTCCCCCAAACTCAGGCACGCAGGGCTCCTGCTCCTGGCAGAGCACTCTGCGGTCCCAGGCGCTGCCCCATCACCTGCAGGCACCCACTCGGCGGGCAGGCACGGAGCGTCCGGGTGGCACGGGGCTGGCGAGCGTCAGCACTGCTCCCTCTCACAGCCTGCGAATGTGACTGGAAAGCATGGCTGAAAACATGCTACAATTAACAGGAGGGAGGGAGATACTATTGCTCTCCTGCTAGTCTTAAAGGCACATTGCTCGCCTGTGCCTGTTGAGGATGCGAACGCCCACAGCTTCAGACCTGGCGTCTCACCCATCTGCAGGCAGCCAGGAAGCCCAGGCAGGAGCCCTGTCCGGGTGTGGGGAAGGAGAGCATCCCAGGAGTCAGGAATTGAAGGGGCAGCTAGCAGGAGTCCCTATGTCAGGGGCTGGGAGTGAGGCCTGACACACATTCACCACTGCCCAGGGAGCCAAACCGAGCCCCTGTCACCCAGCCTGACTGCTGACCCCTGTCACTGGCACCTCCCCCAGCATCCCAACCAGACATGGGTCAGACTGGCCACTGCCCCACCGAATCCCACACGGCACCAGCCATTGTCTGCAGCAGGCAAGGAGGGCTTGGTATAGCCTGGGAGCATGGTGCCCCTCTCCTGGTGTTGGCAGGAGAGTCAGATTAGTGGCACTGTTCCTGCTGGAGACACTGGCCAGGACCACAGCAGCAGCAGGTGCAGCTTTGCACCTTGGTGTTACACAGCAAGGATATCCCTCCTGCACAGCCACAAGCTGAGGCACTGAAATCCAATGTGCCACACGTGCTAAAGCTGTGATGAGTTCAGCAGGTCTTTGGCTGTCGAAGCAATAGCTGCTTCCCTCCTGCCCCAGGGCTGGGGCCAGCAGGCTGTGCACCAGCTGAATGCCACATGTCCTCTCTTTGCTTCACCTCATAGCCTCTTCTGAGTGCCTTGGGATACTCTGGTTTGTCCTTCATCATGACACAGCACAGATACAACAATAACAATGCCAGTAAGTCCAGCCCACATCAAGCTTTTCCTTACCTTTCCCCCCCTAACAGCTGGCATCTGAACCTCAGAAGTCAGCAAAACAGGTGATTTATCCTATTAAAAATCTTCCCTTTTTTCTCAGCAGCAGTTGTTGCCATAGATAACATGCTTTTCTGAGCAGGACCAAATGGTGTGAAGCCCTGAACCTCGTTAAGCCGCTTTGCGTCACACAGCAACCCGTTAGCACCTTTGATTCTCCAAGGCCACGGAGACACCAAAATTAACCTGATCAATACCTGCCCCCATCACTGCGAGGGAAGCTATTAGTAGTGTGGATATTTTAGCCTGAGCACACAATGCCAAAACAAATTACTACGGTGAAAAGTAAGTTAAGCATCCTGTAACTTCAGGCTTTCCTGAAAAATAGTCTGAAAGTGAAGGTACAGACTGTATACCATTAACACAAAACCAGCAAAGAGTTACCACTGAGGCAAGCATGCATCACAGCAAGACAAATACCTGCTTTCCTGTAGTGCTAGTACAGAGGGGCTATTAAAACACAATCCCCTCATGAAACGAGGGCAATGCATGTTTCACTGCTTCCGGGCCATGCAGCTTCGTGCAAAAATACCACAGTGAATTAGTTCAAAATGGTCTTTATTAAGCACTGCATATCTTAAAGAAAGCCTTTTTAACACCAGACCTACAAAACAAGCATAAGTAGTAATCAAAATGCTAGGCAGAGGCACTTAAGGCTTTATACTCCTGAAGTTTTTCCCCTGAGTATCAAAGATCAAATTTGTTCTGCAGAAGATAGCTGAGGATTTCTCGAGTTCAATGCTTCCTGAGCTCATTGATTAGTATGCAAACACAGCACAGTGACTACCAGCACATCACTACAAGCATCTGTCCTGAGAAAAGGCAATCCTCTGCAACACACTCAATAGAAATATTCTATGTACAGGCACTATTACTTTTTTAAACTGCAAGACGTGATGAACCAACCAACTTTAAATTCAGGGGAAATGACTGCCTATTAAATTCATAAGATCAAAGGCTTATTTGAGTTATTCCATCATGTACAACAGAGTGTTTTGGAGTGAGAAACTCGGGTCAGCAGGGTCATCTCTTTCTGTCAGATACCAGATCCGTCACTAAAAATTATGCACATGTTTGCAAGGGTAGAATTTTTTTGAGTTAGTGTAATATGAGACTTCTTTCTAAAAAATATTTGAGTGTAAGGAAGCCATCATATTTTGAAGTGTCATGCTACAGAAAGCTGAATCATTAAAGATGTCTGCAAACAACTGCAAGACCCAAAATTCACATCACAATTCTACTAACCTGCATATTCCACCAAATATATGTATTCTAATTAGAGAACACAGGTCTTCACAAAAAGAAAAGCACTGCAAAACAACCTTTATCAAAGACTTTAAATGCATGATAAATAAATGTAAACTGTAAGAAACACAGCCACCATCCCAATGGGGGTTAAAAAAAATAAAAAAGAAAGAAAAAGAACCTTGGAAGTCAGAAACCTGACCATAACTATTCCCAACTTTCAAAAACATATTTTCAAGTGTATTGCTATGTGACACCTGAGGAATAACAACTCTAAAACCTTTTGAAACTCAGAGCTCTCAGGTGGCGGATGTGTCCATGCACACAAAACAAGAAACTACCCAAAAGACAGCAGGCACATTCAAGAGCATCCAGCATGCTGACCCTACTGGGACCTATAAAAAATAACAGCACTAGTTTAAATGGCTGCTTTGGAGAAAAGAATAAAACCAAGCAGGAACAAGAGAGATGGAGGCCTGGCATGATGAAGCTGTACCCACTTTCATGGATCCTGTAAATACTGTGCCTATCTCTGCTCAGAAATCCTGGAACACTGACCTCAGCCTTCTTCATGTTACAAACTTCCCATGCTCTACTCCTGAAATTCAACATGTAACCTCTCTTTATAATTATTCTTCTCCTATACTCATATAGTGCATGAAGACTAATCCATCTTTCAAGAAATGGTTTGTCCCTTGCTGTTACCAAGTCACAAAAAATCCTCACTGGTTTGTAGCAGGTAAGTAAACAATTCATACATCAAGTAAACCATTCATACATCTATTGTCAGTGCACCCTCCAGGTCACATGTATGAAAATCCTTACAAGTGGGAAGAAAGAGCTTTTGCACCATGTGAAAAGCAATGTCAGCACAATCATTTCAGCCTTCTGGAGAGTGATGGGCGTGGCTGGAGCTTCACTTGTGCACTTCATGCCACTGAAGCAACAGCATTGGGCAACCCATACATGGCACAGGCAAGAACCTGAACTCCTGCAGGTAACGATGGCAAGAGCATCACTGGAAGAAGCCAGGACACCCTGGGTAAGCAACAGGCAGGGATATTGTTCCTCCTGAGCCATTTGATAAATGCAGTAAGAGCCAAACTCAGCCCAGTGAACAGCTCCTCTACAGACCACGAACTGAAAATTTTGGCCAAGAAAAAGAATTTGGCAAATGGTGAGAGCTTCTCTTAGAAGAACATTTCACACACATGCCCAAAATCTGTAAAGAGTAATGCCCGATTCTGTACTCCCTGTACAAGCTCTTGGCTACAAATAAATTCCAGAGTCTCTGGGATATGCCAAGCCTTCCACCCCAGCGTTCCCTGAACTTGTTCTCCTGGCTGCCTAACAGAGCAGCTCCAACATTCTGTATCACCAATCACTCTTCAGTTTTTCTTATCAGCCCCTACCAATAACCAGCTACTTACCACAACCCCAGGGATGTCTGCATCCAGAACCACTGGGTTGATAGCGAAGGAGCTCCAGCCAGAAGAGAGGTGCAGTAGCAAATACCTGAGCATGGAGTTTGGGAAGCAACAGCGCTGAGCTTTAATACCCAGCTTGCTCAGAAACTACCTCCCAGCAAATTTAACAAAAGGAGCAGCTAAAGCATTTACAGTTTTGAACACTCACACACACATTAGCCTGGTGAGCCATCAGTCCTGAGGTTTATTTGTATTGGAAAAACTTCAGAAGTTCAAAAAAGGCATTAGCATCCAAGCAAGCCACACTGCAGCACCTCACTGGGAAACATCATAGGACCAGTCTAGAGTGTTTACCTAAGGAGATGCAGGGAAAAGCTAGGGACATCAGAGACATAATTGCCCTTTCAAACACCCTATTTGCAAGACAAAACCCCACTCTTTTGACTTGGCCTATTTAGAAGCAGGTATTACTGATTATGAATCTTCAAGATATCAGCATTGTATTGTGGTTTTTTGTGAGGTTTTGTTTTAAATCAGTATTTATGTTGTGCTTGAAAATATTCTATTGTATTTAGCCATTAGAATCCCACAGCCCTCCTTGTGTCTGTGATTTAGAAATGGAAGTATTTGCACTGTGAGCAAGGTTTGCAGAATTCAATGAATGTGTTGGCAAAGAGTCAAAAGAGCATGTTTGGACAGCCTGGGGATTATAAGGTCCCCCCAGCTGCCTTTTACAAGCTGGCTGGTTTCACCTTTATCAAGGCTTCCTACTTGAACTACTTTTGAGAAGTCAGCCTTGATTTCTCTGAAGTTTTCAAATGTATTTGAGACATTAAACATTAAAATAGGACCACAGGAATAATTCATGGGACAATAATCTTATATCTACTGAATGTCCTTTGTAGTCAGAGACATCTGGGCCAAACTCTATAGCCAAAATCAGCTATGGTATCTACAAGTGCAAATCAATCTATTCAAAATGGAGCTCTCAAAGAAGACAAATCATCATTCAGAAATGGGGGGCCATGGTTCTCACTGGTGGTGCGTTTTTCTGGTTCAGTAATGAAAGAAAGGTAGTAACTATAAATAAAAATCCCCAAAAGGTGCCAAAGAGAAAACAGGCTGTAGCAAAGTGACCACCTGGGTATTGAAAGACGAACTCTCCTAAGACTGAGATGCAGCAAGAATGATTAAACATGGATACAGAGCCCAAACTACAAGAAGTAGATCCTGTTTCTTCGTGCAGGCAAACTGAAGCTAGAAGTATTTTAGGAAGGTGAGCACTGGTAATAGCTTTACTGTAGGACAACTAGGTTAAATTGAGCTGGGATAAAAAGGAGTGAGACTGAATTATTTAAGCTTCCTTTCTGGCCATATGTGCTGTGAACAGCTGATAAGTCGTAGGAAGAACATGCTACTTTTAGATCTCTTGACTTTCCTGTGCCAGGGTCCTTGTCTCTCTGCTGAGCAAAGAGGGAACCAATGCTTATTGCTACTGGGAAGCTGGGAAACATGGGTTCTCCATTGCCTCTGGTGCTGGCTGATGAGTTATTTTGGACTAATCATTTAAGTTCATAACCCATTCTTTAAAATGGCCCCAAAATTCCATACATATTTGGGAGGTGCTTTGAAAAACGCCAATGCAGCTTAGTCCCCATCAACATCTGCCTGCAACAACAAAGACTCCAAAATCAGAAAGATCTCTCCAGGCAACCATGATGAGCAAGCTCTGTGTTCAACTGGGATGCACAAATACTGGAGAAATATTGTGAGAAGAGGTCTTGAAGAAACACTGTAGTTAGTTAATGTCAAATGAGGAGCTCACGTGCCATCAGCATCGGACCAGAGCTGCACTGGCTCGGGACCCAGAGAGCCACGGGAGCACCCCAGCACCCAGGGGCACAGGGAGCCACACCACAGTCATTGGACACCTTCTTCCTTCCTTCTGGGGATTTTCTTTGTAATGAAATTCTTCCTTCCATCAAAAATTTCATGAAACTGTATAGCCCAGTTCAATTTTCTATCTATATCTGTTTTACTTTTATACAGTTTTGGAAGAATTCTGAAAGGATTCTACCCCGTAACTTTGCCAGAATTTAATAAATACTATTTTTGTTCAAAGGTCCACAGGAAGCAACACAGAACAAACCTGTCAAGCCCATGCTGGGACCAGTAGATTCACACCTCCACCTTCCTGTTCCACTTCAGGAGACCACCTCTCTGGTATGCACCCACAGGATAATCCCCACCTTTCCCTTGCCTTGCTGTTGCCAACCCTGCTGCTCCCAGATGCAGCATCCCTTCCCTGGGACTCCACTGGCCTAAATACCAGTTACAAAACTTTCCATGTGCATTTCCATACATATTAGCACTTGTGGAAAGGGAACCAATATTAGCACCAAAAAGCTGATAGGGGACTGTGGAAGCACTGAGCCTTCTCTTCACACAAAAGTGCATTGGGAACCTGAATTGGGGGTGTCCCTCTGTTTCCCAGCTGCAGCATGAGCTTATCCATGCTTCAGGCAGCACCTGATGGAGTCAGAGCACAAAAGAGTCAGTTATTTAAATCTGCAAGGTCCAAAATCCCCAGCTGAGAAAGTGAAAGAGGAGTGAGATATCACAACTGACAAACCACAGCAGAGAAGGGAGACCTGCTCATGCTGGGCTGAAGAGGAGGTTTCTTACACAGCAGCTGTCAAAACCTTGTTCTGAAATGGCTCAGCAAGCCTCACCTCAGCCTTGTCCTAACTCGGACAGCTGGGGACAGCTCTGCACACTCCTCAGTCTCCCCCGGAATTCCAAGAGCTCGTGTGCCCCCAAGGGCCTTTCTGGAGCCCGGGGAGATGCCACCGTCCCTTTCTGCACCCATGATACACTGTGAGGCCCCTGTCCTCCCTTCTGCTGCCCTTCCACACTCTCTTAGCCAGTGGGTAACAGAGTGAGGTCTGGGAAAACACGGCAGAGGAGCCCAGTGGTCAGTGCACTGATGCAGCACGTGGTGTCCTGAGCTCTCTGCTGTCCAAGCACACACACCCCCTGTCCTGGGCTGCTGGGATGCCACAGCTGCTGCTCCAGCGTGGGCTGAGGTGTCCCTTCAGCACCTTCCAGCTGGCCAGAGCAGCACTCTGGGTCCCAGCCCCTTTGCAGGACACTCACTGGTGTGCTGTGATTGCTCAGCCTGAGCACATGAACCCAGGAGCACTTAAAAGCTTTATCTGAACTGGGACTGAAAAGAAAATTACAAAGAAGCTTTGGCAGAAGGGTGAAACCTATCATTAATTTTAGTACTGAGTGATCTAAAATATATAAACACATTGTCCTTTTATAGCAGGACTGTGTTTCTCTATTGCTGCCTTAAAAATGTCATACTAGCTCCACCTAGCACACGGAATGGTTGTACTAGCACTGGGGAATTATTCAGGATTAAGTATGGCCACTTTTGTTCAGTTTGATCAACTGGTTATTTTTTGCAATTCAGACTAATGCTTCCATTTAATTCCTTTCACCCTCTCCCACAGGAAAAATGTGGGCTTCAGGTAATGTCTCAAGGGTACATTTACTAAGAATGCAAAAGATTTTACAAATAACTGAGGGGGAAGGCAGCACTTTGTTATGCATCACATATATTTTAAAAGTCCATTAGAGTGCTCCAGATTTATCATGCTACCAGAACTCAGATGGGTATTTAATACCAGTAAAATTTTATAGGTCAACGCAGAAATCTGACTGACTGATCCAAAATTGCCTGGACAATAAAAATATTCGGGCCACCCCTTGCAAATACTGCCTAACAACTCATCCTTTCCATGCCCTGCTGGTCCCAACTGGAGCAGTGTTATCTCATTAAAAGTTTCTGCCCAGTCACTAAGCAGTACGAGCACTAAAACAGAACTTCCGGAATATTAATTCCAATGGACGACAATCAAACATAATGCTGCTACTACAGCCCACCTAATTTTTTGTGATTGGCTCTCCACTAAATTTACCAAAAGAAATTGGCAATCAACAAACAATATTTTTGACAATAGACAAAATAGAAAGGTTTTGGAGAAGGGGAAAACATTGAGGTAAGATATGAACTTAATTACAAAAAGCCAGGATGTGCCATCTAAAGGGACAACTTCCCTTCCAAACAATGTGAGTAACCAAAAGATAAATCATTCAGGGCATGTTTTCCAATGTTTGAGTCACAAGTTTAATGAGAAACTTTAGTGCCATTCCAATGGCTGGTCCTATGGGCTGTACTGTCTGGGGCATATTCTGTTTTGGCTTCTCCCTGAAGTCAGAAAAGGCTGGGAAGATTTGAGGGGATCATGTGAAGTTTAAGATTTGCACATCCTTTCCACGGGCTTAGGATTTTGCCATTCAAATTATTTGTAGTCCAAGTTCGTGGTCTTTCTCATCATAAGGGTCACAACACTTTTTCTGCATTGAATGACAAACAGGCTCACAGCTGTGGCACTTCAGATGGGATTGGAATGGCCCTTTACAAGAGACAGAGCAGGGGCATTCACAGAACACCCTGAGCCTCTCCAAACTCACACTGCCAACCCGGCCAGTCCTGAGTTCAAACACTTCTGGTTAGGGGCCATCCTGAGGTTCTAGGAACACATAATTTGTTAAGAAACCCGCAGACAAAGGGAGAATGATGGGCACAAGTTACTTGGATTTGTGAAAAAGAGGACCTAAAGCAGATTGCCTTCTACAATTACAGAGCCACAGGGAGACAGCACAGCAACAAAGACATGGCAGAAACACAACAAAAGCCATCACACATCCTCAGTGTAGTGTATCACCCACAGCAAGCAGGCTCCTCTGTATATACACTAGCAATCGGTCTTTTAGAACTTTCATTTTCAAAGAAAACTAACAAAACAGAAAAACCATTTTGAAGATTAGGCCTTCTGCAGAGATAAGAAAAAGAGCTGATATAGACCTTAGTCACAGCACTGAATAACAGCAAAAAGAGTCAGAGAAACACAGATCAGAGCATACTCCACCCACGGGGATTCAAAAGGTGAGTGCACGCCTGAAAGCTGCTCTCCCTTTCCTGCGTGGGAATCCTGCTCCTGCTTTACAAATGCACCATCCCTGCTGCACACACTGGGAGCAGCCCGAGCCCATGTGCCTGGGTGGCCCACACAAAGACACGTGCCAGGTTCCACCAGGGCAAGAGACGGTGAGTGGCTCTGCGTGCAGATGGGGAGCGTGCGTAACGAAACCAGTGCCAGCTCTTTGGCAGGAGGCTGCTGGGCTGCTGGGGTGATGGGGTGATGCCATGTTGATAGCAGATGCTGCTAACACCTGTTGATGGGGATGATACTCTCTTTTTAAAAGCAGTCAGCCTTGGGAGGCAGGGAAGCATGGGGCTTGTAGGCACTCGGGGACAGAAACAGATAATTGCATTCCAGGTGCCAGTAGGCAGTGAGCAAAGGAAAACGTGTGCTGCAAGGTTACAGAGTCAGGCAGGACATGAAGGAATTTGCACGAAACAACAGCACCAGTCCTCAAGGAAATGAAGCACCAGCCTGAAACTGTAGGAGCCAGAGCAATGGACTTCATTGCTTCGTGTACAGCAGCAGCAGAGCAGAAAACATGAACCCAGTAAAGTTTCAAAGGGAGCTGGGTTTAGCACAGAGACCAGACTAGTAAGATTCATTCAAAGAATTTTAGCTCTTCCACATCACATGCCGCCTGTTCACTCTGCTTTAGAAACTCATTCTTTACTAAATTACATGAAAGGAATCTTATTTTTTCCTAGACTGGTTCATTCAAGTGGGATACTGAATAAAATATTGAGGTAGAAAGGGAACTGTGGCTCCCAGACAATAAAGCTTTCCTCTCCAGAGGCAGTGCCAAAAAGAATCTACAGACTGGGCCTGTGGCTGCAAAGGACCCCTGCACCAAACAAGAGATGTAGCTGGTCAGTCTACTTGGTATGTTAGGGCAGTCAGGACTCAGTTTGCACTGGACAAAATAAAGCTTGAAACAAATTTGTGTTAGGGTACCCTCACTGTGCACCTCATTTCCTTGCTTCTTGCTGCATTCATGTTAGTATACTCTTCCTCCACTGCCAGTTTCTTTTTAAATACCCACTTGCAGCTGCTGTGATAAAGGGTGTTTTCATTACAGATTCTCAATTATCCTTAAATTACTAAAACATCCAGATTTCAAAAAAGCACTTTTTTCTTTTCCTTCAAGATTCTATCAAGTAGTGCCCCAGTTAATTATTGTCTTCTGACTGAGTTTCAATACTCAGCTTGTTTGATGCCACAAAAGCATAAATCCCAAGAAAAAAAAAAATTCTCTGGAAATGCAGTCCTCTGCTTCTTTTATTTTAAATAGATTTTGTGTCATCAATGAAATCATCCTGTGGGAAAAAAAAATTAAATTCCAGCCTTTGGGGAGAGACTGAACAGAAAAACTTTTAATATGCAAAAGTTCAAAAAGCAACAACAGAAAAGAGGTTTTTGGAAGGAGCACCTCTGGCTGGCCCTAACAATAGCTTTTGTCAGTCCCCCAGGCTCCAGCAACACAGTCGGCCAGCTGGCTGCATAATTTAACATATCATATCTTATGCATCTTGATCTTATCAGAACACTTTACAGAGGCTAATGGAAATGGTAGAATAGACTTCTGAGACCTTCCACAGCGCTGGCTTTGAACTGCCCAGGTTTACACAGCATCCAGTCAATTACCTAATCCCATCTGCAGACATCCACTGTCAAACGAAGCACAGAGTAAAAGGCATTTAATAAAAGCATGGATGGAACAGAGATCAGCTGACCATGAACAGCATATGACTGTTCAGTCATTCATACAGTGATGTATTTAATACCCTCAGAGTTCATCATTCAGAACTCCTTTTTTTCCTGGGCTTGCTCCTTCTCCTAAGGCTTGCTATTGTAAAGATGACAGCACATTTTACTAGCAAATAACTGTGAAATACATTCTATTTCAAAAGTTTACTGCAGAAAAAGTTCTTGTATTTTGCCATAACTAACGAAGAACACAAAAGTGCCATTTGCTTGTCTTTGGCTTTTATCTGTTAAAGCCAGGCAGAAAGAAGTGAAGCCACTGAAAATAAAGCATTCATACTGCATACAAGCAGTGCTGGAATTACATATTTCCATGACTGCTTTTTTGACTCAAGCAGCAGTCTGGCAGGGCAGACATCATGCCCAGAAAGTTGTTTTTCCCAGGGTGTGATCAAACCCTTACACTCTAGCTGTTCTGACCTTGCAGCTTTCCCACACACACGGAAGTTGACTGCATGATTTGTAGAACATCTCAAGTTAGATTTTTTTTTCCCACCCAAAGTTAATCCCTGTAAGAAAAATAGATCAATGTGAATCAGCTGAATCTAGGAAAACAGAGAAAACAGGTCTGTTGCTAAGCACAATAAATTCAAGAAAACTGCACTCATTGTAACAGCATAATTATCACCACAACTGTGCAGAAGATAATTATTCACGCTAAGATGTGGCAACCTTTTGCAAAGATAAGACAGATACTTCCACTTTCAATCACCCAATACAATGTCTGCATTTATATGAAGATATTAGACAGGGGACAGGTAAAAATAACATGATTAACTTTGTGCATTCCTTTTATATGACTTATGTCCTTTACTGCATCTTGGCTTCCATATATGCCATAAATCAGAGAAAGGAGAGAGCAATAAAAATAGAGGGACACAGAAAAGATGAAGAACTAATATTCAAATCCTCCCACAGAAGGCAGACAAACCTCCAAGGAAATGTGGGCAGATTTTTGTTAGGAGGAGGAGAATGAGAACATGAAAAATATCAGCCAACCAAAATAATGGAAAAAACTAAACACATACATACATATGGATGGCCCTGGGAAACTGGCAGGGACCTCTCTGCAGGAGTAGTGCCTGGGGAACAAGATGTCTCAGGGCTTTTAAGTCAGGCCATCCAGCCATGAGGTACCAAAGCCTGTCAACATCCAAAGCTAGCACAATGATTATAAAAGGGAAACAGGAACTAGGACACACTGATAAAAGCACTAAAATTGCCTTGAAAAAACAAGAGCTAAGAGATTAGCAAGCTAAACAATACTTTTTCCTCCACGCTGTCATGGTTGATTGTTTAAAGCCTGTCAAAAGCTCCTCTGGGAAATCCTGCATAGATATACTGAGAGCAGTGGGAGAGTAGGGAATCAGTCAATATTTAATAACTTTATTACTCAGACAGTACCATACGCAATTAATTGAAAATTACAATGGCATTTGGGGAAAAATGCTTTTCTTTTGCAATAACAACCAAGTCATTTGAAGTATCTTGAAGGGCTTTTCTCTTTTTAATATTTAAAAGAGGCACACACCTTTGCTAAAGCTGTAGCAGAATCTTGAGGACACCTCAACTACCAGAGAATTTCCAGCAATAACTTCTGTCACCAATGCTGAAAGTTTTCTTTTTGCCATCTTACTTTCTTTCCAAACCATGAGCAAATATGAGACTGCACTGAAATCATTAGCACCGCCCACCAGGCAGATCTGCTTGTCACTGCACATTCCCTCTCTCCAAGACAGACAGCTGGAGGCTGTATCTGGACACCAGGGAAGAGGCTGGCAGAGCACTTACAGCTTCAACTGCATAGGCTGCCTCAAGTTCCTTTCTCAGGGAAGAAAGACAACTTCTAAAGGAAGCCCATGAACACACTCAGCTCCTACATCACGCTAGTGGAACTACTTTTGGAATGCTGAACACATATCAGAAGTTCACAATTCTAAAAGAAAGATGGAAAAGGGAAAAAAAAAATAAAAACCACATGGAAACAGCCAAAAAGCATTTGGGAGGTAGACACTATGCTGCACAGCAAGACACCCAAAGGAAAACTTACAGAAAAATGAATACCAAGCAGTGACATGTAGAAGTGCATGAACAAGTGTCTTGGAAAAATATGCATGTGCCTAACTACTGACACAGACAGCTTCTGTAACTCAGCAGAGAAAGAAAAGGGAAAAAAAAAACCCAGTACCATACAGTAAAAATTACTGAATCTGGTATTAAAGTCTACCAGTCAATATGTTCATAGCACTCTCAAATACCACGTCTCCTGAAAGTCTGGGAGCACAGCTTTCATTGCTCTTCTGTATCTGTCTTCCTCCAGCCAACAACCTGAAGAAAATAATTTTATACCTTCCTTCCTCAGGCACCAAACTCTGAATTACAATATAAATTTAGGTCTCAAAAAGACCTGGTAACTCACCTGCCTTTGCTTGTCCCCATCATTTTCCAAGGAGAAAAGCAGAGCAGTGGCACTCTCACAAGTTCATTTGATTGGCAAGTGCCTGAGGTTTTCCACTGATCTTTAAATGCACTGTGAATCTAATAAAACCCTCAATACCAGTACTGGAATATTTCACACACTGCAGTTTTATTTAATTTCTTGTTTATCTGACTACTGCCAAACAAGAGGATATTCCATGAAAGCTAATACAGCCCTAAATGAGGTATGAGCCATTCTCAAAATACCCTGTGTGTATTTCCCTGCACACGTGTGAGTCCACAAATCCTACTGCTTAGTTCTCAATGAAGATGTTGGTTTGTTTTAAATAACCTGACTGGAGACATTCTGCTTCAGAAATATCTCTATAAATATACCCAGGAGGAAATTTGACATATACAGTATAATTGCTTTGCTATCTAGACTTAATCCTGCATAGAAACCATCTGTTGCATTAAAAAAAAAAAAAAAAAAGGAAAAAACCCCACAAACACAAAAGCCAAATAAGATTCTTTTTGTACACTGCTTACTATTTCTGTAATTTGTGGTTTATACTGTGCATGTGTAGACCACAACATCACCATGCACAAGGCCATCACGAAGTGGTGTTACAATACCACTTGAAAAAACCCAGACAAGCATGTCAAGATGTACAGAGAAACCAGGAGTGTAGAGCAATCCTTTCATTCTGCTGTGCTCAGGAAAGAACCAGAACCAATGGAAAAGCAATGAGAGGAAACAGCCAGAAATATAGACTATTTATCTTACTAGGAAGAGAATGAAAATCATGGGCTGCTGCATTGGGAGAGAAGACAGCTGGGAAGGGAAAGTGCTGAAATGGCCATGCTTGATACAGAGAGCACACACTGTTCAGGCTGGAAGGCACTGCTCAGAGGGTCAAGGGCTGCTGCCTTCCCCAGTAATCCTCTGTCTTTCCAGAGGTGTTTAACTTGACCTTTACCAGTGAAGGCTTTAAATTTCCCTGGGCAATACATTCTGATGCTTTACTACTTCTCCCTTAGCATCCAAACTCGATCTCCCTTGTCACAAGGAATAACTAGGTACCACTGGGCACCCTGCGGAAACTCCCCCCAGAGTCCTTAGGCCAGCAAATCTTCTGTTTGAAAGAATATAATTACTTGTGACCCTGCTCAGGTGCTGACTTGCTGAGAGCCTTTGGGACTCACCTGGGGGGATGTGAAACACAGGACTCTTGCTCCATTCCCACATCCCTCTCAGGCCTGTTGGTGTGTCTGAGTGACAGGCTGCTGTAGCCAGCTGTGACAGCAAACACTCCAATCACCAATGGAGCTTAAGGGAGCTTGGGGATGAGCAAGAGTCCTGGCTTTCATGCCCTAAAGGTCCCCCAGCTTCCTCTGAAAGGGACATCAGTTCCCAAGAGAGCGGACAGCGGGTGAGCGAGGAGGTTGGGTGCTGTTCTCAGGGAGCACTCAACCATCTCTGCAGAGCCCTTGCGCTTCCACATCGTTCGAGGACTTGCTCCCCACTCCTTACCCTGCTCTTGTTCCTCCAGGTCTCAGCCAGAATTTAGCTTCTCTTCCTAGAAACCCCTCATTCCCACAGATTGATGGGTTTTGTCTTGATCCCTAATCTCTCCAGATTTACACTCTACCTTCCAAAGGAAGGCTCATGCTTCACCCTTAATGCAAGGCTCCATATATTAACAACTTACAAAAGCCATACAAAAACCTTTAGCCTGCTGGAAGCAATAACCTATTGATTTAACATTTTGCTCACTACTACCAACTAATAAAAGGATGAAAGCAAGGCACTATATCACAAATTTTCACCAGCAGCTCAGAACAAATTGGGTCTTTTTTGGATCAAGAGAAGCATGGAGACTAGCACAAACTCAAATCACCTCTCTTCATCAGCTTTCAGCCCCATCCCACTCCCATCAAGTGCACTCAGAACAGGACTAATGGCAGATGGCATAATTAAAAGGCTTTGAGTTATACATCAGTGAGTGTCTGAGGGTATGTCAAATAGTATACTTACAAAGAGAAGGTTTTGAAAGACAATCTAAATTACAGCACGTGATCTCCAAATTCAGCTGTGAAGTTTCAAAATAGCCTTCTTGTCATCCCCAGTCACCAAACAGCCATGCCCAAAGCTGGATGTATGTTCCCTCTTTCATCGACATATCTCTGCTCCTGCCTTGTCCTAATGGATGCGTCACCTTGAGTTGTCACATCCGATTACACATGATGTGACATAGGACGACGTGAATAACGTACCCCCCTTTGATGTGAACAAATTCATTAGTTTAGCTTTGGGGAAGAACAGGAAAGCACGATGTAATAAGCAGCAGTTTACTTGAATCATTGCAGCATAATTATCATTGTTATATTACTGTTAGTACAATGATGATGATGATGATGATGATGATGTTGTTTATGTTTACTTCCTCTCTCACTGAAGTGCAACAAAAATAGCCTAAGTTAAAAGGAAATATACTCCCTCACAAAAAGCATTTAGGAAAGGTTCCATAGTTCTTTATTTCCAAATTCTACAAAAATTAAATGGGTCCATTAAATGCAATCCAGCATTGGTTGGCATTGAACTGTGACCACATGCTTTTCATATTTCTTTTCAGAAATGAAGGGCATGAGAAAGAGGAGATCTTCTTTGCTGCTTGGTTTTTGACTAAGCAGATTTTTTCCCTCTATTGTTCTACAGACTGGATGCACACAGATACTGGAATATTAAATCAAAGAGCCAAAAAAGTTAATTAAATCCCTTGTTAATTAAAATCTGAGCTAATGAGCTTCCTGCTTACTCATAAGGAGGAGTAAGAACAGCACTTGGAGAATCACAGCTTCCTGAAGATCGTATATCATGGCCAGCAATCTCCCAGAAGATGGTAAGAGTGGGGTGCATTCGTCTCTCTTTTTGAGCACACGCATATTCCCTCACTCTTCCAGGAGTAAAAGTTATACAAATTCTCTTGTAGATCTCTGGGTTGTGCTTCACGCTCATTTCCATCTTCTGCATTCCCACCAGGGTTCATGGCACCACATGCAGATCAGCCAAGGAAGGAATCCAGCCCTCTGCTTTTATTTTTACCCGTTGTGCTTTCATCTTAGCTGGGTGAGTGAGAAACCATCTGCTTCCTTGGGATGAAAAGGCAGGAGAGGCAGCTACAGTTTCCAGAGGAGTATATCTTTCAAGATACAGCATCTGTCCTTTCTGTTCCTTCTGATTTATAGGGATTTTGGTTTGGGCCAAATTCACAGCTACATTAGGAATGAGAGTAGCCTAATGTGACGCTGTACCCAGAATGAATTTGGCTCAGTGACTTCAGCTCATTCATTCTCAGGGCTGATATTTCAGAGTACTTGATCCATGATGCATAGTAGGCAAATTTACACTGATGCAGTAGGTGACTTTCTAATTTCATTTATGCTCAGATCATCCTGTTGGCTGGTATTAAAGAACAGGTTTTAGCTGAAGCTTTTTAGTTTGAAGGATTAGATAACAAGGATATGTAACTTTCCTAATCAGAAATACATTGTGTTAAGATTTTGTAGGGGAACTTTTGTAGTGCAGCACAGAATCGCTGGACATCCAATCTGATGATCCTTCACATTTGAAGGCAACAGGAGCTACAGCACCCAATTTGGAGGCAAATATCGACAGAAAGAATGATGGGAGGAAGCGGTCAGAACTAAAAATCTAATCGTTCCGATTTCATTAATTTCAAGAATTTTTCATCTTGAAAATTGATAGCAGGATTCCAGACACATGTATAAGACTGAAAGATTTTCCATATCACAAATATAGTCACTGCAAATGCTCTTCAAATAACAACCCTGATCTTCTAACTTTCTAGATAGTTGATAAAATTTGAAATCATCTTTCTAAAGCTTCTTAGAGATCTTCCTCTACTTCCTTACTGAAAATTATCTGAGAAAGCCTAATGAAAAAACAAACCAACTTGCTATTGTCCTTTCAGTTTCTTCTGTGGTAATCAATTTCCAGATTTATTCATAATTGTGTTTCACATAAATTTTTGCCTTTGCAGAGGAATGTGTACTATCTTCAACAGTGATCTGCCCAAATTTTCAAATCCTACATTCTTCCTGAGATGATGCTAGGAATGCTGTGAACAGTAAACTTGTTTGGGGGCCACAGGGCTGGGATGATGGAGGTGACAGTCAGGGCTGTCCTCTTGCTGCTGGGCAGGTGGCACTGATACCCCCTGATCCTGCTTCCCTTGCAGCCAGGTGCTCTGCAAGATTCTGGACAGGCAAGTGCTAATTCTGCCCTAGCTGATATAAAAAAGATATTTCTACTTAATGACTAGTTATTCTGTTCTAAGATACACACATTTAGAACAACATGTCACCAACAAAGGCACCACAAACAAACCTTAAGAGACACAGTGCAGTGAAACAAGAACAGGAGACGAGCAGAAGGGAGATTTGCTGTGACAGAGGCACATCATGTGCAGCTTGGGAGCAGATTTCAGACCCTGGCAGCATCATCTAGACACAGGATTTAACCCAAGGGTATTAGCAACAATCTTAATCCAAGCCCTTTTAGCAAGTGACAATGTTGATACCAGCTAATCTGTGCCACTAACAGCTTCCAAAGCTAAGGCAGAGAGCCCACCAGCTCCAGCAACATTTTCCACATGCTTGGATCAAACTGTAGGCAAATTTCAAATGTCAACATTTGTCCAGTGCTAGAGAACACTTCCTATTCAAGACATCTGCATGGGGCTTGCAGGAAACAAGACCTCTCAAAGACCTGCAGCCTCCCCAGGCAGCAGCTGGAGGCCAGGACATGTGCCAGGAGTGAAAGCCACAGGAGTCCTGAGCTGAACATCTGGGTCATCTTCCTCCAGAGTTAGCAGAACTTTTAGAAAAGTATTTTGCCAACAAAACTTTCTATACATATTTTTAAAACTGCTTGGCAGGTGTTATATGCAAACCTGTCCTGAAGCATTAGTGTCCACAATTAACCCTCTTGGCTGGACATGCCTCTGGAGTCAAGTCCTTGCCACGCTCTCTATCACCTCATTACTTAAGTCCCTTTATTGCCAAGGGGATAAGTACTGACTTTGCCTTTGTGAGGAGAGATGGAGGAAGTGCAGATCTGCAGCTGCCAAGAGAGGTTTCTGAGGTACTTTTATTGGCAGGAGATCCAGGCATAAGTCTTACATGAGTACTGCAGGGAGGGCAGTATATAGCACTCCTTACAACTTTAGGACACAGCAACCTAGAAACTACAAATCTGTGCAAAACTGGGCTCCAACACAATCATATTTGTGATGCAGTGGCAGTTGGACTTTGCAGAATTACTTCATTAAAAAAAAACCAAAACTAGAAGAATTCTCAATAAGTATACTTATTCCTGTCATTCGTTAATACACTTGCAGGCTAAAAATTACAAAGGACGTCCAGCATGGCAAATATGTTCTTAGATATGGAAGAATCAAGAACTGCTAGTTTTTGAAATGTCTTGTCTATCATGGTTGGAGTATAGCTGTCTGTGTTCCTTACTCTCTGGTAATTAATGTCACTGAGAAGTAACATTAATCCCACATATTGACAGAAAGCAAAGGAGCAAGGCTGGAATTTTTGCCCTTCCCTGCTTAAAGGGAAGAAGCTTTAAGTCTGACTTGATTCAAGAGGGCTGAGATAATAACAGGACTTGGGAAGGTGATTCTCTCGCGTCTGAGCTGAGAAATGAGAAGCAAAAATTTCAAAGCAGACCCGCAGCAAAGACATTAAATTTGTCCATTCTCAGTGATGATAAGGGTGGCAGCCTGGCACCTAAATATACCTGTGCACTGCTTATTGGTTTTGAGACACGCTCCTCCTAAACAGGTTTGTCTGAATAAAGAGAAGTGTTTTACCAGGAGAGGCTTTTCCCCATCTAACTGCATCCCTGCCTCTGCAGGGGGAGCGCAGCCACCCTCCCAGAGAGGGTGCAATGAACACCATAAGCCTCTAGCTGAAAGCACAGGATGGAAAGTGCTGCTGAAGAATCCACCCAGGGAGAAGTGGCACTGGGAGATCTGAGAGCAATGTTTCAGGGAGAGGCAGTGAGAAGGTCAAAGGAACAGAGAGCACAGAGAACTACAGCATCCTCAACCAGAAACCCTGCCAGCCTTCCTCAGAACCACCAAACCCTCCCGAACCTAGAGGCATGCAAAAAACAGAGAGAGTGCTTTAAGTCTTTCTGTAAGCCAGGGGTCTTTCAGTGCAGATGAAAACACCACTTAGTACTGATTAATAATTAATTAGTTTTAGAAACACTAAGCAATTAGAATAATTTTGCACTAAAGCCATTCCAAAGCTCATCTCCCAAAGACCCCCGAGTTTCTTGGATTCCCACAAAGCATATTGTGCCTACAAAGCAATGCTGTTCATCATGCACACTAAGTCACATCACATTTTCAAACTTCCCTGCAAGCATCAGCTTGAAAATAACTACAGGCGAACCCTCTGCAGTTCCAATTTTGGAAGTTTTAACTCCACACAAGTGAGCATCTCCCCCTTTAGGTATGGACCCACTTGCCAAGCACAAGCTCAGCAGATGTCAGACCCACTTGCTCTCTCTGGGGTTGATCAACAACCTGTATGATCTCATTCCACGTTTGTCTGCAATAAAGGCACTCCTCTTGTTCCCGTCAGTAACATTTACTCAGCAGGTCAGCATGAAGGGAAGTAATGAGATGGATTTGCCAATCTAAACATAGTGATGCTTCTTTAGACTTCCCAACATCAGACTTGCAAAAATAAGGTGTTGATCTCAGCCCTACGGCGATGCTCCAGGTGTTTTGTGCTCCCTGTGTGTCACTGAGGGGTTTCTCAGAGAGCAAGCAGTCCCACACCAAAGGGCTCCCTGTGCACTGCTCAAAGTGGACACACGGTGAGTTGACTCTCCATGTCTGAAAATGAACTATTAGGCAGATGCAGCACAACTTCCCATCTCTGCCTCTCAGTGCCTTATATCAGATGGTCCACAAATTCTTACCTTTTCAAACACCAGCTAAGAAATTAGCTTTTCCATTCTATTGATTCCTAAATTGCATTAAAAAGAACACATTTGAAAACCTTCCATGTCCAGTAGTGATGACAAAAGATGCACAATGCCCTACAGCTGTCCTTCAATTCTGAATTGGCCCTCCAGAGACACACCTGTGCAGTTTTGCATTTACAGTCAGGCAGCAATAATAGAGCCAGCTAAAAGATAAAGCTAAGAGAAAGATTTGACCTCTCTACTTAAAAATAGTCAGAATGCAAATCACCATGGAAATCTAGGCAGCTCATTATGAAGGGTGCTAGCTGAGGGGATGCAGAACAGCCAAAAGTGATAAATAGATTGCACTGAAGCCCATGTGATTTGTACATTGTGAGTTTTTGTTGATACAGCTGTAGATGATACTGTAAGAGCTTTTTAAAACCCCATTCCCCACAGTCATCTCTGGTTTTCATTACAAAAGGGAGTGAGAAATTCTGGAGGATCTCATTTTCAGAAACCAGCCAGGTCCCAGGAAAGCAGGCTGGTGTTCAGGACAAACATCCAGCTGCCTTTAAAGAGGATGTGTCACTGGCCAGAGGATTTGCCATGTAATTACTTTGGATTCAATAAGGAGAAGAGCACTTTATATTAACCTTTTACTCCAATCCAAGCAAGTTAAAGGCACACTGAGGCTCCTGTCCAGGACAGCAGAATCAGCAGTGATGTCACATTCAATTGACTGTATTTGCTGTGTGAATACAGCCCGACCTAAGGTGCATAAAACCAGAATTTCCCTAGCTCTAGAAGTGAAAACCTAAATTTAAATGACCGAGACTGAAAGTTTAGAGGGATTCTTGGGCTGTTCACAGTGTAAAAGGAACTGAAGCTGCAGAAAAAGGACTTGCCTATCTCCACCAGTCAGTGTTCTTCAATTCTGGCTTTCAGGAGAGGTATCAAACACCTCAATGAAAAGGCTACAAGGAGAAATTGCTACTTTATGCAATGAACTGCTGTCATGCTTAAAAAAAAATCTCAGCTTCATCAGCAGAGACAAAATCTGTAAGTGCAGTTCAGCTCCGAAGGAATTCTTTTATTATACACACAGGACGTTTCACAGTCTGAGAAACAAAATATTTTTAAAGGAGTCTCTTCTCTCTACAGCTAAGATTGGCAGGTGGGAAGGGCACCAGAGGACAGGTTTTCAGAACACATTTCTCAAGGTTCTGTTCAAATTCTCAGCCATTCCTACCTCCCAAAGCCGGTACATCACATTTCTTTTCATAAAAAGCACAAGTAATTCTGGAAAATTAAGAGTACAATAAACCTTCATTCTTAATGATACTCTGCTGTGAACAGGTATATTTTAATGCACCTCAAATTAAATGTTCTTAGATGTCTTCCAAAAAAATACCTCTGACAAATTTTCTGTTTGCCAACTCTTGATATTAATAAATTGAGAGCTCTCTTAAGACTATGCTTAAGAAACAAAAACACACAAACAAAACCAAAACCTTGCCCATTCCTGTATTTATTTATTAGGTTATTAACATTTCAAAGGTTTATTCGTCATCTACCAATTGGCAGTGATGGAATCAAAACAATTTTTGTTTTTTTTAAACCAAAACAAGGGTGAAACCCAGCCATGGGATCACTGTGAAGTGAACAGAACTACATCAAACTTGTGTCCCAGCTTGGCCTGCAACTGGGAAGTTGAGAAAACAATGGATGTAACTCACACTTTGAGCAAAACAATTTCATGTCTCCCGGACTCCTTTCAAAGTTACTCTAAATAAATTGATGCCTTTCTCAGAGAGGCAACAAGTGCTCAGAGAAACACCTCTGATGACTACAATTCACTGGCTCTTTCCCACATCTCTCATTATATGGAAGACAACCACAAGCAAATATTTCCTTTTCTTCCTTTCTCAAAGGTCAGTGGTTCCAAGCTAACTCACTTTATTTCATGCAAATATATAATGGATCCTCCTTTTTTTCAGAGACTCCCAAAAGCTAGATTAAATCAAAATGCAGGGTTTTTTTAAGGATAAAATGCAATTTAAGGAGCATTTTTCCATGAATTCCAGAATAGGGATGAAACTGACTCAACAATAAAAAAACCTCATCCATTTTCTTTGCTTTTTGACCATATATAGGAGGAAAAAAACAATTATAAAAAACAATTATAAAAAAGTTCTGTTTCAGTTATATAGACAATTAAAACTTCTGATCCTCTCTGGTGCTGTTTACATAAGAGACTTATTTCAATGTAAAATGGCATTTGTATCAGAAGTTACTTCCATGACCAGGAACCCTTGGCACCAAAAAACGCTCTTCTAGAATTCCTAATTTTAGAGTGCCCTTTAGCATTGCATATAGACCCACCACTCACAGGAACCAAATGAGAAGCACTTCAGGGAATGGAAACTATATAATTATTAGCTAATCTACATTAATTTTATGCCAATACCGCGACACTTATTAGCCACTGGTCAAAATACGCTGCTATGGAGATCCTAATTGCAACTTCCCAAGGTATGCATTCCTTCACAAGCATATCATTGCACAGAATGAAGCTCACTCAATTTGCATGCCTTAATATCCCAGTAATTAAGTAATAGGAAGCACGCATGACTGGGCGGAAAATATTTTAGATTTTGTGCTATGTTTCCTTTTCCCTTGCAGGTAAAGGGTCTGACATCTGTTGTTTCACCCAGTTAATAAAGTTGGTTCCTACTCCGAAATTTGGCAGCCCTTGCCTAACATTCACCTCAGTAAGAGGAAAAGGGCTTTGTCTGTTACACGCACGGGACTCACCCAGGAATTGCTGAGACACTCCTGGAAAGGAACCCTTCATATCTCAAAGCCAAAAAGGCAGCGAGCCCCAGTCTGTGTGCACCATTCTCCACCCAACACATGCTTTTATACAAGTGCAGCATGGAGGAGCCTGTCCTCCTTTTACCCTTTGAAAAGAACTCTCCCATTAATCTATTTTTACTGATCATCATGAAAAGCAAATCATCTTTTCTGAAACATTTAGCTGGGTAGCAGCAGCAGCCCAAGGTAACAGGATATGGATTGTTCATACAAAATACTCTTGTAATTATTGCCTCCAATAGTCAGCAGTGAATACAAGAGGTATTCCCATTTTAAACTAATTAACCGTGAAAAAATGTCAGGCTCTTAATGTCAATCTCAATCACTCAGCAGGAGCAATACTTACAGATAAGGTCAGAATTTACTTCCATTGTCAAAAGCCAATGTCAAAGACATAGCATGCCATGGCACGGACCAGAGGAGACATCTCTGCAGACCTGATTCCCAAATTCAGCTTCCTTGGGTGCCCTTGCTGGCAAAAAAAGCACTGGCAGCAGCAGCCACCCTGGCTCTATGAAGTTTCATGTGCTGGCAAAAACCTGCAGCTTTCTGGGATACTCATGCAGATTTTCAAACAACTTGCAGCCTCTGGAAAGTTTGAAAACTCCCTGTCTGAAGGAAAACCAGGATGCTCCTCCCTTTGAGGCCAGCAAGTGGTGAAATCACATCCTTTCACTTCTGACACAGGCAGGGAAGTTCTGTCTGTTCTGCAGCACTCCCAAATACCTGTATTTGCCTTGGTCTTCCTGGTGAAAGCAAAGAGCCATGGATTAGCTTTAAGCATAGGCATGAGGTGTCTGAGCACATTTGCGGGCTGTGGCCAATCTGAATTCTGAGCATCCCAGAGTCACAGATGACTTAGAACCCCGTGCACCCAAAATCCGATATGTGGAAGTCTGGGAAAAGACAGAACCAAGACTCACAGGTCACGGGCACCAAAGAGAGCAGTCATCATGCCAAGAGGTTTTTATGGCACGTTATAAAGGCAAGCCAGCACAGCAGTAGGCTGAAAAATTAGAGGTTGGATTCCCATGCAGTGGTATAACTCTGAGCACTGCCAGGTCCCCTTGGACAGTTTCTGCCTCTGGTTTTCCTGGATGTGGGCCTTTGCTGCCTACAGACTTCTCAAAAAGCAGCACAGGGTTATTTGCACATGGAACAAGAAATTTCTGTGCCGCTCAAAATGATTTTCACTGCTGTCCCCAAGTACAGCTGGTAGTTTGCTGGTTTCAGTAGAAGTGTAAGAATATTAACCAGTTGTAATATTGACTCTGGTTTATAAGTTAAATGAAATATCATACCCAGTAGGCATGCATCTAAAACCCAAAAGAGTCTCTTAACAAATTTGTAATTTCCGTCTCAGCTGATTTTTTTTTATTACTTCTCCAAGATATATTAAATATCTCTGTCTTTCCATAGCCAGAAATAAATTTTCATTGAACACTTATGTAGTGCCGCAACAAAACATCAAAGAAAGTAGATGAAGTTTACTTACTTATTATCATGACTTGGGTGGTTATTAAAACAAAATGCTGTGTGAAGAACGCTTTAATGGAAAAGGCCAAGTACCTTGAGCACAGTTTTGTTACATTTACTGCCTATCACATGCATCCCATAGCTTGGATCCCTTGGTACAAAGAGTTTAAAAGGACTAAGTTTTTTGATTACAGTGGCCTGGTGGTAAAGTGACCTACAAATCACTGCATTTCAAGGACTAATTTGCTATGCAATCCCCTCCCTCTCTTGCAATCTTGTTCTCAGGGTAGAGCAGAAACTGGAACCCACCCAAAGCAAACATTATAGATCTTTTTTGGCAGTTTTTATAGCACAAGTTTTATATGGAGACTACATGCTAGATGCTGATGCAAGCATTCTGCAGTACATGCAGTCCCCAAGACCTTCAGTTCCTGCAGACACTTATGCACATACATAAATGAAAGTAATTTCATTAAAAGCGGATGTACTGTTCTGATGAAAAATACTCTGTCTCTCCCTAAACACTCGCAAGATTTGCAAGCCTACCATTCTGTGAAAATCTGGGTCAGACCTCAGGAACCAAATGACCTTCATGTACTTCAGGAAAAGCAACCGTGTTCTCTGGGGGAGCTCCCCTTAAGTTTTAACTTCCACTTTTAATCAGGGACAAATTCCCACGACCCCTAGAAACCCTCAGAGCTGTTTAATGACCATGCTGGCTAGACCTGCCTGGGCTAATAGCAACATTAGTGTGCACTGATAACTTGTTCTGCTCAGTGCTGAAGATGCTGGAGGATTCAGTGAGGCCAAGCTCAGCAGCATGGGCTGATTATCAGGAAGGCTGGGGCAGGAGCAGAGCCTCTACTGTCACAGGACTGGAGGCTGCACACTCCCACACTCGGTGGATGTCAGCTCTCAGAGAGCCACCTCAGCATGCCCTGTGACAGGCCAGGCCCCTGGGGATGGGCTGGGAGTGCAAGAGCTGTAGTATCTGTCCAGGAAAATGGACAAGGAAAAGGAAAAGTCCCATCAAGGGCTCTTGGTTGAAACATCCCTTGCATCTGCCAACACAGATTGCCATTCAGAGAGACACTGGACCATGTTAGCAAAGGGTTTTTAGCCAAGGGTCAGGCTTTGGGGAGAGGTGTGGCAGCATCCTCCTGCAGTCAGACCCATTTAGTCACTCTGTACTAGGATATTTCTCAGGAAATCAAATCCCCACACATAAGTAAGCTAAATATTAATAACACCCGGGCAGAAGGCAGGTATTACCACACTATTACTCCCATCTCGGTACTGAAGATGCAGGTGGCTGCCTCTGAATCCCCCAAAACATATGTTCAGCCTGAAAGAGTGAATCTCTGCTAGCACTCACCCAGTGAATGTAAAGCAGGCTGTCCCTGCTGCCAGCAATGCCGGGCTGGGACAGTCTGCTAAAGCACGGGAGAAACCTTTGATGCCTCATGGCTTAGAAATGGTTTCTTTCTTAATCTCCAGGGCAACAGGGCTAAATACAACAAATCAGACAAGCTGCTTCTGGTCTCCACACCAGCTGCTTTCCACAAGGACAAGCTGGTGCTCACCTGAAACATTTACTGATTTCCATGGGTCCCACCTGAAGATTTTGGTGCCTCTTGCAAGTGTGCTTGTAGGAGTTGGCTATCAGAGCTCAGCTGGGGTACAGACACCCCTGTGAACTTCAAACATTGCACCCATGATTGCTGGAAGCTATCAGAGCAACCAAAAAGAGAATCTATTCCAAAGAGAGTCCACAGAAAGGCAGAAATTTTTGTGAAATGCACATGCTAGAAGTTACGACAAGATTACTTCATTCCTGTCCTTCAAGCATGGGGTGAGAAGTGAATTATAAAAATTCATTTTAAAAAGTTGAAAATGTAGCTACTGAATCCCTTTTGCGATTTCAGTCTCATAAATTTCAGTAGACTTTGGTAAATAACATATCTTTACCAGGGAAGAAGATGTGATAATTTATTGTCCTGCACTACACAAAGAACATTAAATCAGCACAGTATCTGCAAACTCAAAAGGTCAAACAATCAGAGAATTTGCCTGCAATTAAATTATTTCAACTCTGTAGAATACATTTTTCTATAGTAGCAACAAGCTTTTATTCACAATGAAGAATTAATCATAGAATCATTTAGGTTGGAAAAAACCTTAAGGCCAGAGAGTCCAACTGCAAACCTAACACTGCCAGGGATATTATTAAAGTTAAGAAGTGGGCAAGTGCTGAATGCAAATCAACTGAAGACACATAATTTTAGCAGTGGCAACCAGATATATTGGAACCAGAACACTGGAAGTGGCAAAATGAGTGACAGAAGACACAACATGTAAAAAATCACAGAAAACAATGTGATTCTAAATAAAGCTATAGACTTGAGAATAAAATAAGATAGAGATAACATCTAAAATTTAGGATAACAGTTTAAGAAATTCATTGAACTAGTTGCAGAAAGATACATTTTGCAGGATCTAAGCTAAAGGTGCCAGTAGGCCATGATTAAAAAGAAACTGTAAAGTCTGTACTTCTAGCTGTGAGTTACTGAGTTCTAGAAGAGAAATTCCAAGGAAGAGTGACATTCACTCATTTCTTCTATTTTGATACCAAATTACATCACGAAGCTTTGAGGTATTATTTAATATATTTGAAAGATTTCATTCAAAGGGAACTGCAATCCAATTTTGTAATGCTTAGAAAAAGAATTTTCTGGTAAATTTGCATCATTTCTACAGACCTTCTAATGGCTGTGGAGTCTCTTGTTCTCAGTCAAGGTGAATTAAGAAATCTCAGTGCTGCTGGTTATTATTAATGAGTTTTCAGCCTAGAGGACAAAAAAAAGAAAAAGGACAATTCTATTTATTTGAAAAATAGGGTAGAGTCCTTGTAATGCTTCAGTTCTATTGAAGGAGGAAATATATGTTAAGCAGCCCAAAGCCTGTATGGGCATCCTTTTATTTTACTGGAAATATATACACATTTGTGACTACCAAAGGTCAGAACAAAGTAATCAGGCTTCTTACTGCAACTGGGCTGAACTCCATCCACAATGATTTACAGGACATTTACATTTTTTCCCCAGGATATCGATAACCCAATGCTAAAGACAATAGCTGCTGGTGAGTCTCACCTGCCCTCCTCAAGGGTGTGAGCATCACCAGAAGTCCACTTTTGAATAAATGGATAACAAACATCAGCTCCATTCACTGCAGCAGAAACTTAATTCTTGCATAAGTACTTCTTAACATAGATGTCAAGGGGTACAAAGATTTATTTTTGTGCTGATGTTCCTCCTAATGACAAGATCTGACAGCAACATCTTATCTGATATATGCCTCAGAAATGCAGTTTCCCATCAAGGCTCCTTTTTCTTAAATTATGCAATTCTTTAGCTCTGAACAGACTAAATGCCCCACAGAATTAAAAAAAAAGTTCAGTGGAAGGGATAGGAATAGATAAATCTGTTGCAAAATACCCCTGATCATCTTGCCATGCAAATTCCACAGTGTCACCATGCATTAGAGAAACTAATAGCTACATGAAATGCTACTTTTCCTCTTAATGGGCTAGATATAAAGCTAAAATTCATGTTTAAGTTATGAGATACATCACTAGAAATGACAGCACAGCACGCATGTGCTCTGATATGGGATCAGAAATGTGTTTTTCTGGATTTATGCACTCCATGAAATAAGGGGGTTGGTACACACAAGGCATAGGGACAGCTCAAAGGGATGTATTGCAGTCTGTCCTGTATTTTTGAAAACCCAGTACTCCAATTTAACTCTTGCCCTTCCCAAATGATCTTTGTGGAAAGATCAGAGTGAGAAAACAAACCAGCTTTTACAAAGCAGCTAAGAAAGTACATCTTTTCTTAATTTCACATTGCAAACAAAGTCATTAAAAAAGACTCTGTAAATGGAAAAAGAAAATTGATTTCTTCTGTAAAGTTTTAATGCAGTGAATCCAATCCTCAGAAAAACAGAATCAATATAAATACAATCATGTTTGGAACTTTCTACTTATGTAATGACGTTAAGTACTCAGGAATTTAAATTGTATTCATTTTTAATGTGGTGACAGTTTCAGATAGAAGAAAAGTGTTTCAGAGGTATATTAAATATGTTTTTTAAATTAAGTCTCTTTAACATTTGAATGCCTACTCTCTGACTTAAAGCCTTGATGCAAAATGTACATCTATATTTCAGAATATATTTTTCTTTTAACACATCTGAGTTTCAGATTTTGTGTAACAGGTATGTGGAAATTTCAGCCCTGAGAACCAAATATCTCCAACTGTCCATTAAGCATCTGGAAGTGCAAACAGTTCACATCATAGTAATAGAAATTATAAGCAAATAATGGAAATGTGTTTTTCCTTGGAAACAGCTGTGACAGGAAATACATTTCTCTAGCTAGACAACAACAACAAAAAGAAAATAATACTCTAATTCCCTACACCAACACAATACATTTAGGTTCTTTCCTGTCACAGAAGATTTACTAGCAGAAATAGGGAATAAAGAGCAGAGCAACAATTCAACAATTCTATCAGGCAAAGGAGAAAGCAGGTGTCTGGATAAACTAACAGCTGTGTCATTTCAGCATCCTGATGCAAGTAGGGGGATTTTCCTCTGAGCAATAGGTCTGCATTAAAGTTTCATAAGCTTATTTTATGCTAGTCAGAATGACAATGCACATTTCTACATGGTTACATGTCTTCTGGACACAAATGCAGCCCGTTTGTTATTGACAACGGGATTTTTGAATTGATATAGAGAATTCAGCACCTCATTGAACCACTGGTCATCAAGAATCAGTGATGGTGGCAAGCCAAGTAAGGGAGAGGAATAAAAATCTGTGTACAGACCTGAGAAGACCATGAGAAACAACTTTTATGAGGACTGTGGAACAAACACCACAAAATACTTTCCTGGGTTATTCAGGACATTTCACTGCATTATGACACGTGTGCACGTACACTGAAAACGTGTAGTTAAACAGCACAGGCACGGGGTATTGGGTGGAATTGCAGCTCAGATTAAAAGTATTCGAGATCCTCCCTTTTCCCCGGTAATTCCACAGTCACCGATGCCTTCCTAGTTCTTCTGACAAGAGTGAGTCAGGATCAGCAGCCACAGGTGCTACAAAACCCCAGCTCAGCCCCAGACGAAGCTCCCCATCCCCGAGCAAGGAGGGAGACACAGCAGGAGACCACACAACACGAGCTGTATCCTAATGCACATGCACAAGGGGGAGGCATTGACCAAATTTTATGTGCTCGGATTAGGAACCCGAGCACTCGTCCTTCACCGCAGCGCTTTGGGTGCGACACATCGGGGGTTTCACATGGCTCGGGAGCTGTGCCAAGGCACCTCCAGCCCTCACCGACGCCCAAAGCCCCGGTGCTAGGGACAGCCGGGGGGGTTGGCACGGCAGAATTTGCTGTGGCACTGAACTGAGCCCATCCCTGATGGCAGCACACGTGAGCAACCCCTGCTAAGGGATCCCTCCCATCCCGTCACCTCACGGGGCACGCATCCAAAACGTGGCACCACCATCACTCAGCTCCTGGCCTCTGCTTCTGCAACAAGAGGAGTGTAATGTCTTCTGAACAAACTCCCTCCAGCGTCAGACCATTTCAGAAAAATGCCTACAAGAGAGAATCCATCATAGAACCCATAACAAAAATTCATTTTCTCTGTTATTCTGTACAGCTCCTAAGCACATTAGAGTTTGGGGGTATTCTGCAGTAAAGCTACTTTTAGGGTCGTCCCCCCCAACAACTGCAGACTGGGACAGCTTGGAACTGCATTTCTAAAGCTGTGTGGACTCTCGTGCCCAGGCAGGTGTCAGCTCTCTGCTCCTTCAGGCAGCCACAGAGCACAGAGACGACGATAAATTGGTTTCTGGATATGAGTGCTCTTGATTTACATAAATTTTAGAAGCAAAATGCATAGTTTGAGGTAACAGAGTTGTTAATTAGGTGGGAAGAAACGTTCTGTCAAGTTTTCTGAAGGGAGGAAGTTTCAGAGCTGATGAGGCTCGTGTTGCAGATATCACCAAAAAAAATGAGCACTTTATGCAGGCAGGTTAGGAGCAAAATATACAACTATGGTAACTTCATGGGAAATTCTCCTTGCTTGATGCCCCTGTTGCCATCATGGCTTGTGTTAAAATAACCACCCTGACAGGAGGAATCTCAGCATCATAATAGTTTTCTATTACTCCATGAGAGTGTGTTCACTTCAAACCACAAAAATAACTCGGATTAAGTTTAACCCATTCTTCTGTGCTACCACATCAGAAGAAAAGGGAATGAAAACTCCTCACAGGCAGTTTAAAATCTAGAAAAGTATCAAACTCAAGGGTGCTAATAGCTATTTGACATGAAAAACCCAAACAAAAAAAACATAATTACTTGTCAAAAAAAGCTCCACATATTTATGGCAGGTTAAACAGAGATCAAGAGAGTAAAAAATTTATCTCTGTACTTAATTTTTTTGTTCCTTCACTATTGTTACCTAGATGCAAAAGAGAAAAAACCAGAACCAGAAGTCAGGACACCTATGGTTAACATAATTATTTAATAAAACCCCCAAAAAGGAGAGTAACCTAGAACAAGATACTTTCATGCACTAAAGCCTTTTGCCTTCAAAACTGTGTGAAGAGTGTAAATTAAGGGATTATAAATTGAAAGAGAACAGCTTCCACTTTCATAATTTTTCTTTTCTTTTGCCTTTAGCACAGGGACATGAAAACAGCAGAGAACTGGCCCTGGTTCATTCAGTAATCAGGATGGTAAAAGAAAATAAAAAAGAAACCAAAGCAGAAACAAAGCGTTTCAACTTCCCACTCTCTGATTTTACACAGGAGCTGCAATTCCACTGATGCCAGAATAGTCAAGATCAATTGATGCTACTGAAGTGAGGAACAGGTACTGGATGCTGGAAGATGCTTTCATATTCCATCCCAGAGGCTCCACTGTATCATCATCAGTCAAAATAATTAGAAGAATTCTGATGCTGGCTAAAGCATTATCTGCATAATTTCAAATAAAGTAAATTTTCCTAAATAGCACTTCAGAAGGTGACAAATTCACGCACCTGTGGAGGTTTGCCCTCCTGACTTCTAGATCACCTTAGCCTATTTAAAGTATTTTTGGACTTCTGTCTTCTGTCCCTCAGGCCCCAGAGCTCAAGAGAAATGTGGCATTCACTCAAAGTGAATTATTAATTTGATGAACAAAAATCTGACTTCACACAGTGCAATTAAATTGTGAAACTCATTATCACAAGATATCACTTAGATGAGAACCTTAAAAATAGAGATATAGGGCACTGCAAGGATCACCAGACCAGTAAGATTTAAAACAGGGAATGTTGGTAAACTCGGGAAAATATCATCTCCCAGGCTTCAGGGCCTCTTTGTCTACAGTTGTTCTAGAAACAGACACTCTATCGGGTGAATTCCAGGAGATACAGTCTGATAATTCCTAGAATTTGCCTTCTCAAAAGAAAAGGCAATATTAAGATGCAGCTCTCTACAGCATAGCAAAGACTGCCTTTACTCAACAAGAACCACTCCAGTAAAATAATGGCATGCACGTGAATGTTTCTGGGAACCTCTTTGGAGAGCTTTAATCACTAAGCAAAAGACTTGATTTTGTTTCAGCGGCAATAAAGAGCATCATCTAGATCTTATACCATTATATATTCCAAAACTGGAGTAAACTATGGCTTCTGATATAATTTTATACCTATTGTCCAGGAAACACAAATCAGATCAGCAAAACTGCCATCCCAGCTCCACAGAGCATCTTCAGAGCTCCTCCCCCTTTTCCAAGCTGTTTGTTTGTCAGAACAGCCCAACAGCAAGCTGTGCACACCGTGCCCAGAAGTGCACTGACACCCCCGGGCTCTGCTCCACTCCCTGCCACGTGAACAATTTGCAGTTTGATCAAGAAACTTTTTTCTTGGGCTGGTGCATGCTTTTACAATCCTCAGGCATTAGCTGCTGTTCTGCCAGCGAGGTCGGGCACCCTAATTACAGGAACTAATTTGTCTTTGACATCTCCTTAGCTGGGACCCAGCCGAAGGCAGCTCAGGGGAGACGGGAGCAGCCACAGAAATTTAACGAGACTCGGTTCAAACACCAGCACTGGAACCACACACTCCAAGCACAAGCCTTCCTCCCTTTCTGCTACGGATAAAACGGATCTTTGCTGCTGTGCCAGAAGTGATGCCAAGTAATTTTACAGATACTGTCAAAGGCCTTTAAACTGCAGTGGCCTCTCTGCACAACTTGTCACTGAAGCATTCTGGAAAAGCACAGGTGCTGGATGATGCTGGTTTGGGGCAGTGTGGGATAAAAACACAAGATGATTTATTTCATTAGGAGAGGGGAGGGGGGAAAGAAAAATAATGTGATATAACAAAAGGTGAGGAATTATAATGACTAATTATGATTTTTTTTTTTTTCAAACAATCAAGCTATTATCCATATCACAAATAGTCTTGGATACAGTTGGCCCTCCTGGCTGCCAGGGCACACTGTGCCTCATATTTTACTATTATAATACAAAAATAATGATGTAAAAGAAGTAGTTGGTCTAGAAATACAAATCTTAAATCAACTTCCAAACTAGTTTTGTTTGTTTTCCTTAAAATAGTTAATGGCAACAGGAAAATATGAGTGGCAGAACTAACAGTACTGGTAGGTTTGTGACTCCATAATGTGTAACACAGCGCTGGCACTAATGAAAGCTTTGTTATATTTGGGGTATTTCGTGTAAATTCCATGAACTCAAGTGCTAAGCACACGATGAAACATTTCCCTTACGGACACTAATTGGGTTGCTTTCCTTTAATTAGCCATCTGCTCTCATGGAATTCCTCCAGATTTTGTAAGTTGAATATCCATCTCTCTGTCAGGTTTTACAGTAATCTGACAACAGGTTAAAAAGTTATTGGGTGAACACAGAGGGACAGATTGACAATGTCTCCAAAAAAATTTAATTGCCTCAGGAAACAAGGTTAAAATAGATGCATAATTTATAGTTGCTTCTGAAGATGGGTCCACTGTCAGGATATAATGAAGAGCTCAGGAGTTAATTTGATTATTTTAAAAAAAAGAAAAAGAAATACATCAGGGGAAGTGTATCTCTGCTTCAAACATTTGTGGATTTTTGAGGTGCAGAGAGAGCAAATACTGCTCCCACAGATGAGAAGAGCTACTGCTGGATGGACAGATGAGTTAGGGCGTGGTAGGTCAGATTTCTTAATCCTTAAAAAAGTTTAGTGGAAGTTTGATTAAATGTTCAAACAAATGCATCCTAAATTCATCTTTACCTCACGTAGCCCACACTGAGCTTCTTTGCTAACTCCCAGTAAGCTCAAAACAGCCATTAAAATTTGAGAACAATCTTGCACAGAGCAGAGGATACTATTATTATCTGTGGTAACCCACACTGACTACAAAATGCTAAAAAAACCCTGCAGTTCATAACAGTTTAGACTATGGCACCATTGACGCACATTTTTCAATTTTTTCCCCAGCAAAATTAGAACTCTGATAGGCAACAAGAGACCTCTTGCAGCTGAATGGAGATGCTGGAGAGAAACACAGTGCTTCTACCAGCTGGCAGGTCAGGCAAGTGTTCTGTAATCACCTGACTTTATCCTTCTGCAAAAATATACTTCAACTCAAATATTTCCATGTAGCTGCCCTGGAGATGTTAACTCATTGGTCTTCCCTAAGAAACACACACGCTGGACTGTGGGCAACAGCAGTGAGTCAGCCTACACCCTTTGCTTTAAAACATGCCATGTACTGTGACTTTCATAAATCCAAGCCAATCCATAGCATCATTGCAGCTTTGTCATTTGTTGAAAGGGGAAAAAAACCCCATAAAATAAGTACCAGCTGACAGAAGCAACACATTTGTACCCATGGATTGCCTCAGAGAGCCACTGCACAATCGCCACTCTGAAAAGAATAATTCTGTCCTGCAAAGGAGGAGAAATGCCAGAGTTTCTCTGCAAGTTCTGATGGCTCAGCAGTTTGGTGTCAGTGCCTGGCTGACAACACTTCCACCACAAGTAGGTTACACAAAGCAGCAGTCCCAGCACAGCCAACAAAACCCTTGCACACCCAGAAAAGGGACTGAACACAGAGCTCTCCATCACCCCAGGACTCCTCTGCCTCACAGCTGGGTTTGTGCTGGCTGAGTCAGCAGCACAGCACAGCACTGCACTGCTGACACAATCCCAGGGCCAAAAAGCCCCCATCCCACCTGATTAACCTGCAGTGATGGACCCTCTCCCCTATATTAACCTGGTATAGATGATGACTAAATCCTCATTTGTAAGGCAGACCACATCTCTTGCAAAAAGAGATCACTGCTAGACAGCAATACCACATACCCAGTTAATTATGATTTTTATAATTTGGGCTCTTAATGGTTTCTTAGTCAGAAAGCAATTATGAAAAAGCTTTGGAACATAAATACTGCATAAATTTTCATAACTTAAGACAAAAAGTTGGTCGATGTTCTCTAAAGCTGACAAACTGCATGCTACAGTAGTTAGAAAGAGTGCAGAGTTTATGTACAACCTGCATGCAAGCTCGTATTGCTCCTATCCACTTCTTACAAACTGGCAATCACAGATGGTCTCATAACAGACTTGGAACAGAAAATAGATCTTTGCATTTGGAATGTGCAAGTTACACTTCTACATTAACAGATTTGTAATTCACAGCATGACATTCAATGAAGGAAGACATGGTAAGGGTGTTGTACATTTTAACATACTTACATAATAAGCAATTATGTTGAATATATTCAAAAATAGAATTTATGTAGGTTGGGAAAAGTCCACAATTAGTAATAGTTTTCCTTTCTAGAAGTTCTGATACCTTGAATCGCTTACATGGATTTTTCGGTGCATTGATGCTAAACAATTTTTATATAACAAACACTGAACACAACCTGAAAAAGTAACAGTTTTATTTGGGAAATGACATAATGAAATATTGTGATTCTACAATACTTGACAGAAGCATTGCAAAAAGTGCTTTATGATAGTGCACTGTTTTATTTTTCCAGTCATCTCAAAACTTCCAATTTTTTTGTTGTAATTGTCAGGAACAAATAAAAGGACCTGTTCCTTTTTCCTTGTTAGAAAAAAAAAATTTAAAGGACACAAGTTCCACTACTCCTGAAATACTGCTGTAGGAGGGAGATGAGATGGCCTGAAGAAAAGAGGAGCTACTCAGATGTGTGAGGAATGGACAACCTCGTGCACCACTTCCCCGGCCACTCTCACTTCCTGTAACATTCTGCAATACCACTCTCACCTGCCCAACAACCACAGCAGTACACAGCAGCAACACCCGAGTTTGGAATCAGTACTTGAAATTTGTTCAATTCTAACATTGTTTTCTCAAACTCCAGGCCACCCACGTGCACTAGCCAAGCAGAGGAACAAGGAAGGGTGTGATGTTGCCGACGGAAATGAAAAAGCCGCCTTTAACTTTGCTATTCTTTGGTGTCAATCATTCCACCTCCAAAAGTCTTACCACGCTGCATCTCAAGGATGGAAGACTGCATGGAAATTTTGTAATTAATCCAAACCAGAGTCACACAGAGACAAAGTGACCCTATTCCAATCAGGGAGAAAGGCAATATAAAAGCCACCTGCACCTGCAGTCACTCGCACAAGCTACTTACACTATAAATCATTTAGTCAATAATGATTCATAACAAACAGAGCTTATTTTTGTTTTGCTACTTACAGCTTGAGCTTGTAAAATCAGGCACATGCAGACAACTCACTTGAAGCAGCTTTTGGTACTGGGCCTGCTGCTGCCCATTCTCCTCCCCTCGGCGTTGTGCTCCTCAGCTTTGGGTGCACCCGCAGCGCCTGCAGCCTCTTTAACCTTCATCCTCCTGCTCTGTCCATCACTGCAGTTACTGCACGTTGGTTTTGGTTTTATTTTAACCATACCAAAGCAGCTTTGTTGCTTCTGTTTCTATGCATAAGTGCTTTTTATGAGCAATCATTTTAAATACTAATACTTCGACAGAATTTTTTGATTTTGTTCTGTACTGCACAATTGAGTGCAATGATTGACAAAGTCCTTACAGGACCTGTGACCTGCACTAAAACCTGCAGTGATGCCAGGGCAGTTTATTTCCATGCCATGGTAGCTGTCAACCATCCCAGAAAGTGGGATTGGTTGCTTAACCAAGACTGGACCTTTCTTATTTCAGGAGTAGAAGCACTGTGAACCACTCTGGACCAGCAGCAATGCTACTTCTCTATGCTGAGGAGCTTATAAGTCACAGAGCCACCAGTCATTTGTCATTTTCTCAGGTCAGAAGATTGCTTTGCAAACAGGATTTAGCCCATGAGTCACTATTTGGCCTTCTGTTCTCTAGAAAAATCAATTATCAGCTCAAACTGCCTTTCTTCTGTGACTCCAAAGCCATAAGGAAAGCACCTTGGATGCCCTTTCTTCCAGAGCAGGAAAAAGAGAAAACTACAGCAGCATTATTGCCCTCTTTCATCCTTTCCACTTTATCAAGTTCTCCAGTTCCAAAGTGCAAAGAGCAAGAAGACCTTGGCCTTCTGCAGCAATGGTCAGCATTTATTGCCAGGCCCTCTTCAACACTGATGATTACCTCAGAAGAGATAAAACTATATATAAACAATTATGTTTGACTTCTGTGCAAGCGGCCCTGGGAAGCAAGAATGAGTGATGTACCTCTAAATAATCCCGGTGAGTAACACTTGGGAAGACTACTGGAAGCACATTAGGGTTACTCAGCACAGCAGGGAAATTTTTCCTCTCAAAGTTGAGTATATTCCTCAGTCCATTCAAAAGTGTGCCAAAACAATGAAGGGCTTGCACAGTCAGGCTTTCATTTCCCCTCCCAGCAGAGATGCATATGGAAGTCACGTGTAGAAGTGTTTTCCAAATTAGCCACCAGTAACATCACAGAGGCTCCTTTAGCCACGTTCTTCATAGCTATAGCTACATTAGTAAACACAAAATGTACTTTCTTAAGTTAAGCCAGCTAATTTAGGACTGACAAATTGAATGACTCATTTCACAAGTGTTTCACATTCATTTCTCAGTAAAATTAATCCTGAGGAAGGGAAGCTGCTTCTATAGTAGGTATTAATATATTTAGTATCATACTTGTTTCTCCGTGCTCTGCCTCCTCAGTTTTATATATTTTCCACCAAGAAAAACAATTGGCATACCACAATAAAATGTTGGTGTCAGTTTAAGCCTCAGTTTGGAGCACTGGGGAGTTCTCAGCAAAACTCCAGTCTGGTTAAAGATTTCCCCCATGTCCCCGTGTCCTGAATTCACTGCTGACATCCCAAAATACTTTGTTCTCTACAACTTCAAAGACTTGGAGATTTTCACAGATGGAAAACAGACACCACATCCACTCTTACCATAGGAAACAATTGTGGGGGCACTCAAAAGACCCAAAGGCAGCAGGTGAAGTGTCCCCAGCGGGGTAGAAGACTGTCAATTAATCTCTACAATTATACAGAAGACAAATACAATTAGAGACAAATACTTAAACTGATTTCTCTGGTGTGTATTTAAGCCCAGGGAAGATAAATAGTCAATAAATACAGAATTCCACGTTTGATTTTATCGGGGATAGTAGAACATCACATCAAACAACTCACTTCCCAGTGAGTCTGACAACACCTTTGGGCTGCAGAGAGGGTACCAGCTATGCTGCAGGGTTTTATGTGCATTTTGAATTGTGAGTGCCTGGAATTTGCACTCAGGAGTAGCAACAGGTAGTTTTTCGTGGAGCAGAATCAGACCTCCCTGCCTCAGGCACTGCTTGTCTCAAGTCCTGCTCCCACATTCCTTGAAAGCTGAGGCCATGGCACAACTCAAACACCAGCAGCTTCCCCTCTGTGTGCAATAAAATTCACATAACCTGGCTTTCAGGAGAGCCTGGGCACACAGGGACTGAGAGCAGTTTGCCTCATTCACTTTTAATCAAATTCTGCTGTTTGAAATTATTTTTTTTTAATTTATAGCTTTACATCATTGTAACTTTATTTCTCCTAAAAAACATTTTGCGTGGGAGACTTGACAAGATGCAAGACTTTGGGTAACCCTGTCCACCAGAAATCCTTGGTCAGAGGTTAAAATTGAAGCAGGTGGTCATGACTTCTGCTGTGCCATGGAGCTGTCAGAGATCTCTGCTACCACATAACTCTGGCACTTACTAATAACAGTGAATTCAATTATTACCTGAATTTGGACAGAAACATGTTCTTTACTCCCTTTTGCAAAGGTCTGTGGACTGTTTTACGAGTGTCTATTTTGGGAATAGTTTTGAGTTGGCTACAAACATGGATCACCAGACTAAGAAGATGATAAAGATTCTTTTTAAAATCTAGCTTTCAGAAAAGGGAAATTTGTTTTAAAAACAATACAATACAATAACTTTGAGGCAAATTCACTCATCCACAGTCAAATACAATTTCTCTTTGTTTAACAGGCTCTCACCTTACCTTCTAGAATATCAAAAACCTCACTTTCAGGTGCACATCTGCATGTCAGAAAAAAAGATACATTTTTGCACTAAATTCAAAATGCTGCCATGCACTGGGAAATAGGAAAAATAAAAGATGTATTTAAATACTTCAATGCAAAAAACCACCAGAACCAAACAAAAATTTTTTTTAGCAACCTCTTCACTTAAACCAAAGCAGAAACATTGCTAGCCACCAATTTTTTCTCCTTATGAGTGTCCTTCTGGATTCAGTACCGTGAGATTAAGAAAACAAGTAATTTCAGAGAGATGGGCTCACTCCTCCATCCAAAGTGTGCTTCCCTGGCTGGTGTTTGACGGCATGCTGCCAAGGAATTCTCTGCAAACATCCATACAGCTGCAGATCTCCAGTAGGAAACACAGATGGAGCTGAAGCAGTCAAGGCAAAAATAAAACCCCTACAATCTCCCTGCACTGGAGAATTTGTGCAACACCTCCTCTGGTGCTGCTGTACATGAGCTGCTGACACTGGCACAGGGGAGCAGCAAGAGGCAAGCACTTGAATTAATTGGCACAGCCAATTGCTGGCAGTCTGGTCTCTGACAGAGGTTTGCCCCTGCTCTAGAGGCCCCTGCATGTTCAGGCCACTCACTCCAGCACGAGACCTCTTGGCACTGGAGTTACTACAAAAAAAGCATTAACCAGACTGCTCAATCCATCCATACGGGCTTTAAAACAGGAGAGGAAAAACTGTCAAGTGATTTCAAAGACTGGAGTGAGTTCTGATTTGGTTTTCATCACCAGTTCAGCTTGGAAACTGTTACCAAGGAAGGAAATGTTCATGAGAACAAGGAACTGCATTTTTTGCATTTAGAGCTTTTCTTTGTAAAAAGCAAATCAAAGAAAATTCTCAGGACAGAGCCCCTCTTGTGCTTCCATCACCCCTTATAACCTTTCTCAAGAGCAGTACATCCGATTGAGCCATTCCTTTATTCCACTGATTCTCCCACAAACCAGACCCTGACCAGCCTTCCTCTGCAAGGCCAAAACAGTATGAAGGTGCTTTTTGTGGCAACATAAGTTTGTACAAGGCTGATGCCCTGTGACAAGCACAAAGCCAGCCTAAGCAAAGTACTGATTGGAAAGAACTACTGGGAAGTTATCAGGTTTTTAAGGCAATATTTCATATAATAGTAAGATTAAAAATCAAGTAATATATCCAGCTCAAAGCTATGCCAAATGCAGAGAGATAAAGCATACAGACAAATATCACTGGCTTCCAGACAAAGCTGGTAACTCTTTTTTCTGAGAGCAATTCTGATATTTCAAAATATTTCTGAATCAGAATAAAGCCTTGAAGATGCCTTATTTCCTGCAGGAGCAAAATTGTGAGTAATAATCTTCTGGACAGCTTAGGTTCTTTTTCAAGTAAATGAAGCACTTTGCTCTCCCAGGAACAAGTGCATCCTTCATCTCCCAGTTCTGCTGTGTCCAGAGCTCTGACTGTATTTGAATGGGTCAGGATCTGGACCTGGACCACAGTGGTGTCAACAGTGACCCACAGCCCCACCAGACAAGCTGAAGTAAGTCTGCCAGGGTTTCATGGGAAGCTTGTGTAAGCAAAAGAATTTTTCTGCAAAAGACCTTTAGAGACGAACAACCCTTCAATAAAAAATAATAATTCTTTTAAAAAGAAAAGCTTTAAAGCACTTTTTTGAGAAACTAATGAGAATTCTTATTTGAAACTTGCTTTCAAATCCGATGAACATAAACTTCTCTGGATTTTCTAAAATACTGCAGAACCAAAACTGCTCTAAAGGAAGCCACCAATCAAGCATATATCCCAAACCACTGAAATCCATTTGCTACAGTCCTGACAAGGAATGTCAGAGCTGCCTTTTTGCACAAAAACCTCTAAGGTTTGTCCAGAGACACTTCCATCTGTCAGTGTCCATTTGGGAAGATTAGTTGATCAATCCCCTCTATCATAGAATCTAACATTAAATGCTTTTTAGTGTTAATGGTTTTTTCCCACTTTCTTCCTTAGAAGAGAAGCACAGATAGATATTTCTTGTTGCTGTTGCTAAGCCCATTTCTCTACCTCTGTTGTTTTCTTTTCCTCATTCACTTTTCCCCTTTGCTTGAACACCTATTTACCCTGTGTGTCCACGGTGCTCCTCAGCAGGGCTGTGTTTGTGTTCCTTACCTTGTTATTGCGGGAGTGACACTTCTTGCTTGCACTCACTACAGCAGAATTGCACTTTAATCAATAAGGTTGTTCCTCTTGCAGCCCTGGCACATTGTCAGGATGGGCCCCTATGAGCAGCAGAAAATATTCCTTATTTGTCCCTGAGATGAGGTGTTGTTCTCGGGCTCAACTGCCTTACATTTAAAAGCTCTTAGCTCACATCTCATCTTTCCCTCACTGTTAACTGAAGAAGCTAATGGGTAATCTTTCTCAGGCAAGAGACTTTTGTTTGGATTTACAAAGATGCAAATATCTGTGTATGACAGGCCTACCCCCGGTACAAACACCTTGTATGGATTTTTGTCTTTTGCTGTAGCTTATTTCCAGTCCTTTCTCCCCTTCCTCTCTGATTCAATCCTAGAGTCATCTCTAGATTCCTTTCACCAAAATAGTAGCTGCCCTTTCCAGATTGGAAACAATTAAAATGAATAGTTTGATGAAGTCAAGAAAATCATTTTGTCTGTGATCTTTTCCACACAGAGGAATCCTGTGCCTCTAACAGGAGGAAGCGAGTGCAGGTTTACTTAACAATAAGTAATTCAGAGTTCAGAGCCCAACCTGCAACTTTATTTTGCAAAGGAGTCTCCAAACAAGTTTTTCCAAGCACAGAGAGCAGAAGTACAGCAAAGTTCCAGCATTTTATAGCAGTCCTGTGGGCAAAACTAGTTCTGCTTGTCCTTCATGTTGCCCATCAGGAAAGCTATCAAATGGTGGAAAAAGGCTTTAATGTCCGTGTAATAGCTGAAGGCATCACACAAATCTAGTAAGCCTGACTGCAGAAGTGAGATCAGAGAGTGCTATCACATTCTGCAGTCAGGTCACTCCAGTACTTCAGATAATCACACTACTTTCAGGTCCACGTTTCTTACAACTGAAATACAGTCAGAGGTGTGATCTGCAGTGACAATTTACTGCCAGACACAAAAACATCAAGAATGGAACAAAGTAAAACAGCAACAACAACAACAACAATCTAATTCTTCTTTTTCTTGTTTTGGAGGTAGCCAGGATTCTTACTGCTTTATCAATTTATTGCTGCTTCTTCCTTTCTTATCACTGCTGCCAATGAATCACAAATTGGAAACTGTTTGCTCTAAGACACACATTCAGCAGAAGAGTTGTCAAACACTGGCACTGGCTGCCCAGGGAAGTGGTTGAGTCACCATCCCTGGAGGGCTTTAAATGACACGTAGATAGATGTGGCACTTGGGCACATGGTTTAGTGGTGGGCTTGGCAATTCCAGATTGGACTTGATGATCTGGGAGGGTTTTTCCAACATAAACGACTCTGTAACCCTATATCTACAACTTCGAAAATGGACTTTCCTCAACTCCAGGTTACTAGCAAGGCTTTGCAGATGGATCAACTCTGAAACATGGCACAACGTAGGTCTAAAAGGACTGCATCAAAGGCAAAAATAAGGGGGACACAAAAAAAGCCCCTAGAGAAGGGATGAAATCATCCCTGCAAGCAGCATGAATGCAGAGGGCTCTGCGCAGCTGGCAGAGGTGAGAAGCTGCATTCTGCAGTGGCTGGGGACAAGTTTCCCATTGCACACATATCACAGCTTCATTTTACAGAAGCAACAGCACTCTCTTCCTTACTGCAGCGCACACGAAGCAGAACATGGCTTATCATACATTTGCAACCTCCAGACTGAGAGATTTTAGGGTCTACAACTCTCCCACTGACTTTGTTGTGCTGGCCAGTTCTTTGAAGCCCTGTCTGCAGCTCAGAAACCAGCTGCCCAAAAGAGTTCCCAGGTTTTTCTCAGAACTCTTGCAGACAGAACTTCTTTCAAACAGGCTCAGGTTATTGCAAGGTACCAATGCCACAGACCAGAAGGCAGCTGCCAACACGATCGCAGGAACAAGGATGGGCTCCCTGGCAGTGACAACTCTACGAGATGCTGTAGCCTACCACAGAGTTATCACAGCTCTCCAACATTCTTCACTTCCTCTGTATTTGCATATCTTGCATATATTTCCATATCCTTATTTCCCTCTTTTTAAGGAGAAGCCCTTAAGCCTATATGTGGGGTTATATTGATCTAACAATAAAACAGGCAACAGAGTTCATAATACATGCTTGGTAGTAAAAAGATACACAGATCCTTTTCCCATGCAGGACAGCAATCTAAAGAAAGGAATTCATAAAACAAAAACACTTTTCTGAACATTAGTCCCATATCACATTAAATTCAAAACTTGATGTCAAGTAACAAATGCTGTGTCTGATGAGTAACGTTTTTTCCATAGAGGCACTTGTTTCAGTTAGAGTTTAACATGTGGTAAAAGTAATAAATCCAATTCAAAAGAAGTCTTAATGGTCATGAGACATTGAATTTAACACTGGTATATCCTGTCAGTTCTTTCTAGGCAAGGTCCTGGGTGAGATTTGCTTATGCTGCAGAGCAGAACTGAACTAATAGATTACAGATTCTAAAGAGGAAATAGATTTTTAAGAGGAACCCTGAGGCTGGACAGCTGAAGCAGAGTAAATTTCTGTGGGAAGACAACCTGGAAGACTTAAAATGCGATCAAACTGCTTTATCCTTGCGTGCTGTAATTGGTAAACAAACCCAGAGTTACTATGGGGACTAATAGAAGCCCCTGCAAAGGTAATATAAATTATGGATCCATGTAGAAGAAAAACCCTTGGGAAAATTAAACTATGATATCTCTTCCCTTGTCATTTCCCAAGCCTGTAACATTCCTGACAGGCCTTATCTAATTTTCTCCTTAGAGAAAAACTTCTGTTGACAGATTCTTTTTGATGTCCTTTTTACAGAGATGGGATCAGCACAAGGCACAGCATTCAAGATGCAGCTACACTAAGACCACAGGGCTTTCTGCTTTTTGTTCTCTTTCCTCACAAATCCTAGCACTCCATTTGCTTCTTTTTGAGAGCTGCTGGCCCTTCATATTACTATTCATTATAAATTAGTAACAAATAACATAAAACTGCAGCATTAATAGCTAATCTATCCATACTACTAACAAAACCAAACACTCTCTGCTGTAAAGCCAAATAGCAAAACAATTGGAAAAAGCATTTTTCCTTTATGTGCTTTCCCCACAACGCTTCAGGACTATTTAAACTTTCAGTGCAAACTTGAGAGGTGGGCACTGGAAGCTGCTCTCATCCATTATCTGTTAATTTGAAAGAGGAGAGATTTACTAATCCTAATTTTTGTATGCTCCCAACTACTTCAGCACAGAGGAAAAAGCTGAACAAACTCATGTGCTTGAATGAAGCCTTGTCCTTCTTAAGTTTAAATGCATGAGCTCTTGACACCAGCTTTCACACAGATACATAGCATCTATTATCTCCTCTCAGATACTGTGAATATGCGTGTTGAATATTAATTTTACTACTTTTTCCTCTCTCCTTCTGTCAAAATAATGTACTTTGACCCCACAGCCTTAAGAAACAGAAAACAGAAAATATAAATTAACCAGGACTCTCAATTTCCAAAGTTTAAAGCACTCTGGCACCTTGTATTAACTGGAAGACTTTTAGGAATCCAATTACTGGGGTGGCAGCTTGCTGCAGATGATTCCTCTGCCTTAAATAGATTCTGTCTGCAAGAATTGATCAAACCCCACTTTATAGCACACTGTCCCTCCTCCTTCCAACGTGTCAGGACCTTCCACATCCTCCAGCTACATGAACACTTGTTCCTCTTCATTTGCTTTTATTTGTCCATCCACATCACTGAGGCGCCTCAGTCTGACAATGGCATTTGCACGGCTGGTGAATAGAGGGGAAGAAATGGTTTGAAATTCCAAATAGCGTCTGCTTTTGTGGCAATGAATGCCCATGATCTCCTTCTACACCCTAAAATGCTCCAAAATACGGCTTTGCCCTGCCTGGGGTAGAAATAGTTCACACTCCATCTGCCAATATGTTGCAGATCTTTATGTGCTTTTAAGTTCACCCATATCTTTTGACCATGATAAATCTGCAATCGGATTTATTGATAGCAAACAGAGACTGGAGTTATTTGAGGCCACATCCTCTGAGTCAGCAGGACAAGAGCCTGCCCCAAGAAGATGTTTTGTCCCACTAGCCTGAACTAACATGCCTGCTGACAGCCACAGTGTTTCCTCTGTGTCAGAGCACCACACTCACACAGCTCTGTGGCACAAGGGATGCCCACAGGGTACCTAGGGCCATGCTTGGTTGGACCCTTCTCAGCAAAAACACAGAATACAATCAAACATTCCAGAGACTGATGATAAACCATTGCTTTTCCAATAAATAATGGCACAAAAGACTAAGAAGGATTGTTAAACACATTCTGGGTTTGGGAGTTTTTTAAATAAAAATAAGAAATAGTGAAAAAACAAGATTCGAAAGAGTAATGCAAGCATGCACTAAAGATAGATATTAAGCCTCTGTTTCCAAGGACAAATCCACTGGTATTAGGAAGCCACAAGTGATCTGTACCAGGCAGGGCTAGAAAGTTTCCCACTGCTATCCAAAGTTCCTGGAGTGTCCCTGAGCATCTGTGCTGTAACAAACCTATAACCAGGAGAGCAAAACCAGAGCAGCTGCCAATGCTGCATCACAGGGGACTTGCTAGGGAGTTGTTTAGGATACATGGGATTCCCAGGGCAATGGAATTTCAAGATACATCGCAGATGGAGCTACTCTACCAGTCATGCTCTGAAGAGTCTTATCCAATTTATTAAAACTAAGAGAGTGCTGGAACAAACAAAAAACCCCAAGGCATATTGTAGCAATTGGCACAGAATTTTCAAACACTTCATCAGGTCTAGTCCTGACCCCCATACTCAGAAGTGAAAATAACATTCCCAGTTTTTTTCTGGAGTAAAATGTCTGGGGTTACTACAAGAAAAAATAAAATATTAAACCATGTAAATATTATGAAGTTAACTTCTTCCTCTGATGACAAGAGGAAGAAACATCTTCAGGCAATGGTTACAAATGTGACATTGACCCAGCAATGTTCTATTAAATTAGAAAACTACTGCGGTTGATGGAGAGCACTTGGACTGCATTTACACAGAAAACTCTGATAGGATAAAATATCTTCTCATCAGAAAGGTCACGCTTTTGGAAAGATGGTTTATTCTTAACAGAAACTTAGTGAATTGTCAGGCTTTTGAAAAGATGATTTATTCTAAACAGAAACTTTGTGAATTTCTCCACTTCATTGATCAAATGTATCAGGAAAAAAAATCCAATTATTATTGATTTATTGGCAGGTCTTGGAGACCAGTAAAAGTATTATTTTAGTATCTTCCAGTCCAGGAAGATTCACAGCTTGAAAAAGCAACCTTCTGTCACAGAGCAAATATTAGATTAAATATGAGAAGAGCAATATGTTTTTGTCAGCAGAACTTGCTGCAATGCTATATTCAGGCATCTGAAGCATTTTTCAGCACTGCAGAGCATATTAAGAGATGAATTCATGCCACTACACACTGTATTACATTCGAGGGTAAGTAACTTGCAGCAGGTATCGAGTTTCCTACTTGTTTTGCACAAAGTTAGCAAACTGAGCTTGTAGTAGGGACTACAGTGAGTCAGAAATGTTCTGCTTTTCAGAAAAAAAAGTCAACCCAATGAAACCAAAATGTTTAAAGGGCCATTTGTTCTGCAGCATTACGGGCCATGGCTAGGACAGGGGGTGAGAGAGCCTTCCCAAAGCCAGGGTCGTGCCCCTCTCCTCACTGAGCTTTAGGGCAAAGAAGGACTCACAGGTGTTTCTCTGGCCCCAGCTGCTCCCTGTACTGGCAGCAATGGAAGACAAGAATTCCTGGATCTCTGTGCTCTGGTGTCATGGGTTTAACCCTATCCTGCAGCTCAGCCCCACACAGCCACTTGAGAATGAGAAAAGTAAAAGTGAGAAATCATAACAAATCAGGAAATTAAAGTAAACCTGCTGCTCTACAGTGGTCCATCATTTCATACCTGTGAGTTTACCAGGAACTGCATCAAAGCTCTGGGGCAAACACAGTGAATTGAGGACTCGTACTCCAGAGGATTTTATCTTATGCTAAATACAGAGTACCTTTGCTTGGAAGAGGATGTATTTCTCGTTGATCTACCCATGTCAGTTAAATGTCGCTGATATCTTTGGCTGCCAGAAGTGGTAAATAAATGTGATGAACAACATGTACAGCCAAGTCAAATGTACCCCTATTGCAATGAATCAAGGGAAATATTATGAAAAATGTTTGCCATCAAGCCAAGACCATCAACCCATTACATTTTAGTAAATACTGTTATTTTACATATTGACACCATTTTATCCATATTATGTCATTTTACTGATTATATTTGTCACAGCAGGTTTTCCTTCATGTAAAATTACACGTTTCCCAGTGATTTGATCTCTGACGTATTTTGTATTTGAAAATTTCCATTTGCTTTGGATTACAGAAGTCGAGCCAAATGAACCTGGGCAAAAACTTGGCAAAAGACAGAAACTATTATTGTCAAGTCCAGGTAACCCACATCTGAAAGCTGCTAATCAAAATTGCACAAGCACAGCAAAAATATCGACTGCTCTTCCTATTACCTTGCAAAAATAAACAGATTCATAGCTCTGCTGAGGCCTTTGCTCATTAATTCCCTGTGAGAATTAAATTTGAAAATTGAATGTTCTAGTCATGCATTATTTGCCATGTTATAAAATTCTAAAGTGAATTAATCTAATAATGAAAAAATCCTGACCAATAGAGGTTAAAAGCAAAAACCATGTTTCATATTCCTGTAAAAAAACTAGTAAATCAATTTTTTTTTAATCTGCTTGTGAAAAGGCCATAGGCTAAATATTTGTGCCTTGTTCACCCTCCCAAGTCTAAAAGCTTCCATGGATTTACATTAGACATCATAATTTTGACACATTCAAAGCAAATGAAAGATAAGTATTTCCTATAAAGATCTCACATCTGGGATTGAATGTGGCTGAGCCCTAAATTAAAATACCACAGACAGCTGGTTAAAGAACAGCTCCTGAGGCTCTGAGGCGACAAACTCATGAGTTTCCCTCGTACCCCCAGGGCTGTAGCTCAGGCAGGAACAGAAGTTACCCAGCATTGCCCAACCTCTCCAGGAAATCTGGCCATGGGAAGGCAAGTGGGGTGGGATTGCTGCTCCTGAAACCATGAATGCACTGTCCAGTGGTGACCCAGAAGTGCAAATTAACTCCTGAAGGAACTTGGACTGAAGGAGAAATGTTTGTGATGGAGATATCAAGATTACTTGAAAAGTTTTTTCTGTCAGAAAACAGGAAAAAAAAAAAGAACATATCACAGAGATTGCATGTAGGAAATGCTACAAGCTGCATGCTATGGGCAAAACAAATTTGGAATCAGAAGACAAGGGAAGCAACTTTGTGCCACTGACTTCCTTCTTATCTTAAAAGAAAAAAGTCCTTCTGCAGAGTTAATGAATGGAGAATCAATTGACAGTTGCCCTGCATAAGGCTCTACAACATGACCTTTCTGAAGCCATGTAGCTCCAAGACACTATTTTAATTGAACAAAAAAAAAAATCTGTAGTCCCGATTAAGAAGAAAAAGTCAAGAGGTTGTTAAATTCAATGTCCAAATGTGAAAAAAAAAGTCAAAACATGATCAGAGCATCGTTTTCTGTCTTGTAACAGCACTCTCAGACTCTTCTGATCAACTTTTTACTCCTTTAGAAAAGTCCATGCTTTTTTAATTGCATGGCATACAACAAGATAAAAGAAAGTGGCTATGTATGTGTTCTGAACAAGCTGAAAAACATGAGTCAAGGTTTCTCTGAGACAGAAATCAATTTTCTGTAAATCAAGCAATCCCACCTTGTTTTATCAGACAGGGTTTCCTTCCATCAATCTCAGTGACGAGGTTCCCTGTTAAGCACAGTCCTCTAACTTTGTGTGCAGCACCTCACCAAATTCCCCACCAATTAAATAAAAAGAGTTACCATTTACTACCCATTAAGTTGCCACAAACCTCTAGGGACAGGGAAGGTATCCTTGAGAGAGTCCTACTCCACTACTGCCCTGTTTTTAGACTCTTTCCTAAGCAACTTTTTTTGTATGCCATCAAAAAAAACACAGGATATTGGGCTAGATCAACCTTCAGTTCAATTTTGTGTAGTCAATTCTTAGGTGATTAAAAAAGACTTATTTTTTAAGTCTTAATCCTTACACTTTATTTAATTTACATGAAACCAAAAAGCCATCTCTTTGAGCTGCATTAGAGACCTTTGAAGATGCCTTCCAACCCAAACTATTCCATGATTCCGTGACAGTGCAGGCGCAGAGTGGATACACCCAGAATATACAACAGCCTGCAGTAATGTAAAAACTGGCCCAACTCCAGGCAGCTGCTTGCTAGCTGGCAGCACAGGCAGCAAATGCCACACAGGAGGGGTCTGCACACAGCAGGGAGGGAGGAAAAGAGATGATCAGCACATTCCCATGGCTCGAGCATCTGACAGGAGACGGCCTGTGCAGGGAGGAGCAGCACCCTGGCAGACAGAGAGCAGGGAACTCCTGTTGAAGCCCACCAGAGTGGCCAGAACAGTGACTTATGTCCTGTTTACTTCTTCTCACTTCCACCACTGGGTTCCCATCAGCACCCTCTAAGGCATAGAAATGACAGCTCTGGATCATACCTTGGTCAGCTTTCATCAGGTTCATCAGTGAAACTGAGCCATCACGCAGGCGGGGGACTCGGTTCGCTCCTACAGATCAGTTACTGGAAATACAAAGAAGAATAGAATTAATTTCCTTCTTTTCCTTGCAGGACACTAATTCATCAGCTGATGTGCATGAAGAAGAGCTATTGCACTGGCACACGGACTGAGCTGCAAGCTGTCCCTTGCTTGTGAGAATGCCCCATGTTGTCTTCTCAAGCCCAGCCATGTGGAAACCAAGGGCAGGCATTTTTGTTCTGACATTCTAGATTAAGAAGAACTTCAGCTTCCATATATCAAGGGCTACCATTAAACCAACAGAATAGTGCAAGTATCTTAGAAACTAGACAACCTACAAAGAGTATATATAAACCCCATTTATATATAGATTTAAGAGCCCAACTTTATCATCCACCTTAAAAGTGCTGGCTTCTTATCAAATCAGTAACTGCACTTCAGCAGAAGCAGAGACAAATTGCATGAAACATGTTGTGATTTGCTAAGCTCCGTAAATATAAACTAAAAAAGGTATAAAAAATGTGCTTATGAAAAACACATAGCAAAAAAAAAGAGGAAGGAAAGTACTCATAACAAAACAAGTGAGATATAAATGCAAATGATGCTGCAGAATTTAGGACATTGTATAAAATAAACAGATTTAACCATTTATATGGGATACTAAGAAAAACCTCATATTCTGTTATTGACAGATGAAGAGGATTTAATTAACAGCAGGGAAAGAGTGGAGGGCAAATTAACCCCAGTTAGACAAGAAAACATTATTTTTAGTCAAGATTTAGAACTTTGAGGAGTGTAAATTCTCCCACTTTAAGTCTTTATTCAGCTTCCCACAGATGGCAGGAGGAAGCAAAATCCTCCGGGGGAAGCTCTTCTTTTATTGCTCCACCAATGTTTCTCATGTTCTCCCTTCAAAAAGCTGGTCCTGACTATTGCTAGAGGCAGAGTGCAGAGACTGGGGAACCTTGCTTTTATCTCATGTGACAACTCCTATATTACAAAATCCTAAAAACAAGAAATCCTGAGGCCTAAAAAAGTCTTTGTATCCCCAAGTGTAGGAATCCAAATGCAACAGGAAGAATTAACAAAAGTCTTTTTATTGATTTCTGTGGACATTACATGGGACCCCAGAGATGCCAGCACAAATGAGAACTGTAAAATATATTCACAGTCCTGTCAAAACCTGAAGACTAATAACCTAATGCTAAGTCGTTAAGTTGGTGATACAAAGATATCCATCAAAATTTTATTCAGAGGTGTGAACATTTCAAGTGACATCAGGGTAATATGAGCTTGTAACGCAGTGAAGGGATGTGTTTCCTTTTGAGTTTCAAGTCCAGTCGAACACTGTCATCCTCTACAGGCAAGTTATGATGATGGGGAGGAAATTAAATTCACAACTGAGAAAAATGTGTAAATCCACTGGAAAGTGAGCCAGAGAGAAAATTCTGCAGGAGCCTTTGCCACTGCTGCTGGCCCACGGTGCCACTGCTCTGCTCTGAGTCCAACAGCAAGTCCATAATGTGGGGTAAAACTGGTGAGTGGGGGAAAATGCATCTGTAAAATGTCAGATGGCATAAAAAAGCAAAACACACAAGAGTGGCCTAAAACAGGCTTTAGAGTAAGTGGATGAAACCATCCATTCTACAAAATAACTTTGCTATCCTTTGGTTTGGGGCACTTGTGCTGAAGTCCCTTTGCAGCAAACAAAGATCAGTAGTCTCACTTCAGTTTTAACTTTCTGCCCTAAGGTAAAACCACCTACCAAGAGCTTATAGCTGTAACAAAATTCCCCTTATTACGGTGCTTTAACATAGGATGTGAACTCCATCCTTGTTTTTATAGCATGATTCATTAACTCTCATGAAGTTCCTGGGGGAGATCAATTTTCCATCTTTGAATTTTCCAGAACTGACTTAAAAAACTTGAACTTACCACCTCAGAACCAGAATGATTACACTAAAATACAGACAGAAACCTTCCCAGATACTCAGATTCCTCTGTACCTGCTCAACTACCAATGCAGAGACTTACAGGTCTGATCTAGACACCATTTTAACCCAGGTTGCATTGTGGAGATTTCATGGTGTTATGCTGACACCCGACCTGAAATTACACTAGAGAAACTCTCAAACTCAGATGCACTTAAGGAAAGATCACAAGTCATTCACTTTAAGGTTCTAGACAGTTTTTTTCTTCAAAAAACTGCACTGTAGCATGACTAAAATAACTGACAGGTTTGGGTATATTCTGTAGTGATTCCTGTGTATGCTCTCTTATCCTCCACCATGGGATGTTTGTTACAAGAAGAATTTGCCTTAACAGAGCTCCACGTGAAGAAGCAAGGAGGGAAAAATCAGGTTCAAGTTAAACCAGTCCTTAACAATTAATTTTTAAAGACTAATGCCAGGGTCATAATTTAAAAAAAAAAAAAATTACCTTTCCGAGTTTGATTTAAGCTCAGAAACAGGAACAAAGAAGATTTGTTGCCAGATTTTAAAGGACTTTTTATGACCAAGAAAAATTTGGCAGTAATGTGAGAAAAGATGAAACTGGCACAGAAATGTAGTGCGAGTATCTAAGAACCTCAGTTTGCAAGTGATCATCAGGCAGGGTTTCAGAAACAAAACCATCATATGTTGCTCATAATTCTTAAAAGGTAATGAAAAGTCCACAATATCTTGCATTTATGGCTTTTGAGAGGATCAGGTATTCTCTACTAGTCAAAATCTTTTCAAAATTTATAAGCAGAGGAGGCAAGATTTGGCTAATCTACTACACGGGCTATCAAGGTCCTTGGCTCACACTCATGCCAATTTTCAAATTTCAACCATAGGGAAAAAGGCACAAGGACTAAACTTGGGGAACAAACACTGAGACAGAGGAAAAAGTAGTTTTGTCTGCAACACTGGGGCTCAAACAGCAGTTCCAGAGTCTGAAGGCAACTCACAAGGGCTTTGAGAACTGATTTTTAGCCACATTGGGAGCAGAGTCAATAGAAATGAATCCTCCCTCTGAACAGGGAAGACAGGCAGGTTTTCAGAAACTGTTTTGGGCTCTTATGGAAACTAACAGAATATTTTCTTTTCAACCAAACTTCACAAAGTGGGGACAGTTGGAAATGCTCCCTTTCACGAAACTGGATAAAGTTAAAAGCAGGTTTTGCAGACACTGTCAGAGTTCCTCAATGCTTAAACTACTTCACATATAAAAGTCAGTAGAAGCTCTTGCTTCCCTGTGAAATATTGCACCAGAGAACATGACTGCATGTGTCAGTAGTTCCCTCCTGTTTCCAGGACTGAACAAACTATTAAAGTTTCAGTGCTGGCATAAAAGCTCTCTGAAAATGTCTTTATCACTCAACATGTAGAACATCAGATTCCCCTGAGGAGCCCAATTACAACTCACTGTAAGTTAAGTCAAATTCCCGGCAACAAGATGTTCACTTGAAACATCAAAAATAAGTTTTGATCAGTAAACAAACTCCAGTTGTGGACTGGTTCTGTTTCTGCTTTGTTTCCGAGTTACAGGAACTGGTTCAGCAGCAGCAGTTCTATCACACAGTCTGTCACAGCACTCAGAAAGGCTTCTGACTTTCTGATACGATTCAAACAAGTTCAGTGACAACTGAAGCCTCTGACAGGTCTTCTCACAGATTAGTGTGAATGAATTTTGCAGCTGCTTTAATGGCTGGTGCTGCATTCAGATTTTTCAATAGGTTCTATCACAGATCCCAATACGCTCATTCTTACCCAAAGAAACAATGAGGTTCTATCTCAGCTGTAAACTGAGACCAAATCTACTCAATATAGTGTAAAACCAGATTAAGTGAGGTCAGAATTAAACTATTAACATCTGCAATGGAGACAAAAAGCAAAAACAAAATATTGTCTGTAAAAAAGAAAAAGTTGATGATGGGAAAAGGAAATAATTCTTTCCTTAACAAAACTCAGCAGGAGATCTAAATGTATCATCTAGACAGCTGTACTGTTCTATAAAACAGATTCTCATGACAATCACAAAAGCCGGACAATAATTCTCTATTTTAGACAGGAATAACAATTCTTTTGTTCCGGTTGCTCTTCAGCTGATGCCTTTTAAGTAGGGAACAGTAATTTCACTTTTCAGGGGAAGCCAAAAGAGATTACCTGTATTTCATCTCCTAATCAAAGCTGTCCGGTTTGCAGTGCAATCTGTATTTGAATCTCATTTGCCTATGTGAAGATACTTCACATGCATTTAGCTTCAGACACTGTGTTTTACTAAAAACCACAGAAAGCAGAACCATATTCTGTTTCCTTGAAAGTAAATGCAATCTCTGGCTTTGATTTTGGAGATAACAGAGTCGGGTCCTGAGTGCAGACAGGAGGAATTAGGAACAAACAACACAGTGTAGCTCCCTAAGGCAGAGGGAGACAGCACACAGACTTTTAAAGCCATTGACTGCTCTGACAAACCTATAGAAAAGCTCTAGGACAAGTTTTAGAAGCGAACAAAAAAACCCAATTCAAACAAGCCAAACATCAGAGCATCCCCCCTCAGCCGACTCCCATCAGAGAAGGATTGAACAAACACTTCCCTCCTGCACTTCACTCAATGAATGGGGGATGTGGTGCAATCAAGTGTGATTTTCCTTGCATCCATTACAGCCTGCCAGTTCTAGCAAATCTTCATCTCACCTGAATTCTCTGATATAAATGCGTAAGTGGTATCACTTATCTGCTTCTCAATCATCACAACACTTTTTTAAATAATCCCATTTGGTATACTCACTATCATAACCAAGTATTTCCTTAAATACTTAACCTTCTTGCACATAATAGAAAAGAAAATCTGTTTCTTTACTCACTGTAGAGTAAACAAACCACTTTTACAAGTGTACAAACACTTTTGGATGATGATGCTTAAGGATTGTTTTGGGATAAACTAGAAGAAAATGAGGCTGGAACATTGCTTACTATAACACTGTGTTTGACCACAGAGGTTTTTTTCTCTGTAACTACATAAATTCTTGCCAACCAAGAGGGATTACTCATTCAAACCCAGAAGCACCTACGCTGGCTTTAGAACTGGGGCTGAATTCCAATATTTCTTTCTCTTCACTTCAAATTTCACTGACATAATTCAGCTGAAGATAAACAAGAAGTAAACATTATGTGGCAAAAATCCATATATGTGCTATTCATCAAACAAATAATTTTTTGTTCAGTGCTGTTGTCTACAGCACAGCAGATCAAATCTAAGCACTTCTGGCAGTGATCTTCACTATTCCACAGAAGTTTGCATACTACCACCAGCACCACAGTCATTTCAATCGTGAGGAAAGCCATGTTAAGCAGGTGGCTAATCAGCAAATACTATGAAATTATTTGGCAATTTCCATCTAGTCCTTAGTGGATAATCATGCTTGTCAAAAAAGCTGCCAGTGTGGCTGAGCATCCAGTTGGCAGGCTAGACCAATTAAGGAATAAGTAGATGAAGACACAAGAGATATCTTAGATTAAATTCTGATTCCTGGCACATTTCATAGGAGATAACAGGGACACAAGGCAAAAGAACCCAGTCCTCAAAGGATTTTACTCACAGAGTAACTGTGTGCTCACTTTGCTGCAGCAGCTTAAAACAGGAGGAATAAAAAGAGTGGTCAGAGTGACTCTCACCAGAGCAGTGGCAGAGCCAGAAGCGCCTCTGCACGCTTTACCCACCTCCTGCTCAAGCTCAGAAACTCAGCTCTGCCTGGCTGGCTTCGAGTGATAATCCCAATTCTTATCACTAGCACTGAATGTGCCTTTCTTTTAACTAAGAAACAAAACACACAGGAAGAAAGAGGTGGTGAAAACGGAGCTGGATTTCAGTTTTGATCATCTCTGTTGGGCACTTGGAAAATCACCTCATGAGTAATGAGGTCAAATGTACTTCTGGCTGCTCTCAGCAAGAAGGGAAAGGATCATTCTGATATGATCACATAAATATTCAACAAAGAAATGCTTTTTTGCTTTCTGCAGAGCACTCACTACACAGACCAACTTTTAGTCTGATTGCTTCAACCACTGTACTTTTCCTCTTAGCGTAATTTATATCACAGCACAAGCATTTTAGCACATAAATTGTGCTACCTCCAAACAGACAATGATTAAATATGCTAAGAAGCTTTTAGCAAGTATAGGTTGACTGAGTCATTCATTGCATTTACAACATTGTGCTACAAAGCAAACTTAAAATGAAAAATACAGTATGTCAAATAGAAGTAAACAATCTGTCATTTTATAAATACTTAAGCAGAAGCTGAAATGCTTGCTCAAAATAAACTGACATCAAAAGTTCATTGCTTTCCAGTGAGCGTTCCTTGCTTCATATTATGCTATTGCTTTGCAAAAGAATATTTTGAGAGGTATTTGGTTGTGGGATGAATTGCTTTTTGAATAACAGCTCCACATTATTTCAAGCAATTCTTGTGGTTTACACCAGTGTGACTGAAGTGACTGGGTGCAAGATGAACACTGGGGTGCCTCTGTGCTGCTGTCTGTGACTGCTTTGCCAGCTCAGTGAATCTGTCAATTTACAGATGTCTTAACATTTTAAGAAGGGCTTTGTTTGCAGAAACAATTTCATTTTAGAAAGTATGCTTGAAGTTCAAACGTGTAGCAATATAGCACTCTTTGTGAGTCATTATCCTAGAAACTTAGACAGTTCTGAAGGGAGATGTGTCAGAGTGTGACCAATATTTTTGCAATGACATTTTTCATGAAAGCATCACCTATTCAATAGAGCAGAGCAGATGTTTTCCTGTTTGCCCCCTGCCAAGCACAGAACCCCCAACTCCTTCCCAAAGTCTTGGGAAGGCAGGAGTTACCCACAAGAGGAAGACTCAGCAGCCCACCAGTGGGTTATTCCTCACTTGCCCTGAATTAATACACAGAGCAGAGTACAGAAAAAATGGGAGAATGGGACACAGGAAAAGCTTCCAGAAGCTTCTCACAGAAGTCACCCCGTAACCCCCCCACTACCAAAAAACCTGCCCACACAAACCCAATACACAAACATACCAGCAGCTCAGGACAAGGAGCAGAGCTTTCGGTTTGGGGGTTCAAGTGCCGTCAGAGGACAAACCACAATACCGTTCTTTCCCCGTTTCCATGAGATTTTAGTTAACCATTTCTCTGAATTCAGTTTTCCCAGCATAAACCACTGCTCTGCTACTTAGGTTTCTGCCCAGCAGCTGCATCTGCTCAGAATGTCAGATTTCCTACTGAAACTAAGGGCTGCCAGAGGGAGGACCTTGGCACCACTGCTCCCTGACCTTGGCCAGCAACATGACAACAGAGGCACAGTTCAGGCTGGGAACACTTTGCACCAAGTCAGCCAAGCAGATATATTTGCTACTTCACTTCAAAGGTATATGTGTTTTGAAAAAATGAAGCCTTTCAAGACTTTTCCTACCTAAAAGCTGAATATTAACACAAGGCAGGAAAAGGGGCAGCAGGGCACTAGAAGGCCTGGTAGTGAGAGGTAGATTCTGTTCATTGAAGTTGCAGCAATAGAACTTGTCAAAGAGAACCCTCACAAAACATTTCCCCATATATTTTGCTAAAGCTTGCAGGCAGGTACACGTTTAGATTTTTTAAGTGTATTGGGCAGGTTTTTACTAAACCCAGAACACACATCTTGTTCACTGGCATCAGCTCTTCTGGGCAAACTTGTCTTGCTCCTCACTGGATTCATCTGTCCTACAGCCAGAAAATTGCCTTCCTAAAGAAATGAGAATAAAATCCAAATGTAACACCCTTCCTAACCCCAAAATTGGCCAAAATAATTACCCAAGTTCATAATTCTCACTTCCTTAAGTGACAATCAGTGAGGTTTGGCACAGGTTCATTCTTTGGGAAATGTCCACATCTCAGATGTAACTCAGCCCTGATTCTTAAAAGATGCAGCACCTTCCTTGGAACACACAGTGAGTGACATCCCTTCGTGTGCCTTGTCACAAAGCCCCAGAAACACGAGGAGACTCAGCCTCTGCCTTGGGTCCCTGGGTCAGCAGTTTTGCTCCCTATAAATGCAGGAAGCCCTGCCTGGGGCCAGCAAGGACATAGAACAGCAGGACTGAAGGGCAGCAGAGAGGAATGCCCGGGGAATCACGCATGCCCCGAAGCATAATCTACAGCAGGTCACCTCCATAAAGCACACAAAGCTTGGATTTCGCTTTCTCATACAAAATGCAGAGTTCATTCGGGGGCAGCGCATTAACTTGAGACAGCTTAAAAGGTACACCAGCATCACTGAAAGCAGCTTGCATTTAAAGTCTGTGATACAATTATTTTAGAGCAAATACTCTTCCAGGGTTTACTTCAAAAGACTAAATTGAAAAATATCACAAGAAGTGATTAAGATGCTAACAGCCATTCAAAATGCAACATGATTCTTTCCACACAAGGGAATTGGTTTGATTTCCCTTTCTAGCAGCAGAATTAATATATTGTTTTAAACATAGATACGCCTAATTTTAGAACATATGGACTCTGCCATGTGGTTGTTTACTTAGACGGGGTGCTTTAATTTGCTTGGCACTTTCCAGTGTTTAGGGTGTCTTTCAGAATAAGGAAGAGATGTCTGGACACACTGTGGGCTAAAACAGAATATAATTAGAAAGCAAAAGCTTTAAGGGATCTTTCTTTATAATATCCACAACACTTGAACACATTATCTAGCTCTGTGCTCTGTAATAGAACACTCAACATATACTAAGAGATAAACCAGGAATAAAAATAGCATCATGAACAGCCCTCCATATGTGTTTTCAGTGAGAAGCACGACACAAATGCAAAGAAGCTACAAAGAAACTGACTGCATACTTTTCATATATAAATTCTGTCTTTTCTGTTCAGAAAAAACAGTTAACAGATCCCTTAGGAGCTCCCAACAATTGATGAAAAAAAAATATATGCTAAATATAGCATTTATAAAACTGTTTATTCTTCAATATAGGTATATAGACTATTTTACTCAAAGACTCCCCTAAAAAAAGGTTTAGACTTAGGCATAACTGAGTAAAACCAGCCAAGATCAAGGCCTGCAGAACGCAGGTCATCTCTGTATATCCTGGGACCATGAGAGCTGTGGAAGAATCCAGAACTGTGTTGGTCATCTGTTTAATTAGTATAGATCACAGTTGGACTTAGAGAAAACAAGATTAAATTCCTGGTATTGCTAGACTAACAAGAAATTTGTTCAGATAACTTCTACACTGTGCAATTTGTATACAGTTATGAGAGATGAGCAGCAGAAGTCACAGCTTCTGTGCAGAGAGGAGCTGGGTGGAATTGTAATTGTAATTCAAAGTCCTTCCCAAAGAGGAAGGTAATAGTGTTAATGAAAATCAGCATATCAAAGTGTGTTTGCATATCAAAAGATAACTCAGCCCCAGATAAACAACGTTCATTTGCATTCTTACAAATTCCCAGAATTAATCAAGGCACAATATAAAATTTCCCTAACTTAATTAGCATGAACAAAAGGGAAGTGAAAGTCCCTTCATACTTCTTTGAAGACTCATTAGTGCTCAACAGCATCCTGATAACGTTCAAGTGCAATTAGAGAGGGGTACCAGAGCAGAATACATTTTAAAAGACGCAGCCCCAAAAGCAGAAGACTGAGGTGATGCCAGAATGCACTGCAGAGAAACACAATGTGAGGTGTTTGACAGGCATATTCTCTGCAGAACAGCTGCTTTTGTTTGATGCTTTTTTTTTTCCCCCTGCAAATTTATTCCAGTTTTGTAACCACTTCGCTAAAATAAAATTTACCGCCCTGATTTTTAAATTGTCAGCAAGAGGAACTCCTACTTACTTTTTACTTATTTGAAATTACTCATACAGAGATGCAAGGACACCCTGTAGCAGCCTGAAACTTGAGACAAGTTTGGAAAGTCGATGAGATGAAGTGCATCTCCCATTGAAATGAAGTGGTCGGTTTGAGAACTGGGATTGCCCAGTGGGAGCTCCAAGACTTCACTATGAGAGAGCTCACAACAGAAGTCAGCACACAAAGAGCCTGTCACAACAGTGAAAGCTCTATCATCAAAAACAGGACAAAAAAGTTTAAACAAGAAAAATATTTATCAGTTAAAGCTTTCCAAAATATCCATGGCTGAGCAACTCTGAAAGGCAAAATAGCATCCCTGATTCAGAGCCCTGCCCTCAGGAGATTCTCCCTTGCATAAAGGGTGCAGGAAGCACCAGATATCTGCCCTGTTATTTATGGATAAACAGTCCTTTTTTGGACTTTAATTAAAGTCCTTTAATCTATGGATAAGAAGTCCTTTATTCAATAAAGGATTTTGGATTTTTCATGTTTGGGTTAGGATTACATGATGTAGCCAATTTAAAACATTTGCAAACCATTGAGAATATTGATAGTTTCAGCCTCCAATTCTTCAGTAAAGTATTCTATATCCATTCCATCAGTTCCCTCAATTAAGAAGTAGAAATAGTAACTGGTATTACAGCAACTGGTGAGTGACCTCCCTGTCTTTACCTTGACCCATGAGCTGCTTCATCTTCTTCCTCCCCCCTGCAGTGTTGAGGAGGGTGAGTGAGAAAGGGGCTGGGTGAGTGTGTGGCAGCCAGTAAAGGTTAACCCAGCACACGATCAGAACCCAGGTCTCATGTTTACAGCAGGATGGCAGCTCTGATGGTGAATTATAAGCATGAGCCAGTCTTGGACTGAGGAGTCTAAGGCAAATTTACTGCACCATTACCACTGCCTGCATCCTGCAGTTCTCACACATTCCTGAAGGCAAGGACTCATTTGCTACGGAAAAGGAAACAAGAAATAACATTTGTGTAAAGGATCCATTGCATCCTCAGTTACATCCTCATACAATCACTCTGCCTGTGACTAATGCACTACCTGGCGTGCGTGGCTGGGAGTTAAGGGGTTTTATAAAAGAATGGTGGATATGATGCTGTAGAGGAGTAGGACTATAAGATATATAGGATGTCTATGAAGCATATATGGATTTAAGCAGATTAATTGCCATGGGTTTAGAATATAAACTGAGGGAACTTTCATCCAACAGCCAGATATGTTCCTGCAATTTAGTTTCACGAACTCGAACAATAACCAAACTCCAATTTAATTTGGACCTGACAGAAAAAGTTTCAGAGCAGTCTCAGTACTTCACAGTAATTGCCATGCAGAGGTACTAGAGATATCTATTGTAGCCTGATAAATTAGTCCTGGTAATCATGCACCCTGCAGCAGTGCCAAGGAACTTTACTGGGAACACCTTTGTGCTTCATTGGACACAGGAGTGCACTTCTGAAGTGAACCTCACAAACACCCCACTCTAGAGTGCTCTAATGCACACTGTAGCATCTCAGAGAGTGGGAATTGAATCCCTTTCAGCTGAACATGGCCTGGATATTCACTCCAGCTGCATCACAAACCCAGGCTAGAGCTAATCTGAAGTTTTAAAAAAATTTTTAAAAATTAAAAAAAATTTTAAAAGCCCCACACAATCTGAAATGCACATAGCATGGACATCAAGCTCTGGGCAGATATTCCACACTGTACCTGTTCCCACTGGCCTGCAAATGCAGCCTGGCAGAGCTCCCCTGGGCCTCTCCTGCCCATTCCATAACACACCAACCAGCTGCTGCACAGGAGTCCACAGGGGTCACCATCACCTTTCCAGGTCTATGCCAGGCATCTTCCTGACAGCCTGCAATGCCATGAATTTACACACTGATCCCTGACACCGCACCCAGCCCAGCCAGGGCAACCCTCAGCTGCCGTGGTGCGGGGTCCCACGACGCTCACAGAACCGGGTGCATCTATGGACACTGCAAGCCCTGCAGGTGGGGGCTGCCCAGCACCTCACTGCAGTTTGGAGACTTAAAGGAGTTACCCATTTCACAGAAGAAAAGCTGCTCTGCAGTGGAGTGACTGGCAAGCAGCTGGAGCAGAGGGCATCCCTGAGCAGCCAGTCTGACAGAGGAAAAAACAACAGAAATTTGGGCTTGTCAAGAGAGAAAGAATCATATTCACAGTGTGGGAACAGAGCAAAAGGTTCACTCCAAGACATTTAAGTCAACAGTTATTCCAAGTATCCTGTCTTGAGCCACAGGCCATGGGATGACCACTGTATCGCAGAGAAGACAGTGTTTTGTAGCATATTAAATATTGTACAAATGGTGCCAGCATTCAGCGGCAACTCGAAGCCACTAACTGGCTTTTCAGCAATTATAGCTCCAAGCTATTTATCTAGACTTGCTAACAAAAACAGTCAAGACAAAACCCTATGAGATAATTTAGTCTCTTCCTTTATCAAGTTTATCCATGCTGACAGCAACAAATCTTAATTACTTCAGATAAGACATTTTAATTGAAAGCACAATCCCAGCCTGCTGAATTAGTAAGAGAAAAAATAAATCATAGGTCTGTGAGCGAGAGAAATACATATTTTTTTAGGACAGCTGAGGAGTTTCATTGTGGATATTCAGTATTTTTCTGCAGTGCATTAATAGTCATTTATTTGCCATAAAAAGACACCACAAAAGTAGCAAATGGGTTAGAAAGCCATGAACACACTAACGCAAAGAGAGAAACTGGCAACTCAGTCTTTCTGCCAGAGGATGTTAAAACGGCAAAGCAAACACAAAACCCATTAAGTATGGTGGAACAGGAAAACTAACAGTGCCAAACAAAGATTAAGAGTTCAAACATATGTGATCAATAGAAGGATTTAAAAGGCAGGAAATAAAAGCAAACCAATATCAATAGCTGATACAGTTAGAGAAAATAAAACTGGTGCATTTAAGTGAAATGAAGCATTTTAAAATACTTTAGATTAACTTTGTTCTCCCTGTAAGACAGATTATTGTTAAATGCAGTTGATAAAATCCTAAACAAAGATGTAAACCAAGGAAAAGTACAGTAGATAGTTGCGGACTCTTTTTATAAACAGACGTGTGTGTCCTGCCTATCCCAAACGCAATACAAAGGTTGCTGTCTGTGACAGAAGGAAGAACCCATTTAGACTCCACATTTTCCAACTGGCACATCCGAAAGATTTGCATCTATGAATCTGTAAAGCACCACTCAGATGAACAGAGAAGCTTCTAAATTGAACATGAGTCAGCAGTACCCTGGCAGCCAGGAGGGACACCCATGTCCTGGGGTGCACCGGGCACAGCATCACCAAGGGAGGGGATTGTCCTGCTCTGCTCTCACTGGCGCGGCCTCACCTCGAGTGCTGGGGCAGTTTGGGGTGCCACAATATAAAAAAAGACATTAGGCTGTTAGAGAGTGTCCAAAGGATGCCACAGGGGTGGTGAAGGGCCTTGAGGGGAAGCCTTGTGAGGAGCAGCTGAGGTCACTTGGCTTGTTCAGCTGGAGGAGACTGAGGACAGAGCTCATTGCAGTTACAAGTTCCTTGTGAGGGGAAAAGGAGGGGCAGACACTGCTCTCTGCTCTGTGGTGACAGTGACAGGACCCAAGGGAAAGGCTGAAGTGGTGTCTAGAGAGGTTTAGGTTGCATATTAGGGACAGGTTCTTCACCCAGAGGGTGGTCAGGCACTGGAATGGGCTCCCCAGGGCAGTGGCCACAGCAGCAGCAGCTGGACAGTGCTCTCGAGCACATGGACTGACTCTCGGGGATGTTCTGTGCAGGGCCCAGAGCTGGACTCTACGATCTTTGAGAGTCCCTTCCAAACCAGCATATTCTGTGATTCACTGAAATTCCAGTATTTAATAAATCCAATAAACTGTTGAATTTCACAAGTCTTGAAGGACTCCCTGAGTAGTTTTAAGATGTAAAAATGGCAAGAAGGACACCCGTGGAGTTACAGTCTGTATAACATATTAGTCCACAGAACATTTACTGTGAATCTCGTAACAAAAAAGAATTAGAAGCTAAAAATGTAATTAATGACAGTCAACATGGTTTCATAATCTTTCTATGCCTTTCTAAGTCTTCTCAAACAAACCTGTAAAGCTGACAAGATTACTCATCTGGTAGATCAAGCTATCTTGACATATATTTGAATTTCTTCAAACTGTTAGATCTAATTCCATATAATGTTGGCACCAGATGCAGTCTGAGAGTTATCAAGAAGGATTACAGAGCTCTGGGAGCAGCAGTAAATGACTCTGGAGTGCAGGTAGCCTTTTCATCACTCCTTCCAGTCAAAGGGAAGGGGTTGGAAAGGGCCAGTCCAATCTGCCAAGTCAAAAAATGGCTACAGGACAGGTGCCAGAGCCAGGGCTTCAGCTTCTTCTTCACCCAGAGGGTGGGTGGGCACTGGAACAGGCTTGATCAAGTGCTGTTGAATATTTTTATGATCAATATAAAATCTTTGCTAATAAAGCTTGCAGCTAACACAAAGTTCAGTATTGTAAAAAGGGAGACAGGTAATAAATGACACAGGACGGTGTGAATTGCCCACAGAGTAGTCAGGATTCATCCAAACCTGTTTTAACACAGCCAGGCTCCCAGGCAGGGGTGGCAGGATTACAGCACACAGACACAGTAACTTGTTCAGCCTGACCTCAGGGCATGTCTGGAGCACCCTTCAGAAAATGGAGAGTAAGTGTTAAAATCTGGGTAATGGCAGTGATTATGTACATAACCCTGGTAAAAACCCTGCTGGAAAACCACATCCTTTCAGAAAATGACTTGCACAAAGGGCAGAATAACACAGGAATGGATTCAAAGGACAGATGTAAAAATAATCTGGAAAACCAAACTTTACCATGAGGGACACAAAAGCTTAAGGAATTTTAAAAGAATATATGGTTGCGCTATGCTAAGTTCACAAGTAAATACGATGGTGGGGAATTTTTCCTTCTGATGCAAATAATAATAAAATCCAATGCCTTAAAGTTTAAACTTGCAAAATTCAGCATGAGCATTAAGATTTAATTTACTAATGCAGGTGAACAGTGGCATATATAAATGGAAAATGCATTGGGGATACTGTATCAGTTCAGACCATCGAGGCAGTCTGTTTGAATCCATCTTTAGAGGTGTGAATAAATGAAGCAAACTGGTGCTTGACTCGGAATCCTGAACACAGACTGTGAATGTAAGGGAGGACTCCAAGCAGCAGGAGACAGAATGGTCAATAGATGAGCCCCTGCAGTGCAGATTTATAAAGTCCTGCTCATTTTGTAAAATCTTACACCTACTGATATTCACAGAATCATCATTAGGACTCACCATCACAGACAAGTAACTAATATTTGGTAAGTTTTATATTGCTCTAAAAAGGGTAATCACAGCTGAGAAGAAAAAGGCACATAACATCTGATCCATCAAAAAAAAAAATCTTTGAGCAGTTAATTTAGGTACAAATGAATTGCTGCAGAAATGCTGCCACCCAGCTGTAGAAAAGCACAGGGAGAGCCTCAGCTCCCAGTACAATTCAGTTAAGTGGAAAGCTACTAAAGTTCACTGACTTTTCAGTAATTTGTGCCTTTGCTTTGCTGAGTTTGGTTAAAATCAATTCTGCAAAAAAAAGGTGAGTAAGTGTACTTGCTTACAATACACAAACTAGGTAACCCTGCAGACCCTCTAAAAACTTCTGAACACATTAAAAATGTACATCTGATGCATTTCCTGACAATTTCTTTTATGCACTAAAACGCCCTTTTCATCCAGCCATTACATTAAAAAATAATTATTAAAAGCGAGTGAAATTTGGATAGTGGCAACACGCCTCATCTGAGAGAAATGAAAGGGTCCTTTTTATTGGGGGGGGGAAAATTAAAAGAAAGTTCAGGCCCAAGTTTCAAATCTGTAATGATATTTAGCACACAGTAAAACCAATCTCATTAGCATTATTTTAAAAGTTCTATTGAAAAGGCAATTTCTAGATGAAATTAATAACTCCCAGATGACTATGAATGCCTGAGCAGTTAATAGAGAGTCAGATGTTTTACTTCCATGTCACTCCTAGATAATGAAGAGAACAAATAACTAAGCCTCTAACACATTTAAATACTAACTCTGAATTACTGTATTCAAACCTGACATTTAAGACTAAGAAGATTTTTGGGGTTTGTGCTCTTGACTCTTTTAAAGTAAAGATCAGAAGTCAACAAACGAACGGTGAGACCTGAATTTTAATTTACTTCACACTGCTGAGTAAATCATAGAATCACAGAACAGCCTGGGTTGGAAGGGACCTGAAAAATCATCCAGTTCCACCCCCCTGCCATGGGCAGGGACACCTTCCACCAGACCAGGTGGTTCAAAGCCCCAGCCAACCTGGCCTTAATCTGAATAGAGAAATGACAGGGGCACTAGTCCAGCCACAGCAAAATACTACAATTCAGACGATATTAAGACCGTGAAACAGGGATTAAAGGCAACCTTTGTACAGTTCTCCCACAAGACCTCTTCTGGAAGAGCAAGCATTAATCTGTTCATTTTAGCAAATCCTGCCGTGTAAACCCAGTACACCTCCCCCTCTAAATTTATGAAGGAACAAGCACAAGGAAAGGAACTGTAGTGGTTAAGAAGTGTTCTGATCATGTACAGCATAGAAGACAACTTTGTGAATACCAACAAACCGGATTTAGCCTAAAAGTTGCAGAGTTCCCCAGACAGGTACACTGGAACCATCAGAGGACCAAAGAGCTCCACCACAGCAACGCACACTTTCTACAAAGCAGTTTTGCAGAACAGTTGGGAACCACTGCAGAAGGTTTAAAACTAAGCAATCCAAGAGATCTCATCTAGTCTAGTGCTCCTGCAACACTTGAGCTTAATTTAATAAGAAATAACCTATTAGTGCACAAGTGCTTGCTCCTCTTCAGGCTCTTCAACAGACTACAGGCACCAAGGGGAAAAATGCTGCAGATCACAGAAAATAAATGCAGTTCCAGCAGTCATTCACACAGTAACTCAAAGGGGTCAGGTTTCAGCCACAGTTCCCTCCACGTCATGCTCATACCACGAAATTCTTATTTCACATGGTCACTGCAATTGGGTATTGTGTACAATGAAGCTATGTTCCCTTCTGCCAGAAGAATTCCAGTTGCAATGCTCATTAACTGGTAAGCAATGAAGTAAGTTTTATCTAAAGTTTTGTCTCTTCCTAACAAATGGAGTGATTAGCAATAGGATAATAGACTAATGTCACTCAGGAACATAAAGGGCTGTTTGTAAATCTAAGTAGAGGTGATTACTCACAGTAACAGAGGATTATTCAGGCTGTTAGTGCACCTACTCAATTGCTACCTTTCACAGGAGGGTTTAGGCACATGGCTGTATGCAGGCAGAATCACAGAACGGCTGAGGTACCTCTGGATCCTTTGCACAGAGCAGTGTCAGACAGAGTAGATGGATCATGACTTTGTTCAGGGGAATTTTGAATAGCTCCAAAAACGGCCACTCCACAGCCTCTTTGAGTCACCACCTCAAGCGTTCAATTACTGTCACAGAAAAAAAAAAACAAACTTACGTTTAATTTCCTGTATTTCAATTTGTGTTTACTGCTTCCTGTTTCATTGTTTACTGCCTTGTGTTTATTGCCTCACTGAACACCAATGAGAAGAGTCAGCCTCCATCTTCTTTACTTCTCCCACCATCAGGCATTCATTACACACATGGGTAAGAGCCTTCCAAGCCTCCTCTTTTGCAGGCTGAACAGTTCCAGCTCTCCCAACTTCTCCTTGTATGTACAACGCTCAAATCCCTCCATCTCCATGGCTCTGCACTGGATTCACACCAGTATGTGTCTCTGGTACTGGGGAGCCCAGTCCTGAACGCTGCTCCGGATGCAAACTCATCAGGGCTGAGCAAACAGGAAGGGTCACCTCCCTTGGTCTGCTGGCAGTGCTCTTCCCAAAGCAGCCCAGAAGGTTCCTGGCTTTCTTTCCCACAACTGCTTGCTCACTGTCAGCTTGGCATCCACCAGGCACCCTCTGTGCCTCTTATCTGCAAAGCTGCTTTCCACCTGGTGCTGGTATATGGGGTTACTCCTGTTTGCATTTTCCTTTGTTGAATTTCATGAGATTCCTGTCAGCCCGTTCCTCGAGCCTGTCCCAGCCCCTCTGAATGGCAGTGAAACCACCTGGTGCACCAGTCACTCCTCTCAACTTTGTGTTCTTTGCAAAATTGCTGAGGGGTCGCTCTGTCATGGTATCCAGGTCAGCAATGAAGAACACACTGGCCCCACCACTGACCCCTGGGTACACCACGGGTAACTGGCCTCCAGCTGGACTTCCTGCTCTCCATCTCCCAGACCAGTTCAGACTGTGCTGTGAATCATCCTGCTTTTTGAAAGGCACTACATTTTCAGCAAGGCAGATGACAAGTGAGTTTCACCTTTTTGTACTCTAACCTGACAACTGCTGAGTCAAGGCAATGCCACTAATTACAGCTCTGTTGACATTTCAATTGCTTCCCATCAGTTTAGAAGCAACCCATAAGCATCACACACAGCTTTGAGATGTTCTTGCATAAAAACTTGCATTATCCATTTCACCAAAACAGCAGGTATTTATGACTGGTGACAGCTTCCATCCCATGAACATAATTACCTACAACACAGCAGTTCAGCGGGATATTAAAGACAAATAGCGACACTCCTACACAGCATTTAAAAGACGGATTCTGCCCCCCAGAAACAGTGTGATTGTTCTGGACTCAACAGCACCCGAAAGAACAGCTGAAAAATTCCACAGCAGCTGTTTATGGATGGGAAAGAGCATATCCAGAGGCGATGCAGCCTCTGTAGATGTGTCTGTGGGATTACACCATTTTGTCACTTTTGTCACAGTACTTTCCCTGACTGAAAACCATGAGATTTCTCTTCTGCAAAAGACTTTCTGCTACTAGACACAACTGATTGGCAGAACTTATCCAGCTATTTAGGAGTTCAGAGTTATGCAGTCCCTTTTGGAGTCTTAAATCATTAATACAGCATCAGGGTTTGGTTTTTTTTTTTATGACAAGGATTGCTTTGATAGAAAAGTGGAATGAAGTAGGCTGAAAAACAGACAGAAAACAAGCATTTTAGTTTCAAAGAACCATGCAACCTCTAAACCCAGGAAAGTCTGCCTATTTTTCTACTATTCTTACAGTTCAGGAGATAAGCCACAGCTCCATCACATTTCGCACTCGTAGCTTTGGGCAGTCAGCAGCTTGTATACTCAATTATGGAACTGCTGGGAGCCCTAGAACTTATGTTTGAATGATACAACCCCATAATAGAAATATCTTTAATAATCTAAATACATGGATTCTAACCATGGGGTGCTGCTCAACCGCTCTGCCCACAAAAAATTCAAGTTACTTAACAGAGTGTTTCTTTATGCACCTATAACCTCAAATTTCCATGTATATGAAGCAGAAAAATGTAGCCACAGAAAAGAAGATACAAAATGCACAGATACAATTACAGAAATGTTTCAGAGATGAAACAAGAATTTTGTTGATTTTTTTTTTTTTTAAATCAAAGCTATGTTGCAATCTGATCTATTTTCTGAACTCATTTTCATTAGAAGTGATCCTATTTAGCCAAAGGAAATAAAGGTCAAGTGACATATGGTCCCACATGGCACAATCCAAATGAGCTAGAAGGAAAGACATGCTTTTCACTTCATTTGTTGATCCTATTTCCTTTGACACATGCAATGGTTTTAACCACTACCAGCTATGTTGAAATAGTGCTCCCGTGAAGACAAAGGACCAGAAATCTGCAATTTATGCATGCTTAGAGTTAAGGCAGAACTGCTGGTTTTAGTAGTCCTGTAGTACAGTATCTTAACCTGCTTAAGCAATAAAAACCCTCCAGTACACTGATCAAAAACCACCACATTATGCTGCTACTGAAGCTGTTTTATTAAATCAGAAGATATTCATTAATAGTTGGAAGGAAAACCCCATCCACTGCCCATGGGGCGTATCATTACTGGGAGCTATGACAGAGCACCACGAGCAGCAGGATCTTCTACAGCTCACAGCATCAGGATCTATTTAACCAAATGAATCCAGCCCTTTGTACAGCGGCTTAAAGCTTCTAAAACACCCTGTTTCATACAAACCCCATGGAAATACTCTTTTCACTCACATTTAAGCTATTATATTAGTCTGTCACAACTTTCAGGCCAATAATCACACATCTTTCATTAACAGGCTTTCTAGATTTTTCATTTATACAGATGGCAGCAAACCAAAAGAATCCATCAATTTCTACCTACAGTTCTGTTCATAAATCCTGCAATTGTGGTGCATAATTTCTGTTCCTTGTTATTTCACTAATTTTTTCTACCAGATATGTAAAGTTATTTTGCACAACATCTAGAGAGTTACAATAGACTCCCACAGTCTGTGTGCCTGTTCCAAGGTGATATTTAGACCCAGAGGGGTCCTCCCACTGTTCTCTGGTAGCAAAATTTTATTTGTCAAGACCTTATCCCTATCCACTCTGTGTTTGTTTGAACAGGTTTCATGGTGGTGCTTTGGCTGTGAAATGGATGAGGTGTATGAACATACATATGTATTTGAATTTATTTAAATTCTGTTTTAAATAGCAGCCCTGGAGATAAGACTGATCATTGTAATCAGAGAACCTGCATGTTTGCAGACATCAAAACCAGTTCATTAATAAAGTAGGATCTGCAATTTTAAAAGCAACTAATGGTTGAGGTGCAATTGAGCTATAAAAATCAGAAATTTCCTTACACACATGCCCTTGATTACTAGTTTTATAGAGTTAAGTAATTGAATCAAAAATTCATCCATAAGTAGATTTAAAACTTGACAAAGTCTTTCAATAAAAAATAAATAACTCATCTCCCAAAATCAGCACGACCAAAAGATGAAAGATGTTCTCCTCTAAGACCATGCAGCACATTCCGTATAGGCACATTCCTGGTATCCAAGGTGTGCAGAAGGCACTGCTTGGACCATAGGAATGCTTTTCAACTTTTTACATTGATTGTATCTCTTCCCGCTGCAAAACTTGCACTTTTTAATTAAAAACCTGAGCCAGCCAAGGTCTTTGTATTTGTCTTGTTATCACAAAGTAACGAGGAAGCACCTCAAGCACCATGTCCCAGCCAACTTCTGCTGGGCAATCAAGGTCCTGTGCTGCACCCCACAGCAATCTGCCAATGCTCCTGCATTCCTGCCAGCACACCTACAGACTAAACGGAGCTCAAGCACAGCAAGTCACTTCGGGATGAAGCTGCTTCTCCACTTGAGACCATGGGATCAGACCAAATGATTTTTGTCATCAGCAAGTAGAATCCTGTAAAGGGTTTGCTCTCTCACAGAATAATACTTCCTTTTCACTTTTAAATTTCTTCCTGCTTGACATCTTCAACCACCTCTGTCACTGCTTGATTTTTGTCACATAAGGAAATTCTGAGATCTGGGCTAGGACTGAGAGTCTTTGTCTTCCAAAGAATGAGTTAGACAGCAGCAAACATGGCTAAAAGGTGATTGCTGTAGAACCAACCTGGAAATCCCCAATGAAGGATGCTCTCTGCAAGTGCTTATTTGTCTAAATGCCACACACAGATGGGTGGGTAGGGAGCACCCAAAAACCACTCAAGGAAGTGCAGTTTCCTCACCCTGGCTGATGCAATCTAAAATTTTCAACATTTCCTCTCTCCCTGCAGAAAGCCATGTTCTTGGAGAGCACAACCACACCAGTCAGAAGCCACTGGGGCTTTCACCCTCCACACACTGCCTTGAGAAAACATTATCAGCCACAGCCAGTCCAGAAAGAGCAATTTCAACCCAGAGCTGCTGACACCTGGGCCATTTCCCTTTGCCTCTGTGCACGTTGAGCTGATTTCTAACCAGCACCCATGAGGACTCCAGGTCTTCCTTCCCTGCATGCACTCGAGCCAATGCTTTTATGTGGTCATCTCAACACCCAACCATTAAATCTGGGGGACAACATCTCACTCAGAGGCCAACTCCAACATCAGAGCCCATGAACAGTCAATGGTAGCATGGTGCTCCCCAGGCTGCAGGAAACACACCTGACCAAGTCATCACATTCCCCTTCATTCACAGCCCCCGTGGTGCTGGTGTGAGCCTTGGGAGCACCCCAGGATCTGTGTCTTATGCCAAAACTTTGGAAAGGGGCACCACACAAGACTTACTGTCCCCAAAGCAACTCTTCAGCTGGTTTCAGCTGTGCTTAAAGGGAGAGGAATTATGCAGTTTTATTAAATAGTGTTATTCCATATTGGTATTTCAAAAAATTACTGGGAATGGGACAGACATTAGCATCCCCCACAGTTGCTGTTGCCAGATGTGGCTGACAATCTTTTGCTGCCTGTTTTAATAGTAACTGAAGCATTTGCAAGGCACTTAAATTTTCACATTTTTCTCCCAGCCCCCACTGAGGAGTTTAATTCAGTTCTGATTCAAAGATCAAGAGAGAACATTTCAGCTTAAGTATCTCCAACAGATACTGGCTGTCACAGTAAAGAGCTGCAGAATTTCCCAGCCCTTGAGAATGAGCCCCCACCATATCATACCCTCCGTTTCATGAACTGTCCAAACACCATCTCAAAGGCAGTTAACACTTGTAACCCCTCTGCCTTTAGTAGAAGACTTTCACAGACCTTCTTGGGGCAATCTATTTTTAGGCTAATTATTAACTGATTTAATTATGCCTGATTTATTTGTACCCACCTGTACTTGTGGAAATGCTGTCTTTTTTCCCTCTCTCTCTGGTACTTAACTCCTTGATGTACCAAAGAAAGCAACTATACTCCTCACCTTTTTTGGCAAGTTTTACAGGCCAAGCTTTTGCAGTCACTTATGAAACAGGCAATTCATTCCCTGGGTCATCTTTCTCTGTACCTGTTCAAGTTTAGAGTTCATTACCCTTGTGTACAGTGTAGAGGAAATACCTCACTTGAAGGACAGCAGCTGCAGCCACTTCACATTAAATAAAGAAACCTTGTTGTTGATAAATGCATCCAGACCTCACTATCCTGTTCAGGACATCACCCAGGGAATTTCCAGAGGTGTAAGCAGCAGTTAAGCCGCCTGTGCTCTCTGCTTTTGAAGCATCTCCCTCAGGCACATATCATGCCAAACAGAAATGGAGTTATGCACGTGGCCAGTGCAAAGCACAGCCTCAATCTGAGGAATTCCTCAATTTGAGGAATAATCAATGTTCCCAATTTTACAACAGGTTTCTATAAGAGAAAGATCTCATTGTGAGGTCACATGGTTGCTGCTGTTAACTTAAGAACTGATCAAGCATGATTTAATTAAAACACTAAAATTGACACCAGCTCTGTCCTTGAATACAGAGCCAAGAGTCTTGTCCTTCCCAGCTTCTCTAGGCAGGGAAACAAGCAGACACAGCAAGAAGCTGCTACTTCTCATGAGACCGGATCCTCCAAGACACAAAGTTTCTGACGAGTTCACATCCAGATGGAGCTCTAAGCCCGAGGCAGGGAATCGCTTAATAGTCAATTGTTGATATTGTACCTTGTAAGAAGCAGAGCATGTTCAGCAGTGCCTGCAAGGCTTTAAGGACAGGCAGCTCTAGCCTCCAGCATGACTGCACCCCCAGTGTGACCATCGAGCATGACATGGCACACCGGCTCTCAGGTGTCCTGCTGCAGCCCAGGAACCTGCACACCGGCTCTCAGGTGTCCTGCTGCAGCCCAGGAACCTGACTGCTCACCCATCAGAGCAGGGCAGCTGGAAGCAGCAGAACACAGGCCAACTGCTTACAGAAGATGCTGCACAGGCCACAGCTGCCCTCGCTTTGACCTCCTTACACAGCCACTCTTCACTCCAGTTTTTTCATTAAGTAGAATTTATACAAGTAGAAAAACCAGAATAAACAAGGGTAAGGACGTCTGTCTCCCCTGCACTCCCCAGGAAGCGCCGTTTCCCTGCTGTGTCGTGTGAGCAGCTCCTGACTCAGCCCTTCCCTCCAGAATCTCTGTGTTTGTGGCATTAGAACACGTTATGCTGCACGCTATGCCATGCCACACTCCACTGTCACCAGCTTCTAGACACTCACCTCAGAAGCTCCATCTTTGCATGTGACAGTGAGGTGGGGATGGTTTTCACTAGCAAGAATTTATTTAGAGAAAAAAAAAAGAAAAAATATTCATCGGACAGAATTTGTTTATCCTGAGTTGTATCCTGAACCACTGGAAGATGCCTCCTAGTAACAACAAACTCTGAAGAGCAGCATTTCAAATACAAATAAAATGCACACTTGAAATCCCTCCTCATCCAGTGTAGCATCTCTTTCAGGGTAGGCACATTCCCTATCATGTCAGGCTTCTTAATGCAAAGCTATGATCAAACATGATAGCCCACCCCTGTGTTCTCAGGCTAGCTACTCCAAGTTATATGTTTGCCCTAGGACTAACACAAAAACCCACGCAACTTTCCAAACCTCCCTGGCAAGAAACTGTTAATTTTACATGCTATTCATCTTTGGAAGATTTCGTCTGAAATAAAAACAACAGCTGGCCTGATGCTGAAAACTGTCATACAGCTCAGTACCATGGGGACCACCCAGTCAGTGATAAAATGTTTTATTATATCAGCTAGAGCTGAGAAATGTAAAAGCAGTTCTGTAAATTTAATCACCGGTTGTTGGAAGAGCTGAAGAAAACATCTCCATTTGTTATCCATATGTTTCAAGAGAAAAAAAAAAAAAAAGGCTGGCTTATGAATGATGGGTTGCAAACGCTGTAACGAGTTCTGTAAATTCAGCACCTTTCATCAAATTTCCATTTTAATTTCATGACTCAGAGCCACTCAGCATCTCAGGTGGGATTAGTCCAGTGCCTAATGCAATGACACTTCTAGCAAAAAGTAGTACATTATGTTTTTACGCACTTTGGGATTTTTGAATTAGCACAGCATGGTGCAGCACAAACATACAGTAAAGTACAAATAAGTAAATGCTCCCAAATCTCCTGCTAATACTAATAAAAATATCAAAGCAGCACATAGTTGTGTTGTTTTATTCAGTAGTCCAATACCACAGTGTAAGAATGCAATTTATTCAACAATTTACTCAAGAGACTCCTGCAAGAAAAATATATTCAGAAACTCCCAAGATACTCTCACTAGTGGTGTTTGAAGATTGTCTATTTATATTTTACAATGTCTTCACAGAAGAGAGGTTAAAATGCCTGGCTGTGTCTCCCCTGCCTTGCAAACAGGGAAAAACATATCAATACTGCTCTGAATCTGGCTCCCCACTGCCAGACAGAGAGCAACTTGCCCTGATGAAAGCTAGGAAACAACACAGGGGCTTAGCTGAACAATTTCAACATAAAACAGAACATCTTGCATTTGGGGTAAATTGAACAGCAGTTTAGCAACTGTGCATAATGGCAGGTGTAATGTGCAAGGTTAAGAGGCAAATCAAGTGAAAGAAAAAAAAATTAAAATAAAACAGTGGGGATCTTAGACAGGCCTGATACCTCTGGCAAAACAGTAAGCTCCAGCCCTGGCTCTTCATCATAAACCTGACAGCAAATCCAAGGAGAGAAACAAGTAGGGCCTGCTCCTTTTACTTTTTATTACATTTCTGCTGCTGCCTCTTTTTGGACTCCAGTATATTGCAGGTACTCTTGATCTTTATACTATCACCACATTAATACACAGCATATTTCACCCCTATGTCCTGACCCTGGAGTAACACAGAAATTGTTGCCTTGGGTTCATGGCTCAGCTAGTTTCAAAGTAATTTATATTATTAATAAATCGCTTACGTCATTCTTTGAGCAGCAGGTAGACCACAGGAACCGGGCTCATGTTGCAGGAAAACTCATGCATGGGTGGTTTGCCTACTTATGTAGGCCCAAGGAAATAGGGATATACAGGGAACTTAAGGACATGAGAGGTATTCTTATCCTCAACACTGTCATATTTACACAGAAAACAGTGTTACTTGTTGCATAATATGTGTGTAAGAAAGCTGCATCTTTGGTACGAAAGCAGTGCTGGCAGCTGTCCTCAACTCTAGGGAGCAATAAGAATGATCTTAAGGACCTCCACTCACCCAAAGGCAAACAGCCCAGGTACAAAGCCCTGTTCCTAGGGACATGCCACCTACAGGAACCAGGAAAATGGAAGAGACAGCTCAGGAGAGGAATGGAGCAAAACAGGAAAACTCAGCCACCCTCAAGACAGCATACCTGCCAGCTTGCATTTCTGAGGTGTACCCTCACAATTTCCAGATGTTAAGGAAACTTTCCTGTCCGACCCTTCAGGTGCCGCTCCCGGGGTCACACTCACACCACCCCAGACTGCCTCTGGTGGGACTGAAGCCCCTTTGAAGCAGCAGCAGCAGCTCCAGTGACCCAGTGCATCCCCACCTGGCTCCCTGCACACCCCACACTCAGACAGGATTCCTCACTGGCTCATGGCACAGTAACACAAACCAGCTCGAGCTGGTGCTTCCAGGGAGGAAGCCCGAACAAAGGAATCCCTTGGCTTTTATACCCTCACTATCTGTGTGCCCAGATAATCTGGGGTTTTCCTGCTGAACCATCAGCTGCTGCTGTGTCCAAGTGTCCACTCACCCGGCCAGTACCACAGGTGCCTGCCAGAGCACATGCAGAAGAGGAGGATGCACACTGCTGAGTGCACAGCACCTTCAGAGGGCTGCAGTGCTTAGCTAGACTGGCACTCTGCAACGCTCAGCTGACACCTGTTTCTGGCTCATCTGGATTTTCATGCTCACATCATTGCTGTGAGAAAAAAAAAAAAAAAAGGAGAACGACAGCCCTTGACAAGGAGAACAGCACCAAGAAGAGCCATGATAAAAGAGGGATCATGGGAAAGGAACACAGCACTGCCTGACAAGCAGAGCCCTGTGATTAGACTAAGATACCAAAAGGTACTGAGCTCATTGGCTTCAGTGACTAAGAAATTCATACTGTTCTTAAGTGCATTTTCTCTGATCTTTAGGTGTTTAAACAGATTTAAAGATCAGATGTTTGGTCATTTGCTGGCACATAAATCCCAGATAATGCCTGTGTCCTGAACGGTTCCTTCAAGCACCGAAGTGAATCCCCACCATCTGCCCGCTGCAGCAGGGCACTTGGCTGCACCTGCCAGTATCATTCTTCCCCAAAAAGCCACCCCTGGCACTGCAGCTCCCGTATTGACACACCACCAGCAGCAGCTTGTACTCCCAGGCAGGTCCTTGCAGTCCCTGGAGATTGCCTTGTTTAATTACATTTTGTTTAATTACACATTGTTCAATTACACATTGCTGAGGCTTATCTCACCTGAAGTCTTTATCATAGAATAGTTTGGGTTGTAGGAGACTTTAAAGATCACCTTGCTCCAACTCTCAGGAAGAACCACACACTGAATTGGTGTTAAGGCACCTGACTCCAGAACAAAAGAATTGCCTGATAAGGTCTTCAACAAAGCAGCTCCCTACCACAAAACCTATTTCCAGGGATCTTTCCATTGAAACTATTCAATCTTAAGGCACTGTGATTATTTCCAAGAATTATGAGAGTTAGATCCCCAGTGTGATGATGCTCAATGAATCAAAAGAGATTGCACCTCTCAGAGCTGCTAACAAATGCTCAGAGCACGCAGGAGTACACGATCAGCCAGAGGTGGACTGCACAAGAACCCATCTGAGCCTGCAGCAAGTGCTGCCCTGTGTTCTGAGGTTGGCTCAGAGCTCCTACTCCTGCCTCCCCAGCCCTAGCATGCCAGTCAGACCATCTCATTCTTACATTTTTCCCCAGGAGCCTTCTCTTTCCTGCATGAAGGCCACTCCAGCATTTTGGAGAAGAGTTTCAGTCTTCTGTTTCTCCAGCAGCAGCAGCTGGGACACGCAGATATCACTGTTCAGCACCCCTTCCCCCAGGCCCAGCCTGCTGCCTCCGGGGCACAACACATCCACACACACAGGGATGCCACAGGAAGGTAAATGAAGACTTTGAAACTTGTGTAAGAAAATTGCCAAATACCTCCGCAATGACTCAGACAGATCTCTTTCAAAAAAAGTTACACCAGCCTATCACAGACCATGGGGGGAAAAATTAACTACCTATAGGGTTGGTTTTAATTTTAAATACTGCATTTCTTAACAGAATTAAAACTGAGCTGAGCAAATATACTGCTTAGTGTATAGGAATTTAAATGGTTTGATCCTGGTAATTTCCAGGCAAGTGCAATCAAGTGATAATACAAGCAATAATGCATGCTGCTCCTTGAAGTATAGAAACTCTGGATAAGAAAAAATTTCATTTCATCATTAAGAGCAAATGCCTTCTCAAAGTCATAAGAATCAATATGATCTGCCTTTTGATGCAGACGCCTAGGGAATAAGTATCTCAGTCTGGTTTTTTAAGACCCCGGCAGCTTTCCAAGACCACTTATACTTCTTTCTAGTTATGTATGTCTGAAATTTTCTATTCATGTTTGTTTTGAGGGCTTCTATTCAAGTAGAGTGAGCTCAGGTCACAACTTCCTTCAGATAGGGGCTTGACTTACTGATTTGATTGCTTAATGATGAATTGAAAAATCAAATAACCCAAGAACAAAAGTTTAGTCAATACTTGAGATGTTGGCACCTCCCTCTGGCAGTGACAGATTAGCCTGGAATCTATTATTTGTTTATGAATATCCTACTACTGTAAGAGAATGCATTATGAGTATTTCTGCTTGTTGTTGACTTTCACTGCAAGAAGTGTTATTTATTTTGTTAAAATCTATGCAAGTTTCTCTTGGGCCATCTGGCAACCTCATTTGCATGTATCACATTGTATACAGAAGCACCATCAAGTATCTGCTTAAGTTTCCTCAACACAATGCTTTATTTTTATTATCAGAAACGGCTTTCCTTCCGATCACCAGCAATAAATCCATATTCTTCCCAACTGAACATCATTTTCCTTTCCATTTCATCTCAGATGAGTTTCTTCCTATACACTCAGAATACAATTTAGGATGCAGATGTCATGGATTTTTAGGGCCCTGGCTTTCAAGCACACACACAACTTCATTCACAGAAGTGAAAACCAGCTACAGATGTGAGGTGCCTGCTGCACAAGCAGGACCTACACCACACACTTCAAGAGGCAGCAAGAGAACTTTATTGCACTCAGTGCCACCACAGGTTGGCAAAAACAGTCCCTTGACTTGGAACACCACCAAGAATGGCCTATGCTCTTGTACCAAAAATCCCACCTCTGTTCTGAACAACCCCATTTGCACTCCTCAAGGATTCCCCGTGGTCTGTAAAAGGGATAAGCAGGCACCTACCTAAAGGGAAAAGGAAAGGACAGCTCTGGAACTTCATTAACACAGGACACTGGGGCAGGAAATTGAAGAGCCAGAAAGAACCATCTGGGTTACCAGCCCCCTGCCATTTAGGGAGCTACTCCAAATGCTTCATCCCTCTGTGACTGAATGCAACTACATTCTCAAAGTGACAAAATCACCTAATTTAGCATTTGCAGTCAGCCTGTTACCTGCCACCTCTGCTTGAGTCACAACAGATTTAGAGCAAGTTTGGGTTTTGTGTGTTTGTGTTTTGCCATTTTGGTGGGGGTGTTTGTTTTGTCATGTGTTTTACAGAAACAGAAAACATAGCACTTATCTAGGCTTCACACAACAGAAAAAAGGGTTCAGAAAAACGTCATTAGAATATTTCACGGAAATATTATGGTCACATTACCTAGCCCTGTTAACCAAGTGACTAACATCCAGGGAGGCTCATTCAGAATCTCACATAATATAAAACACATACATAATGCACACAAAGTAGTTAAATATACATTATTACTTCAGTAAACCCTTCTAAAGTGCTGAATATATGTTCATTAGCCAAGAGCCTTGATCTGAGAACTTAAGACATCCTTGGCAAACACCCCCAACACACCAGTGCCACAAAACTCCACCTGGACACAAGGCCCCAGCAACATCCATCTACACTTTGTAGTTTTATTCCTGACATCTCATCACACAACTAGACCTCCCAGCTAACCTTCAGTCACTGCTGCATCCCTGCTGGGTTTGTTCTGTTCAGATGCATCCTGAACCATTCCCCTATATTCTCCCTACCATTTTTTTTGTTTTGCCAACCAGCATGTTGCTTTCTTCCATGCCAGACTTCACGTGTGGGGGCTGTCTCAAATACATGCAGTACTTGCTCTACTTCTGTAGAATTCTGCAGAACCCAGAAACAAAGCCTGACAGAGACAAAACAGCCCAAGTGCCAAGACAAGTGCCCTCCATGCTGAGCCAGGCATATTCTCAGCTTCTCACAGCCATCTGTCAGTAACTGCACCTGACAAGGCAAGCAGTGCAAGTACCTGAGGCAACAACCACCTTCCTCCCCTAGCTGTACGTATCCTATAGCTCTAAGGCAATGAGGTACAAGTCGTGGTGGTAGCTCCAGTGACAGCTGCAAAGGTTCTGAGTGGTATTTTTCATCTCGACAACCATTTCAGCCATTGAAGGTCCTCTCAGGACTTGCTCTGTAAGACTTTCTTCTTTTCCAGGTGCACTTATTTTCCTCACAGTGCTGGAGTTAAGGATTTCAGGCAACAAACCCTCCCATTTCAGCATCACCCTGCAGTAATCAAGAACAGAGATCGCCCTCTGCATCACCTTCACAAATTCTAAACCCACCGTGCACTTGTAAGCCACAGACCAGCCCAGTCCTGCCAAAGAAGAGCAGAACTTCTTCTGGGCACTCAAGCACCTTCTTCAGATAAGGTAAGCTCTAGAAACATCCATTAGATCTCCATGTAACTATCTTATCTAGCAAGCACTACACAGGGATGCCTACAAGCTCTCAGTGAGTATTAGTGCATGTGTGCTGCAACACAGGAGACAAGGACTGCAAGTCTGGTTTTATTTCCTAAAGCAAAATGCATTCTGTTCTGGACACAGGATCAAATACTTAATTTAACAGCAGAACCCAAAAACAACTTGGAAAAAAGCATAAAAGGGAATTTTACCACAAGCTACATTGTGGGGGAAAGCAGTTGGCACATCTTTTAAGTGCACAAGCTGTAACTGCATGAACTTTGCATTTCAAATATAATCAAGCTGGGAAAAAAGGACTAAAGATATGCACATGCTGTTTTAAGTACACTATCTCCAAAGTTACTATTTAACTGGTCTTAATAACATCTGAATCTGTGAATTTCTTACTGACTCAAAAGCAAAACCACCTAGAAGCATGACTTTATTCTAGCATTATTTCAAATCATCAATTAAAACATAGTAGGAACAAGCTGGTGGGCTTCCAGATAAGCTGGGAGCTAACAAGCTTAAAAGGAAGCATCACATACATGCCCACTTAAAAATCCCTTCCCAAGCAGCTGAGAATGCACCTCCAACAGAGACAGCCCATACATACACAGATCCAAGATACTACAGCACAAATCATTTAAACTGCTAATACATTCCCACAGAACATGCTCTTTGCTCACTGGAAGGGGTATTTAGTTATCCTAAAGGTTCAAACAAGCATAGCCACTGCAAGCTGACAGCAGAGAAACAGGCTCTGGGTACTTTTTTACTTGCACATGACACATGACCAAGCCCTCATTTAAGGGCCAGAACTGGTCCTTCACAGCAGGTCCCTCAGGTAGAAGAAAAACACTGCTGTGGCAGTCTAAGGGTTTTATATTATGAAGTTCTGCCTGACAGCTGAACTTCTCCACCACCAAAGAACACTCAGTTTTCCCCTGTCAGAAAACCAACCACCAAAAAAAAAAATTGCTTTCTACTGTATTTTCTAGTGGTAACTCTTCATCAGAACAGCTCAGACAGAATGCCAAGCCTCTCCATGCTGTCACCTACTCCACCTGAAAGAGTAGCAAGGATCTCTTGCAGCCCAGGTTTCAGAATACAAACCATAAAAGGTTAAACTTGAAAGTGTTATGCTCAAAACTACACAAATACCTTCAGCTGCCTGAGGCAGACACCTTTGCCCCCCAAAATAAGTATTTTGTCCATAAATACTGAATATTGCAAACCACAGGCAGCCAAAAACTAAGCCCCAGAGACACTGATTACACAGCAGCTCTGAGAAAATACAGAGGAAAATAATACAAATGCAGACCATTAGCTAGAAATCCCCTACAACCCTTTGCATCAGTTAAAGGGTCAGAGGAAAATTCACACATTGGTAACTAGAACAGAGCCACTACAGAAAATCACAGTAGGCATCTACAACAGTGAAGTAAAAAAATAGATGCTAGACAGTACTAAAATCTTTCTTCTTTAAGAACTGTAATATTTTACCTATATTAAATAATTCAGGAGAGACTGTACTCAAAGATACTTATGGCTAGGAAAGACTTTAAATATGTTCAAGACAATAAGCCATAAATGAAAATAGCAAGGAATTTAAAAAAAAAAATAAATAAACTAATTATTCTAGACCCAAAACATTATCTTTGTAAATAAAAACTAATTCTCTTTTAGCAACACTACATACTGACTTCACTGCAACACAGCTACACCACCAGCCACCAAAGGATATACAAACCACACAACTCCACCACATTACTGACCACTCCCTAGCCAGGGCCCTTTATATAAACCCACCCTTAGCACAGTTCTGGAGGCTGCTCCTATAAATTTGGCAATGGCAAACAGCTGTTGCTTCCATATAGTAAAGAGTGTGGAACAAGGAGTTGCTTCTGCCCGGTAAGTGAGGCTGTTTTGGGCCTTTCCTTTGTCTGGGGGGCTTCTTTTTTTGTGGTTGTTGTTGGGATTTTTTTTCTATTTTAGTATTTAATTTAGTAGTTTACAGTTACTATAAAGCACTGAATGTAGTTACAGGTGTGGGAAAGCAGCTTTCATAGAAGTGTCCAGTAGAATTAATTGTTTCTCTAAAGGCTACAGGACAGGCTCTAACAGTTCTGCAAAGCTGTCTAATAACAGCAGCTTGTAGGTATCAAGAGAAAAAACCCAGTACACTGCAAGTACAGTGGGAGTATTAATGACTGCAGCACGCTGTGACTCACAGAACTGTTGCTTATCCTCAAATGAGCTCGCTGAGAACAAGAAAGTGATAGTAAAATAGGTGTGCAAGAGGACTTTGTTCTCTCTGCCTGGATTTACCGAGAGGATGGAATCCCAGGAGTGGTAAGACTCATAGGGGATCAGAAGGGATGAGTCCTTGAGCAAGGACTGACCTCAACCAGGGTCTGTGTCACCACTTTGATACAGAGCAAGTGGGTAAGGTGCTCTGCAGCCTGGGCTGTATCCTAACAGGTCCTTACTATAGTTTGAGAGCTGAGCTTCTCTTTGGCAAGCACTTAAGCTCATTTTTGACATGAATGCTGATGCAGGGTCTCAGTCCATCCAGGCAGCTGCCAGCTCCCCACTAATGCTGTAACGACGTTTGTGGCTTCACAGTAACATCAGTGAGGGGTAATGACTTCATGGGAGGCTTCTGAAACCATGAGGAGAGAAAGGCAGCTCAAGCAACAAATCAATTTTGTGTTCTGCAGCATGACCTAACACAGTGATCTTGCAGCTGCTTTTACATGCTGAAAGGGGGGAAAATGCTGTTCTACAGTAACTGTAACTCTGAGTAGAAATTAGATGTGTGGCAGGAGCAACCACTCCACAGTAAAGGCTTATCCCAGTGCAAAAATAATGTCTTCAAAGTTAGCAAATAAGCATTAAAAACCCTAAATACAAATGTTTTTGTAGTAGGGCGATGGCAGTAAGTGGCATGTAAGCTGGTCTATTGACAAGGTAAATCTCATATTTTTTCCTGGAAAAAAACCCACAAATATCGATCAGAAAATAACGTAAACCACTGGTCAAGTGCTTTTCACTGCAGAGCAAGTGAAACCAGATCTACAGAATATCAGTGTTGCCACATTCAGTAATTTATGCCTCCAGTTTAACTTCCAGTAAAGTTAATTATCCCTGTAAAGGAAATGGACTTACTACAAAAAACAGTTGTGCTATAATTAAATTAGTTGACTTCCTTTGTATAGGTGACACAAAAGACAAAGATATGCAGTTAAGATGCAAAATTGCATGCGAGTATACCTTCTGCTGCATCCTAAATTGAATACTTGAGATTTGCCTTCAGTTTGTTACTGTGTGACTTCAGTTAAGTATGCAATAAGGCAATTAGGAAATGACAAATGATAAACATCTTCAAATTCTAAACTAGTTCAAGTTCCAAAAAGAAAGAGCCACATGTGAACAAAACCAAATATTTTGGTCCTTGAAATAATGAATGAAGCATTGCACGTATGCCTTACAAGACAGGTCTCAGACATAAATATCAGAATCTGATAACTAACTTTTTTTTAATGAGAGCAGGACTTGCCTGTTTGAATTATTTTTTTGTTTTTAGCTTTAGATTTGACATGACTAAAAAATTATTTCCTAACTGTATTTTGTAGTATAACACTTACTGAACATGCTAACTGTTGCTTATCCCGGCAAGAAGGATTTGGGGGGTGCTGGTGGAGGAGAGGCTGGACATGACCCAGCCATGGGCACTCACAGCCCAGAAAGCCAAGTGTGTCCTGGGCTGCAGCAGAAGCCCTGTGGGCAGCAGGGGAGGGAGGGGATTCTGCCCCTCTGCTCCACTCTGGTGAGACCCCACCTGCAGTGCTGCCTCCAGCTCTGGGGTCCCCAGCACAGGAAGGACAAGGATCTGTTGGAGCGAGTCCAGAGGAGGCCCCCAAGGTGATCAGGGGGATGAAGCAGCTCTGCTATGGGGAAAGGTGGAGAGAATTAGGGTTGTTCAGACTAGAGATAAGAAGGCTGCTGGGTGACCTAACTGTGGCTTTCCAGTACCTGAAGGGAGCCCACAAGAAAGATGGAGAGGGACTTTTCACAAGATCCTGGAATGACAAGGCAAGGGTGAATGGCTTCAGACGGAAAGACAGCAGGTTTAGATTAGATGTCAGGAAGAATTTCTTCACTGTGAGGATGGTGAGGCTCCGGCAGATTGCCCAGAGAAGCTGTGGCTGTCCCATCCCTGGAAGAATTTGTCAGGCTGGATGGGGCTCTGAGCAACCTGGTCTGGTGGAAGGTGTCCTTGCCTGTGGCAGGAGGGGTGGAACTGGATGGTCTTTAAGGTCCCTTCCAACTCATGCCATTCTATGATCTATTATGGTCTTGTAAAGTCTGTGTTCTCTGTACCTTAATAAATGTATCTCCAGAAATCCTTGAGGGGTGTTGGATTCCTGTGAAAACAGGGAGCTAAACACTGCACTGGTACAGTGCCCAACCTGAGATCTGCTGTGACTGTGCGGCTTGAACTCTTAACGCTCCTTAGCATTTGATCCTCAGGGCTCCTATCGCTGTTCTCAATTACAACAGTTAATGATTAGCACTCCTGAAAATCTGCCCCATGCTGTTTTCAAGTACTCAGGAAATTAAACCTCTAAGGACCACCCGTGAAAAGTTTGGGTCAAGTGATTTGCCTTGTATCATACAAACTCCGTGATAAGAGCTCAAATAAGTACAGTCATCCACAGAGGTTTTTCTCAAGATGAATAATACTCTCACAATCTGCATTCCTGATCTCCTTAACTAGTCCACTTCTGGAGGGGGAAAAAAAATCTGATTCAAAGCTTGTTCACCTTTAATTCAAAGCTTGTTCATACTTTAATTCTTTATAAGCTTCTGGCCTTTAGGAAAAAAATTACTGAGCCTAGTACCATGATCATACACCATCCCCTTAAGCAGGCAGTTTGGCTGATTAGTTCTTTCAAATAACTTAATTATTAATGTGCCAAGGCAGAACAGCTTCAAACTGTAGCAAAATCTATATTACTGCAGATTAACAGCAAGCAGTGACTTTTAGATTCATGATGGAGATCTTTGCCTTGGTCTATCAGCTTATGTAGGTCTGCTGCTAGCTGAGGTGGAAGCACAAGTCTATGCCACTGGTTTTTAAAGTGTTGACAGCAGAGAAATGATGATACTCTGAATTTTTGTTGTCTATTACAAGCTGGAAGAGTGTGAAATAATGTTACAGAAACCTGTATCGCCTGCTCCCTTTATTCCTGGTCTTGGGTCCTATGGGAGATTACATGAAGGGAAAACGTTCCCTAAAACAGTCAAAGTTAAAAGGAGTATTTCTTGTAGATTGCGTGCAGTATGGTGAAAAACAGAAGTAACTGAAGCAATGGCTTGCTTTTTTCTTTTTTCTGAAAAGACTAGTTTATGACCAGTTCAGTGGACAAACAGGAACCTCACATGAAGCCATTAAGTCACTTACACATGTTGAAAATACCTTCTCTACACCCCAAGTTCAGAGTCTAGGAAGATAACTTCAGCTGTACTGCATAAGTGATGTAACTTTCCCTTCTTAGACCATTCCTCTCCATCTTTGCTTTTATCACTTTGCCATAATCTAAAAGAACACTTCACAAGTGAAGGCAGGACACAAACTCATTTTACATCCGTGCAACACTTGATGTGGTACATGAACTCATGCAACTGTGTTGAGAGGAACTTTATTTTCTGTCTTTTTCCCAACTAATTCTGGTGCCTCTGACTTCGTGGTGAGACGGGTAGAGCTAAGCCAGCTTGATTATCTGCTCTGGTTGTTAGCTTTAGCTGTTCACCTGTGACTTGGCTCCTGGAGCTCAGTCTGAGCTGGCAGGGCAGTGGATGTTGAGGACGCCCGCGTTTATGTTGCTCTGATGGGCTCGGTGCTGCACCCTCGAGCTCAGCTCTGTCCTCTGCATATCAAATCTGAGCTCAGCCCTGTCCTTTGGGTCGCACCCCTGAGCTCAGCCCTATTCTTTGGGTCACACCCTGGGCTCAGCCCTGTCCTTTGGGTCGCACCCCCGGGCTCAGCCCTGTCCTCAGGGTCGTATTCATAAACTCAGGTCTGTCCTTAGGGTCACATCCCCGGGCTCAGCCCTGTCCTCACGGTCACGCCCCTGAGCTCAGCCGTGTCCTCAGGGTCGCACCTATAAACTCAGCCCTGTCCTTAGGGTCATGCCCCTAAGATCAGCCCTGTCCTTTGGGTCACGCCCATATGGCCAGGTCTGTCTTTAGGGTCACATCCCCGGGCTCAGCCCTGTCCTTCGGGTCACACCCCTGAGCTCAGCCCTATCCTTCGGGTCACACCCCTGAGCTCAGCCCTGTTCTTTGGGTCACACCCGTAAGTTCAGCCCTGTCCTTAGCGCCACATCCCCGCGCTCAACCCTGTCCTTTGGGGCGCACCCCTGAGCTCAGCCCTGTCCTTTTGGGCAGACCCGAACCTCGGGCGCTCCCGCGGCGGCAGCGCGGGCCGAGGTCGCCGTCTGGTGGCCACGCACCGGCAGTGCCGCGCGGCTCTCGCCCCCCGCCCCGTGCCAGTAGCCAGCATGGCTCCCGCCCCTCGCAGCCCCCGCTACGAGCCGCTGCCCTGGCTCAACAGGGCTGCCTCACGTGGCGGGGATTAGACAGGGGCTCAGCGGCCCCACCGCCGCCGCCCGGCCCTACAGCACCCCGTGCGGAGCTGCCGCCCTCGCGTGGGCAGAGGAGCCGCTGCAGGCGCGGGGCGGTCCCCGGGGATGGGGCTCCCTCCGTAGCGCCGGGCGGGAATAGCTTGCCCACCCCCAAGAAATAGGCTCCCTCCCAGTGTGGTCAGACCCCCGGGGAGCTGTCCGTCCCGCTGCTCTATCTGCTCGGGATGCCTCTTCCATCAGCTTTGCCTCACGCCACTAAAATCCACAGCTTTTGGATTTCCCGTCGTTCTGCTGCAACCTCCCCTCCTCCAGTATCACCTTAGTCTCTCTTTATTCATGCTCGGTTTTCCCCTACACACTAAGATGTTCCTTGGCTTAAGTGATCCTTCACCTCACTTCAGTGCTCACTTTATCTCCTTAAATCCTGCAATCCAATCCCCGACAGTGAATCTGCTACCCCATAAAATGGGCTCTCTGCATCCCAGGGGCTTTCCTGGGCCGCAGGTCCACTGGGAAGGCTCGTGCCCGCAGCTTTGCTCTTCCGTGTAGCAGCGCAGCTGGTCTGTGTCAGAGCTGGCAGAACACACGGATGCAGGAGGTGAACCTCACTGCCAAACAGCTGACAAAATCTGGGTTGCAGGGCTGCTTGCTTGTCTGAGGGGTATTCCTGGCCATTGCAATGCCTTCAGCTTACTCCTTTGGGTGCAGAGCAATGGGTGTTCCTGCACAAAGCCTCCTGCAGTGCTCCAGACCCTCCACTGCTAAGACCTTAATCAGTACATTTCATGGAGCTGCTTGCTCAATGAATTGTGCCGAAGCTGACAACAGTAGTGTGAAAGAGTATCTGCTGAGGGCTGAGCACTGAGGCTTCTGCCTAAGGCAGTTGCTATGTCACTGCAGAATGCCATCACCTCCCTGTAAATCAGCTTTCTCAGGTCCTTTGCAAGTGGCAGAAGATCAGAGGGGGTACCTGAGATCCCGGGCTGTGACAGATCAATTCAGTGACACAGAAAGTTCTGAGTGCCCATCGTGCATCCTGGCTCGCCAGGACCTGAGACTTGGAGCAGAGGGTGGGGGGGACACAGCTGTGCTGTGCCACAGGGAGGGAGGGGGAAGATGGAAGGCATCAGCCCATCCATCTTCAGTTGGTATCAGGCCTGTCTGGAGCCTCCTTTCATCAGCTGCTTTACCAAAGTTCAGATGCACTGCTTCGGAAGCATTTCTCTTGGCTCAAGGCAAGAAAGCACTTTTACTTCTGTGCTTCTGCCTTCAAAGCATGCCCCTGTGTGTCAGCCGGGCTAGCCGTGGTGACCTGCGATGTGGCTGTTTGGGCTTCCTCTGCCGGGAAGGGCAAAGTCCCCTTTTGTCCGAGGAGCTCCCACAGCCCCTTGCTCAAAGGCGCGGCGATGCACGAAGCTCTGCCTCCATCTCCCGGGAGCTCTCCCTGGAGTCTCCGTCTGCCTGGACGTGGGCTGCCTGCAAACTCCTTTGCGCTGCGACGCGTGACGGCCCCGGGGCCCCTTCCCCCTCTCCCCGCGGCGGCATCGGAGCCGGCGGGGCCCGCCCTGACCCCAGCCCGGCCCCCCGCCCCGCTCCGCTCCGCTCCGCTCGCAGTCTGCCCGCCTCTGCCGGCCTGTGCGGACCTGCCGGGCCACGGGCACACCCAGGAGGGTGTGAGCGCAGCGGGAGCCGAGTGCTGGCACGCATGGGCCCGGGGAGAGCCCAGCCCCGCGCTCACCTGGCCCGGCTGCGGGAGCCCGACATCCGCGGGGAGCAGGTATTTTGTCCCGGCGTGGCTGCCCCGGCCGTGGGGATGCTGTCCTGCGCCGCCAGAGCTGGCAGGGCGGCACGGGGAGGGGGTGATCATCCCGGCTCTGCGGGAAGCTGAGAGCGGGAAGGAAGGGGGTTGCCCGCGCTGTTCCCACGCTCTGGAGAGCAGGAACGGGGAGCCCAGGGCTGGCTACCCGGGCATGAGGCTGAGAGTGGGGGATCTGGGCCAGGCTGTGCTGTTCTTGCTGGTTTGGGGTCACCATATGCCCCATGCTGAGCCCGTGTTCTGTCCTCTGTCCTACGAGGAAAGGGAGCAGCGGGGTTAGGCACCAGCTCTTGCTGACCTGCCCGTGGCACACAGCCTGGGCTGGCTTAGCTACACCAGGGCAAGGGGATCTTGACCTGCTCGTGGCTACCAGGTTGTCTTGTGCGAGCACCCCTGGGCCACAGAGGTCCTTGTGAGGCTACCAGCACATGCTACCGTGTGACTGTGGCAGTGGGTTTGTCACCCCTTCAGAGTCCTTGTGCTTCCCACACTAGGGCTCTGGGTGTGCTGCGGGGGTTGTTTGGTGGGAGCTAAAGGAGGGGTCCTTCCAGCCCTGATGGATCCCCAGCTCCCACTCTGCTGCTCTCCCACTGGAGCTGGAGCAGAAGCTGAGCTGGGTCTGGTGTGTGCCCAGCCCTGTTCTGTCTGGGACCTGTGCCTTGTGCAGGGGTGTTGCGCCATAACTACTGATGCTACTGCTGCAGTCGCACTCTGAGATGGAGAACAGGGTGGCATTTCCCCTCCAAACCCTCCAGGCTGCACCGTTGGGGTAGATTTGTGACCAGTCCTGTGCCACTCTCTGCCAAGCTCCAGTCCTGGCAGCGACAGTCCCTTGGAGCAGCTGAGTGCTGAATTAAAGCTGGTGCCCACAGCCACTCCTCCTGTACTGTGTACCCTGCGTGGGAGCCTGCCAGCAGCTGCTGACACCAGTGTTCTGCCCGTGTGAGCAGTGACAGGGGACAGGGTGACTCCCGGGGGAGGCTGGTTGAACCCACTGATCCCTGGTGGAAGTGGTGGCTCTGCTTTTGGTGACAGCAGGGGTATGAGCCTGCAGCCAGAGCCCCTGGGCATCTGAAGGGAAATACCTGGTTCCACATCCTCCTGTACTTGTGTTAAGGCTGACTCCTTCAGTGCCATCACTGAGCAGGTCACAGCTGCTGGTCTGGTCCCTAGAAGGTAGAGGGGACAGCAGATGTGGGGCTCTGTTTTGCTGCTCATCATCCTCTGTGCCTTGGCTGGCTGGACCTGCTGATGGCAGCCCCCAGACATCCCCCAGCCTGCAGAAGCTACCTGGCCAGGGATGGGGTCCTGCTCTCGGGGTGGTACCTGCCTGTGTATGACCCTGTGCTCTGTGTGGGTGCTGGGGAACACTCTGCACCCCAGCCCTGGAGACCCCCACAGTGCTGGTATTTAGGATTAAGGTTACAGAGGGAGACCACGCTGACCTTGGCCACGGTTAGGGCATGGCAGAGCTGCTCTGGTCTGGCTGGCTGTGCCTGGGAGGAGCTGGGCTAGCTCTGCTCTCCCTCTCTCCACAGCCCAGATTGGAATGGGACACAGCTCCATGAGGCACGCCATTGCCTCCAACATTGGAGAGGATGTGGCTGGGAGGATGTGGTCAGCTGGCTCATGCCTGGCTCAGTGGTCACAGTGAAATGAGAGCCAGGCTTAATCTGCAGGGTGATAGTGTTGCGTAGTGTGCCTGGCCTGTTGGGATGAGGAGGAGGAGCATCTCCACAGCAGGACAAGCAATAGTAAACGTGGGATTTCTCAGGGTGGATCAAGGGAGACCTCGTTCTGGGCTCCCTGCATCTTCCAGCCAAACACCAGGAACCTGGGGATCACAGCAAAGGGCCCTCTCCCCTTGCCAGTGCTTGGGGAACTCAGAGGTGGTCCTGCTCCCAGCCTGGATCTCCGTGACTGTAGAAATGGGTTCGTCCCATAACTGCTTCTCCCCCACATCCCCTGCACGAGCACTGGGTCCAAAGCCATCCAGTGCCTGCTCAGCTGCAGCTCCTGCAGCCACACTTGGGATTCCTTGGAGTGCAGGTCGAGCTAAAGGGCTGCCTGGATGATGCTGCATCTGCAAGGACCTGGCCTTAGGGATCAGAACGGGAACTTCCCAGGCTGTTGCATATACCCCCAGCTGCAAACAGGAGCCCCAGGCTGTGGCATGGAGCTGGACAGTCCTTGCAGGTGGGAAGCCTGGGTGCAAGGTTGCTGTCGCGCTGACTGGCAAGGCTGCCTGCCCCTGGAGCCTGCACAGGGGTCCTGGCTCCCAGGCAGAGTGCTGAACCTGGGCTGGGGAGCAGGCCCTGCTCCCTGCCAGCTCCAGGTGTGCCCCAGCTTGTTGGGTGAAGGGTCCCAGCACAGCCTGCTGAACAGGTTGGGCTGCACCCTGGGCTGCTTCCTCCCCTGGCACCGTGCCTTGCCTGGGGACACAACCAGCAGCCCCACTGTGTCCCTGCACTCTGGGTAGTCCTGGACACAAAGTGCTTCAGTGCTCCATCCCCAGGGGGCGGGGGCAGTGTGTTGGGAGGTGTGTGCCAACACGCTGTGTTGTATCCCCCACAGGACACCTGACCTTTGCTTTGGGACAGTCTGCTGCTATGGCAGACCCCCCTGGCTGCTGCTCTACCTGTGCCACCTGCCTGCTCTGCCCCTACAGCTGCCAGTGGATCACTGCCAAGAAGGAGAAGAGGAAGGGCCTGAGAACCACCAAGGTGACACCTGAGTGATGCTGAGCTGGGGCTTGCCAGTCCCTCTGTGGGAGCCTGAGCGTGGTGGCTGGGCTGGGGAAGGGCTCTGGCTGGGGTGCTCAGCCCAGACACTGACCTGCTGACCTCTTGCTGCTGCTCCTGCTTCCCAGGGCCAAGCCCCAGGAGAGCTGGGGTGCTACCTGGCACCCTCGCTGTCCAGGGACTGCCCTAGCCTGGAGCAGTGAGAAGGTGAGAGCTGTGTTCCTGAAGAAGGGTAGAGCAGCATTAGTGTGCATCTGCAGCTCTTGCACGTGCCTGGAGCAGAGCAGAGCCCTAGGGCTGAGTGTGGCAGCAGGTCCCAGGGCACCTGGCCAGGCACGTGGGAGACACAGTTCCTGGGCTGGGTGTGGCCACACCAGGAGGGTGTCCCCAGCAATTTGTAACCTGGGAGTGGTGAGGCCCTGGGATTCTCTGAGGTCTCCGACTCCCATGGGAGTGGCTCTGCTGCGGCTTGTCCCGTCTTGCCTGGAATGTACAAATAAGTCTGGGTTGCTAGGTGTCCCTCTGGCAGCTGTGGCACCCCTCACCTCCCCCACAGACCTGGGACTAGTGGCTGGGGGACAATGTAGCTGGACCCAGTCTGCAGACTCACCACTGCAAGGGCAGTTCTGAGGCACTGCACCCCTCTCTGCCCAGCCCACACATCATCCAGCTAGAAGGGAATGGGACCTGGTTCCCTGTCCCTTCTTAGGTCCAAAGTCCCAGCCTGTTCCCAGGGAGTGCTGCGTGGGAAAGGAGGCAGTCCTTCCACGGGGACTATCCTCCCCAGCCTGGCATAGGCAGATTTTTAGTTTGTTGTAGGACATGCTGATCCGTCTTTCTGTAGTATAGATCCAGCCAAAAGAGCCAGCCAGGGTAGCTCTGGTCCCTCTCCATGGGGCAGCTCAGTGCCTGCACCCCTGGGCCAGTGCCTGCTGTGACCCCCTGTGCTCCCCACTGCTGGCTGGCTCATACCAGGGGTCTCAGAAACCTGGCCAGGGGCTAGGTGCCCTGAAGGTATGTGTATAACTCTCATCTCTGGCTTCCAGTGTGACTGCAGTTGGTTCCTTTTCCTCTTCGGCGTCTTCCTCTTCACACTGGTGTGGCTCTACTTCGCCATCATCATCCTCAATGATTTCCACAACTTCAACGAGTGAGTAGGATCCCACATGCAGCCTTGTTCCCCACGTCACCCCTGCCTCTCTGACGCTCCCCTTTGCTGGCAGATTCATCTTCAGGCAGAGGAAGCTGTGGCTAGACTGGTCCCAGGTCCTGCTCATAGCTACGGCTGTGCTGATCAGCTACTCGTCTGTGCTGCTGGTGAGCCCTCCTGATCCCGCTGGGCTGGGGGGGATGGATCTGTGCTGAGCACAGGCTGCCGTGCCCTGGGCAGAGCTGGGAGGAGCCTGCAGCATCTGCAGCTGGCTCAGCCTGAGCACGGCCAGAGATCCTGCCTGTGCCAGGGGGCCCGAGCTTCTGTGGCTGAGTCCCGTGCCCTGTGAGGGCTGAGGTGTGGGGTACAGCCCAGCTCTGACAGCTCCTTGCTCTTGCAGGTCCTTGCTTTGTGCCTGCAGCTCTGCGGCCAGCCCTTGAAGCTACACTGGGTGCACAAGGTGAGAGATTGGGGGTGCAGGGAGGTGGTGCCTGTCCTGGCTGCCCTTGCACCTTCAGAAGCTGGGACCAGCCTACTGCGGCTGTGTATGGCTGCTGTGACCCCACTAAGTGGCTGTGTGTCCCCGCTGAGCTAGGCTGCAGCTGTCAGTTCCTCAGCCACATGTCTCTGGGATGGGAATATTCCCAGTGCTCAAAGCATGGAGCACAGAGCTCAGCTGCAAACCCAGATGGGGAAAGTGGGGTATCAGGGCTTGCAGGGGCTCATGGGGAAGGGATGCCTAACCTGCAAGATGGTGTGTGCTCCCCTAACTGCCCTGTGCCCTGCCCCACAGGTCCTGCTGATCCTAACTGCCCTGGTGGTGGCTGCAGCCTTCACAGGGCTGGGAATTAAGTGGGCGGAGGAGTGGAAAAGCGCTCGTATCTCCCTGCAGGTGAGTCACCTCGATACCAGGGACTCCCCCGCTGCACCCAGTGCCCGGCCTGTGGGGTTAAGCTGCAGGGTGCTGACTGAAGTTCCCAGCACGGCTGTGTGCACTGGGGGTTAATTCCCTGCCCTTGACTTCTGCTGCCTGGCCAGGCAAGGTGCTCCTTCTGCTCTTGCAGTGCTGCCTGGAGCAGCTGCCACCAGATGGATGAATGGTGGCTGGACCAGAGCAGGGAGTCTGTTCTGTCCCCCAGGAGCCTGTCCCTCCCTCCCTGGCACTGTGGATCTTCCAGCAGTACTGGCTGCAGTGGCAGGTCCCTGGCATTGGAGCATGTGTATTTTGGGGACAGGGACTGGTGCTGGCTGACACCCCGCTTGTTTTTGCCTCCCCAGGCAACAGGTCCCTTCCTGCACATTGGAACTGTGGGGGGAATGACGCTCCTTGCCTGGCCCCTGGCCAGCTTCATCTACCGCACCCGCAATACAGGTAATGCCCCTCCAAGATCTCCTCTTGTCACCTTGGCTGGTGCCCTGCTTCCTGCCACCCAACTGAGCAGCACCGTTGGCAGAGTGGTGCTCAGGGAGCATCAGTGCAGTGGAACAGGTCCCCAGTGTGGCAGGAATGCCTCCTCTTGGTTGCTTCTCATGACCAGCCCTTGTTGCAGCTTCAGCCCTCCCTGCCTTGCAGCTGAAGGAAGGCTACAGGTGGCAGAGTGCTGCAGAAGTGCTGAGTTGGGATGCAAGGACACATAGTGGGCCAAGAATAAATCTGCAGTGTTCCTGAGGCTGGGGTTGCAATGTTTGACCTAGGGCAATGACAGGTTAATGCCAGGTGAAGCCGCCTTGGCTTATTGCTAGTGACCTGAAAAATTCTTCCTCTGTACCTCATCACCTCTAACTTCTGTCTCTGCCTGCAGGTCTCAGGGTGTTTCTGCTGCTTGTGTACTGTGCAGCGATGATTGCACTATACCTGGCTCCCTTGGGAATCACCTCCCCTTGCATCATGGAGGAGAACCAGCTGCCCCCCAAGCCAGCCCTAGTTGGCCATCGAGGAGCACCCATGGTGAGTGACCAGCACCCTGGCAGTGGTCAGGGTGGATGGGGCAGGCTGCTCCCCCAGGAAAAGCCAGGCTGTGCCTGGCTGCGGGGCACAGATCCTTGTGGCCACAGGCCTGGACAAGCTCTGGCCAGCCCAGAACAGTGGGGTCCCCACAGCAGCCAGGGCAACTCAGGCTTGGAGGATGGGTGAGCACAGGGTCTCATCCTCAAGGGGGATGCAGCAGCTGCAGGACAGAGCCTCTTCCTGAGCACTCCTGGACCAGGAGCACGCAACTCTCAGCAGAAAGCCTGGCTGTGTAGTGTGGGTTGGGAAGCAGGGATGAGACAGGCTCTGGCTGTCCATCCCCAGTCCTTTTCCATCCCCCACCATGCCCGGGTCACCCCAGTCTCACTGTGGTTGCCCTAGAGCCCAGCCAAGCTGCTGGGCGTATCCAGGCAGGTTGAGTGCCTGCCTGCTGCCCCATCCTGCCCACGCTCTCTGCACTAACACCGTTCCTTTCTCCAGCTGGCCCCTGAGAACACCCTCATGTCACTGCACAAGGCGGTGGAGTGTGATGTGCAAGTCTTCGAGACAGACGTCATGGTGAGGTAAAGGGGCTCAGAGGGAGGAAGGGGTCTGTGTATCCTGGGATGTCACCTCCCACAGGGGGCATTCTGGAAGACACCTGGAGGACTGATACAGCCTGCATTTGGAGGCAGCCCTGTTAAAAGGGTTCTGCCACTCCCACCTTCCCAGTGTGGGACTGGCTCCAGCTTGGTGTCCCAATGATTTGGGAGAGGTACTGGGTTTCTGTCCTCCCCATGCAGATTGCCTTCCAGGGAGGGAGGCTCCATCAGGGGAGGGGTACTGCTTGGAAAACAGACCCTGGCTCCAGTTCATCTCATGTAATGCTGTTATTGGGACAGCTGTTTTAGAGAGCAAGGAGCTACTTGGTTCCTGGCTTGGTCTCTAGGTGCACATTTTTGTGTAAAGGGCCACAAGTAGAATAAGGGTGGGAGTTACTCTGGCAGGTGGCTGGGAGGGGGTAGAAATGCCAGGGCAGGGATAGGAAACGAACAGCTTACAACATATGGCTTTCCTCTGTGCTCCTTTGCCAGTGCTGACGGGGTCCCATTCCTCATGCATGACGAGGAACTCACCAGGACCACCAACGTGCAGGCTGTGTTCCCTGACAGGGCTGCCCAGAGCACTGCCTTCAACTGGACAGATCTCCAGCAGCTGGATGCTGGCAGCTGGTTTCTGGAGGTCAGGAATGCCCTTAGGGTGGCTGGTCAGGAATGGGTGCATTTTGGGGTGAAACATTAGCCCTGCCCTGGGGCTCCAGAACCTTCCCTCTGGAGCACTGGTCCTGGCAGACACCTGGACAGGGTGCAGAAGCCTGCACAAATCCCTTGGGTGTGGTTATGCCCCGAGCTGGGGTTTGTTCTGACTCCTCAGCTGAGTCATGGAGGAGGCTGCTTTGAGAGGGGATGTCTCGTGTTTGCTCTGAGCTGCACAGCCTGCCTGGGCTTGAAGGCAGCTGTGGCCGGACTCTTCCCAAAAGGTGACTAACTACTTCTGAGCAGCTCTGAATGCCCACAGGTGTTGGTGCTGCTTGAATTCTGCTGTTAGTGGGGAGAAAGGTAGAGGTGCCCCGTGGATGTGCACAGGGAGGATCCCTGTGCCTGTCTGCACTGGAGAGCACATGGAGAGGCCAGTGTAGGAACCTGAGAGTCAGAGACAGGCTCCAGTTTGGGACAGGTGGTCTGCCTGTGATGACTGCCCCTCTCTCCCCCTTGCAGCGGAGGCCATTTCCCACTGTGCAGAGTCTTTCTCCTGGTGATCGCAACGAGACAACCAAACAGAGGATCCCGTCCCTGGAACAGGCTCTAGAGGCAGTCAAGCAGAGCAACATCTCCATCATGTTCGACCTCAGGCCTGAGAACCACAGTGACTATCAGAACTTTGTCAACGTCACCCTGGGAGTGATTTTACAGTCAGGCATCCCGCTGCAGCAGGTGAGCTGGCCACCACCCCACCCCTGCCAGGCCCTGCTGTCACACCCCTGCCTGGTGGGAGGTGCCCTGCCAGCCACACAGAGCATCCCTGACACCCCATACACCACATCCCCATACGTGATCCCTGGCGGGCAGCCCTGCCCAGGTGTGGGGTTCTCTAGCTGGGAGAAGTTGCCAATAATTAGGGTTTAATGCCTACAGCTTCAGACCCCTCTAAATACTTTGGTTTCCCAGCACTGGGCACCCTGGTGTGTAAACAATGACTCAGTCTAGGGAGGGGACCAACACTGCCAGCATGAGCAGGAATACAATGCTGAGGCTTCCATCTCCCCACACTCCACCACAACTCTCCCTGCAGCTCTTGGACTCCTGCTGCACCCTCCTGTGTTCCCTTTATGCTTCATCCAACCCCTGCAGCACAGGATATGTGCTGCCCTTAGGGGATGAATCAGCGCTCACATCACCTTTCTTGGCCTTTTGGGAATGCAGAGCAGGAGGGGACATAGAAAAGGCTTCTACTATAGTGCTGATCCAAGGTGCATTCTTGCTGCAGAGTTTGGTCTAAATAGATTCACTTCTTGACCCATTAAAGGACCCAGAAAGGACTTAACTGTTGCACATTTCCTAGGCTGGAACTGCTTTCTCCCTTCAGTGAGACCCATTGTGCTTACTTCTTGGCTGGGGCAAGCTCTTAGGAGACTGTCCTGGCCGAGATCCTCGTGGAGGAGCTGAGTGTGGAGATGGGGGGCAGGAAGCAGCTGTCTAAGCAGGCCGTGTGTGCCTGGACCTGCGAGGGAATATCAGAAGAGAGCAAACTCTCTGGAGCAGCTCTCCTCTGCACGTGCTCTCTGGCTCTTCCCTAGGTCCTCTGGCTTCCAGATGGGTTCAGGGAAGACGTCAAACATCAGGCCCCAGGTGTCCAGCAAGTCTACGGCCGGAAGAGACTCAAGAACGAGAAGGAGCCAGTACTGCACGTCAATCTGCCCTACCAGGACATGAGCTCTGAGGAGATCAGGTGAGAACCCTTTCCCAAGTGCCTGGGAGTTACGGGGGTCTGGGCACTGTCACAGGGGCCAAGAGAGGTGAGGGCCAGCTGAGGCTGAGTGCTGGTGTGCTGCTGGGAAGGGCTGGGTGTGTGCCTTGTGGACAAATGGCAGGGCTGGTACAGAGGATGGCGCTGCCTGCAGTCCTCTGTCCTCTGCCTTGCCAGCAAATCTGCCCTGGCTCTGGATCTCCAGACAGTTGGTCCATGTGGCTGCAAGTGCTGGATCATATCCCAAATGTACAGCTCTCTCTGGCTGTGCAGAGTGTGGTGGCACCCTGCTGTCTCCTACTCTGACCACAGCTGTCCCATGCAGGCAGTACCGCCAGGACAACATCTCTGTCAACTTGTATGTGGTGAACCAGCCCTGGCTCTTCTCCGTGCTGTGGTGCTCAGGGGTGAGCTCTGTCACCACCAACGCCTGCCAGGTGCTGAAGGAGATGAAACACCCTATCTGGCTGCTTGTAAGTGACCCCTCCATCCTTCACCCTGCCCCACAGCCCAGTGTCCCAGGCACTTGTGGGTGCCTTTCTGCAGCAGCCCTGTGCAGCTGCCTGGAGGGTGACTTCTGCTCACTGCTGTACTGGCATGGGATCATGTGACCCTGTAGAAAGGACTGGTGGCACAGCAGGCAGGGCTGTGCCACAGCACACCACCCCTAGCTGGTGTTCAATGTCTTGTCTCGTTGCCTTGCAGCCCAGCAGCACATACCTCATGATCTGGATCGTTGTAGACTGCGTTTCCTTCCTTATCATCATCTGGGCCTTCGTCTTGCTGAAGTAGGTTTGATCCCTTTCCCCCTCCCGAGGCAGGTCTGTTGGGGGAGGTTGCAGTGTGCCCTGGGCGGCTGGTGCAGATCCAAACCTGCTGCCACCCCTCTGATTCTGGGTGGGTCCTCTCCTGTCTGGCTAAGTAAGACAGAAGTGTGTGGAGGCAGCTTTTATCACCAGACTGCAGCTAAAACTCTGCCCTGACCCTGCCTCGAGCTGCTGGATGCCTTGTTCACATTTCCCAGCCTACTCTGCACCCCAGGGCTCGGTGGGCTGAGGCTGGGGGATCCTGGTCCTGCTCCTTTTTACCAGTGCTGCAGGCACTGAGAGCAGTTCCCTCTGGGACTGCGGGGCCCCACAGCCTCCAGCTGGCAGCTCAAGGGAGGGAACGGTGAGACCAGACTTGCATGCTAACATCGATCCTATTCCATCTCCTAGGAAATGTTCCCACAGAAGACGGCCAGTGGGTGAGTGCACACGGAACGAGAGCTCCCCTCCCTTGGAGCCAGGCTCTGCCTGTGGGACTCTCCCTGACAGGCAGGCAGCTTTCTCCAGCCAAACGTGACGGAGTGGTTTGGGATGGCTGGGGGAGGGAAGGGAATCCCAGCCCAGGGAGTTCCTCCTGTCTTGCCCTTAACAAAGAGCCCTGTGGGACACCACTAGGGAATCCCACATTCCCCAAGTATCCTCAAACCTGCTTTTCAGGCTACTCCGCCTGTCGCTGCGGGATGGTGGCTGCCCACAATGACTGTTTTTTTCTCTGTCTCCTCAGAGTCTGAGACGGATGTGCTGCTCACAAAGATCAACAGCTTGATGCAAGAGTGACCCCTCTTGCCTGCGTCAGCCGTGGGGAGGGGCAGCCAGAGCCCTGCACAGCTCAAGCAGGGAGCACTCCTCAGGCCAGCTTCGAGGCTCCTTTCCTTTTCAGACTCCTTCGTGAGCCTCCCTTCTACCGTGGCCTTCCTTGCTCCTTTTCATGGTGCACAGCTGCCCTCAGCTGAAAAGACTTGGAACTGGGTTCTAATTTCCCACTGGCAGCAAGGAACTAAAGCTTTGCAGGGGTTGCCTAGGGGCAGAATATTTATCCAGCACTGCTGGAGCTGAGGCCTCTCCCTTGGGGTTTGGACAGGAGCTGGGATTTGGGTCGCTGTTTGGTGCAGGGGGAGGGCTGTCTCTGCCTGTTGGCAGCAGCTCTGCAGCCAGTGATGGGGCACCTGGTTTAAGGGCTGCTCCCCTGGGGGCTGCCCTGTCCCATGGCTTGAGGAAAAGGAAAGGGGGTGCAGAGTGGCTTGTCACACGACAAAGGGGAAACCGAGCTCTTCACCCCTCCCATCCTGGACAGAAATCCCGTCCCGGCTGCTGCTGGCTTCATGTTCACGGGACAGGGTCCTGGCACTCCATGCAGCAGTTAATGCCTGTTGCTCGGGAGAGAAAAGGAGCAGGGCTGGGGGTGGTGGGTGTCAGGGGCTGGCAGGGCCGCGCTCACGCTCCTGCTGCTGCTCCAAGGCAGCAAGAGGGAGCGGCGGGACTCGCCATCAGTCACGTTGCAGCAGGGCCTTGAACAGGGAGAGGGGTATCGTGTCAGTTTGACTTGTTGCTGTCTATTTATGTCAATAAAGCAGAGGAGCGGCAGACAGAGCCCGCA
>VXAD01005109.1:459222-484281 GCA_013399195.1 Dicrurus megarhynchus | reverse complement strand
GGGGCGGCGGGCACGCCTGCGTTCTCCCTTCCGCACCTTTCCCTGCCGGCGGCGCTGCCGGCCCGGAGAAGGAGCCGGCGCAGCCCGGACGGTACCGGCCCGGGGCGGGCTCGTTCCGCGGCGCCTCNGCCGGGAAGGTAAGGAGCGCACCGCCCGGCCCTGCCCGGCGCGCCGGGCACCGCGGTGCCGCGCTCAACAAGTGTCTGCTCCGCCGGGACCGCGCCCGGTGTTCCGCGCTCCTGCCGGGCAGCTCCCGCCCTCGCTCCCCACCACGGGCGGCCGTGCGACCCAGGGGTTAAGACCCGAGGACTGGGCGCCCTCGCTTCCAGCGCTCCTCGGGCNNNNCTCGCTTCACGCCCTCCTCGGGCTGCGGACGCGTTGTGCCGCCGTGGCTCAGAGTGGGTGGCCGTGGGATGCTCTGCTTGCAGCTCCCTTGCGTGCTGCGGGGAGGAGAGCGGGCATGGGGGTTTGGGCTCTGCGAAGGGGGGTTTCTTCGAAGTGGGACTTGCATGCACCTTGAGGCACGTGGAGATGGGCCCTGGACACCATGTGCTGTTTCTTGGGTGCTGTAGGAAGGGTCCCCTGGTCTCCCTGCCACGCCGGATGCACAGCACTTGCCCTGATCCGGAGCCAGCACTCCCCTGCTCCAGCTGGCTGTCACCCGGTACGAGTGGCCAGCAGCACGGGGTCAGCACAGGGTGCATACTGCTCTTGCTGTGCAGCCTGGGCTGCGGTGGGAAGTTTACACCAGGTTCGCAGTCTTTGTGTCCTGGTGTGGTGGCCCCAGCTCTCCATCTGCTTCTTTAGCTTCTTCTGATGAGGACAGGAATGACCAGGCAAAGACATCTCAGCCGTGCTCATGGTATGCTGGGCAGTGTCTGAAGCCACTGTTTTATCTTGCGAAAAGGAAGCTCTTAGTAATAGCACAGGACTAGGATTGCCATAAAGCTCGGGGAAGTCCCTTCTTTTACTGGAGCAAGTGTGGAGCCCAGCTCCAAGTCGGAGCTGGTCACACTTCCCTAGACTCCTTTCCCTGTTCTGCTCCCATGATGAGTCTGTGTGGGCTGGTGACACAGGCAGGAGGACCCCCTTTCGCTTTCGGCCGAGGAGAAGCTGGGAGGCTGGGCGAGCTGGGACACCAGGTGGCACGTACCCAACCAGACCCAGGCCCCCTTGTTTGATGACCTGAATTCTCAAGGGCCCTGTGATGAGCAGGGTCATCCTTTCTGCATGAGTTCCTGGCTTAAAAGATGAGTCTCTCCAGCAGTGGCAGGACAGCTTCCCTGCCTTCTCACACAGACGCTCTTTGTCTGCAGTCTGCCTGGGTGACAAAGGGAAATATCCACTGATAGGGCAGGGATGGTCTCAAGGTCCACAGGAGCTCACCGCCTGCCTGAGATACAGGTCACATCTGAAGTCTGGGCTGCACTGGCAGCTCTGGCTGTCTGCCCAGAGAAGTATGGAGGTGTCCAGGCAGAGAGATCACAGCTCCACTATTTTAGGACCAGGGTTTTCTCATAGCTATGGCGAGCCCAGTCGTTAACCAAAACGTTGCTTCATGGCAACCTCCAGCTCCCCTCCTCACCAGCATCTCCTCTGACCCCAAGGCATCGTGTTCCTTTCCCACTTGTCTCCTGCTGACCCACGACTGCTTGCTGCTTTGAGCAGTTCTTATGCTTCACCCTGTAGAAACCCAAGTTTTGCCACTCCTGTAGCTGAGCTGTTTGCACTACGTGAATGGGCCTACGCTCAGCTTTGCTGCAGCCATCTGGCCCTGTGTGGGAGACTGCGGTTCCTGCAGCAGTATTCATAGCCCTGTGCAATCAGAATGTGTCCAGCTCCTGAACAGCTTCTGTGCCTGGGAGGTGGCAGAGGTGTTCAGGCTGCCCAGTGACACAGGGTTCAGAGGTGAGTTATTCTGATTTTAGCCCCTGATTTTCAGGGTTGGTGGCAGAATCACCTTCCCTCCAGTCCCTGCCCAGGTTTCCGCCATGGGCCCTCAGTGCCTCTCAGCAGGGTTAGTTTTTCCAGGTGTGTGTAAGGAGACCGCTTTTGTGGCTGTCTGACTTTTAAAAATTCAAACTGGAAGGCAGCTTGAGGCATTATCCAAGGCTGCACTCGAGCCTTCCCTTAACATCCTTCAATGTTAATGCCTTGTTACTCCTGTGTCATCTCTGCAGACACTGAACGGGCAGTGGAAATTCTGACCAGATACCAAAGCACCCTGCGGTCCCCGGAGGAGCAGGAGTTAAAAGCTTCCATTGGAAAAGTCTCGCACATCTTCCAAAGTGAACTCTTCCAGGCTCTGCTGGGTAAGCCCCTGCCTTGCAGTCCCTTGCAGTCCCTGCAGCCTTGTGTTTAGTGGGGTCTCCCGGGAGCCTGATCCCACGCCGGTGCCTGGCACTGACTGGTGCATTCTGTGGAAACACGTGGCATGTAATGCCAGGGAGCTGGGCTGTCTTTCGCCTCCAGGGCTTGGGCAGGAGATACCAGGGCTGCAATCACTGGGTGTTCGTATTGTGAACAGGATTCCTCAGTCTGACTGAGGACAAGGGGTAAGGCCTTCTTGATCAGACCATGCCTGATAAGGGATCCTGCCCTGCTGTGAGCACTCTCTGTGCTGTGCAGGCCTGGCGTGTCCAGGAAGGAAAACTGAATTTTTCTGTCTTTAAGAGAGAATCCACATGTACCCAAGGTCCTTTGGGGTATTCTGGCCTTTCTTGTGCTTAGACCCACCAGCACTTGTAAGTAACACACTGTTCCAGCAGTTCCATTTGACACGAGGAACAGACTTAACAGTAAGGCTCATCTTGGGGCTGGACACCAGAAAATGGCATTTTGAGCACTGTATAAAGTTCTCCATGTGGATTGAGACAGATGCAGCTGGAGTCTTGCTGGACTATGCAGCTTCTCCGTGCAAGACACACAGCTATCTTGCTATTCTCCTTAAGTTCTGTTCACTGTGGGCCTTGGGAAACGCTTGCAGCCCTCGTGGTTTCTGTTCCTGGATCTCCTGGGAGAGAAGCTGAGTTTCCCTGGTGGGAAGAAAGGGAAAGCACCCCAAAGGCTCTGCACTCTTAGAGGAAGACCCAGGCCCCAGGGTGCAGAGCTCCACATGTGGTCTGTGGCTCACTCTCAGTGCATTTTGACCCAAGGCTGTCTCAGCCCTGGTGCTCCCCACCACTGTCGCTATTCTCTTGGCAGCTCTCACCTTTTCTTCACACCTCTGCAGCTGGAGTTCTACTTCTGTGCCCCGCAGAGCTGAGTTGCCAGCAGCTCCTCTCTGCTTCAGATTTTCCATTGAAAATGAAGTTGTGTGCTGTGTCCTGAGCAATTTCATTCTTTCCTTTTTTCTTTCTTGGTGTTGGAGCATCACCTGGAGGCTTTCAGTCCCCGCATGTCCTTTTAGAGGTCTTGTGCTGAAATGTCTATGCCAGACAGAGACATGTGACAAGGATGGACTCCCCAGGGCAAGTGGGCCCCTGCACTGAAGGAGCCAGTGTACATCCCCTTTCTTACCTCTTAATTTATACAACCTGCTCCCTAAATTATCTCCTTTCTTATCTCTTAATTTATACAACCCGCTCTCTAAATGATCCCCAGCCTGGAGGCAGTGATCCTGAGCAGGGCTGTGACCTTGACCAACCTGACATGAGCCCAACACCCCTGGCTGCTTTTGTGTGCTGGCCAGATTTCCCCGGGGCTGTGTGAAGGCATCGAAAAGCAGCTTTCCCGAGGCCCGGGGCTGTTGCTGTTAGTGCAGAAGAGCTGTGGAGAGAGCGTGGCTGCTGGCTGCAGCTGCATGCTGGCAGGCGGATGCTGCAGAGTCCCCAGCTCCCTGCTCTCAGCCGTTTGTCTTGGTGTCCTATCAGCCCTGGCACGAGGGAGTGTTGGGAGTGTCGCTTGTTTACTGGTGACCTTTTCAACTGGTTTAACAGGATATTAATTCCCCGTGCCAGAGCCAGCCTTTCTCTAGATGTGTTTACCTAAACTAGGAATTTGCATTAATTACTTCCACCCTCCCCCCTGCTTCCCCTTGGAGTGTAGGTTTGTGAATTCCTCTGTCCCAGCGTGGACAATGCGTGCTCACTGGCCACACACGGCTGGCACACACTGGGTTGCCTTGTGTCCACACTCCAGACCCACAGAGTAACAACTCTGCAAGGGTGATAGAACATTTCTGTTTTATTCGTTTTCACCCCTCCTTTTCCCATTGGGTCGCTGTGTCTCTGTCTGAAGTCACAGCGCTGGCTCAGTGTGGGAGGAGGATTTGCAGGAGAGCACAGACACACTGCTCAGTGCAGAGCTCCCGTCTCACATGCCCCACGCCATGCCAGATGCTTCTGGCTCTGGAGAAGCCTTAGCCTGCAGAGGTCCCTCCTCTTGCAGCCTTTCAGCAACACAGCCCTGCTTTTTTTCAGTCCTTGGGGAAGATGAATGTGTGAGCATGGTCCATCCCTGTCCTCAGGTCACCTGCTCCTGCAGGTAATGCTCTCCTGGAGCACACATTGGCTGATTGGAGTTTGAACATCAAAATGCATCAGGCCATAGCAGAGCTACCAGCAGTGACAAACATCCTGGCATTTGCCAAGTTGGTCCACATGAAAATTGCCAGGGATATGACTTTCCATATGCTTTTTTTAACGAATAAGCTGTTTGGGGGTCTCCAGAAGCCCCAAACTGTGTTGTGTCCAGGATGCGTCCGTGTTGTGCTGGGTGTATCAGTCACTGGGATCGCACCCAGCGTTGCACCGTGTTCTGCCAGACTCCTCTGAGCACGGCACAGCCCTTTAAATCCTTGTGACCGCCTCCCTGTCCCCAGAGCTGCCTGTGCTGGGGACACGCTGCCTGTGCCAGGACAGCTCCTGTCCCGGCGGGTGCCACGGCTGGCTCGGCACGGCACAGCGGTGTGGGAGCTGCTCTGCGCTGGAATGTGCCAAACCCTGCTCCGCACAAAAGAAATTCCTTGGCTGTGCAGAGGGAAAACAGGCTGTGCTGGCTCCCTTCTGCTGGCCCCTCTCTCCCTGTGTCTGAGGCTGTGGAGCCAAGTGCGTGACTTGCAAGGAAACAGCCCAGCAAAGGGGTGCTCCAGGAGCCTGGGTTGGGGCGATGGTGGCCCCGCTTTCCCTTTGGCTCCGTGGAGTCCCTCAGGGAGATGCTCGGTCTCTTGTGCTGCTGGGGAGGATGGGGCTTGCTCACAAAAACAGCTCCCTGACCTTTCCTTCCCAGAGCCCGGGCTGAAAGGGACCGTTGTGCCCTTTGCAGCGGGAGAAGCTGGTGGACAGGCAGGGTTTGTGTATGTCCAGCTATCCCAACTGCCAGCAGCCCAAGGGGCCGAGCTCCTCCAGAAAATCCTCTGGGACTCAGCTCCTCTCCTGTGCCTGAGCAGTGGCCAGGGCAGACCTCTGTAAGTCCTGTCAGCTCCTTTTACCCCACAAAAGATTCCTCACGAGCACCCTGATGTGGTGAAGACAGAAGGAGAGGCGGGAAGTGCTTCCCTGGGTGCAAAACCCCAGCAGGACCAGCTTGCCAGGAGCACTGCCTCACTGGGTAATGGCTTCACCGGGTGGCTGGGTGGAACTGGAGGAATCTGGAGGATTCCCAGCTCTGAGGACTCCTCCTCTTGCAGATTTGCCCATAGCAAGGACAGAAACTTGCAGCTTGCTTGAAAAAGATCTGCTGTGGCAGCTGTGGGTGTGAATGGCAGTGGGGCCATGGCTGGGGGTCTGGTGTGAGGCTGGGGTTTCTGCTTGGGGTAAATCTGTGGTGCTGCAGCTGGTGACAGTGCATGCATTGGGGAAGAAGTGTCATTTTCTGGAAGTGCATGTGCTGGCTGGCACAGGGGCACTGCGTTAGTGTGCAGATGCCGGTGCTATAGAAATATTTAATGATATTTATTTGACATGTTAACCCCGGGAAAAATTTTTGGAAAAATTCTAATCTTTGTAAATCTCAAGTTACTTTTCCTTATTAGACCCAGAACGGATTTACATGTCATCACACAGAAACTGGGTGGTAAGACAGAACATGCAGCTTCATCTTTTGCTACCACAACGTCCTCTTATGGAGGCTTTTCAGGTAGTGCTGCTCTTAAAGTGCACAGGTGAGGCAGACTTGTGTGCAATTTGCAATGCTCCTAAGAAATGAGGGTAACCAGCATATATTTAATTTATCTTTAATGCCACGTGCATGTGTCCTAAAATGTACTTCTGTCCTTTGCTGCCTGAACCCTGTGCACCAATCCTGAAACTCCTCTAATCCCTGGTGCCGGCAACAATTCTCTCTTCTGGCAAGCACCTAAACTGGGCTGAGGGTTTTGGAGGTGGAGAGCGGCTGCTTCAGGGGACAAGTTTCCTGCCCTTCAGGCGCCTTGCCAGCTTGGCTGCCCAAGGCTGTGTTCCTGCAGCAGATGGGTGACAAACGGGGATGCCAGCAGCAGCACACCCCCACAATGGGGCTGTTCAAATCCTGTTTTCATTCTTGCAAAGTTTTGTGTGTTCCCAACGTAATCCATGCAGCCAGAAGCCGCTGCTATCCTGTTACGCAATTATTATTTTTATAACCAGAGGGAGAGATGTTTTAGCACGAAAACAAAGTCCAGTTTCTCTGGCTGTGAAGTGAGTGCTTGCTGCAACCTCGTGTCTGATTTGGGAGGGTTTCAGGGGCTGCCAGCAGCCTGTGTGGCAGCCAGGGGGCTGCAGAGGGGGTGCCCCCAGTGCGGTGGGTACATCTGGGGACTCCCACTCCTCCCATCGTTGCCAGCTGCCACATGTCTCCCAGGGCACAGGACAGAGCCTGGCAGCACAAAACAGCAGCTCTGAAAGTGGCACTGATGCCAGGCAGTGGCATGGTGCTCCCTGCACTCGGGCAGCCACAGAGCCTGGCTGGGCTGCCCTTGGGCACCCAGCTGGTCTGCCAGCAGCTGAGATTTATAGCAGCTTTCCCCCTCCAGCTGGGCGGTCAGCAGATAGGACAGCCCCTGGGAGCTGGAAGATGGGGGTTGATGCAGCTCTCGTCCCATCTGCAACAGGGATGTGCTGCTGCCGTGCACGGGCACGTGGTTAAGCACTGGGAGAGAGGATAGGGAATTGTGTCTGGGCGTGCAGCCCTGCTCTGTGAAAGCATCCCTGGTGGCACAGGCAGAGTAGGAGCTTCAGACAAAGTTTATTATAAAGCTGTTGAGTCACGAGGCGAAGAAAGGACACCCTTCCTTTCTAAACTCATCCTCAGAGAGGAGCCTGAGTGCAGCTGGATCCAGTCTTAGCCCCAGCCTTTGTCAATGGTATATGTCTAAAGGGTTATACAGGTGTAATTGAACCTTTATACAACTTTGTCCCACAGGATTAAGGATGATAAACCTAATGTATTCATATAAATACATTAAATGATTTGTTTAAATTGATTACAATAATGAAAAGGATTAGAAAGGAAAGAGCTTAATCAGAATTATTTACTAAACAGCATGGATAGCTATAACTACTAGTGTAGTGCACTGTTTTTGAAGCAATATTAAAGCAATTATATTAAAGCTAGCTAAACAATTATTAAGTAGATATTGATGTTACTCACCCATAGCAATGAGCAAGGGCAAATCTCGTGACTCAGCCTCGAGGAGTGACCTTGAGGTGTGTCCCCACTCAAAGGAAGGATCTTCACACACCTTAGGGAGGTATGATAGAAGTCCTCACTGTGCAAAAGTGTGACTGACCTTTTATAGTACGAAGTGATTGACTGTCAGTCATATGCATTTTTTAGATTATGTGTTATCAGGCTTAATCAGCAAAATACACTTTGTGCTGAAAAAGGCGTGAGCAGCTCTTTAGCTTCTTCTCACCACTCCTGACTCTCACTTCCATATCAGACCGTGCACATTCTTGCTGCTCCCAGCTTCAGCCAGGGAGCATGCCTTGCATGTCCTCATGGTGGGGTCTGAGAGTTTGGGCAAGCTGGTCTCAGTATTCTTCAGCACTAAGAACAGCAGACCCTCCTCACTTGATCTTATCACTGCTCTGCAGACCCTCCTCACTCAGGCCTTCACTGATGAACTTGTAAGACAAATTTCCAGCTGCTGTATCCCTGTTTAGGCAGAGCATCCTGTTACACCTGGGAAATAGCCCTCAGGCAGTGGTCAGCATGTCCCTGCTTACACTGCCAATGCTCACCAGATTTCCTGTTGAAATCTTTGTGATGTGGGCGTTTAATACCTCTTGGGTGCCTTGGTGTGGCAGAGTTTCAGGTGTGAAATCACAGACTGGAGGGCAAGTGTGGGTGCTTCATCCGTGAGTTCCCAGGGAGTGCCACAGGAATGGCCACGTCCCCCTCAAGCTGAGACCCGCAGCTTGCCCCTTGAGTCGCTCACAGAAGAGGAGCTCTCCAGCTTCCTCCACTGGAGATGCAGGTACAGAAAATAAACTCAGGTTCCTGCTGTGTCTCTTCCTGCTTCAAGTGCTCATTTATGCTGCCTTGACTTTTTGGCCCTGCTGACTCCGCCAGGCTTCCTGTTTCCCAGGTGCTTGAAGGGATTTATTACTTTTTTTATGGCTTTTGGAAGGCGTTTACCAAACTCTTTTGGCCGACCTCTTGGAGCTTTACCTTTAACCTGTCAGCATTTACCATCCATTCTGGTTTTCTCATTTAGATGCAGCTTCAGCAGTTTAGATGAATGTCTTCTCATTCTCAATAGCCTCTTTTCCTCTGCAGTCAAGCCTTGCTTTCCTCCCTTTTGCCTTTACAGGATCCTCCCGCCAGACACTGCATGTCTGCTCTGATGTCCCAGTGGGTCTCTCTAAATAGGCTCAGAGCCTCCCACAAGTTTTTGTTACCCCTTTCAGTTTCTTCATAAAAACAGGTTCTCACTTTTGATGTAGTTTGCTTTTTAAAATTAAACACTTCTCCAATGGGTATATTGACCACTCTGGAGATGCTGGCTCTGGAGATGACCTGGGGGCTGCCAGGGGCCAGCAGCTGCCTGAGTGTGCAGCAGTGGGGGCTTCCTTAGGGAGGAGCAGAGCCCACTGCAGCCCTTCTGCTCCCTGGAATCATCTGTGTGTGACCAGGAGAGGGTAAAATCCTCCTGGCTGAGCTAGGAGAGGGTCTGGGCTCCCAGAGCTCCTCTGGAGCTATACCTGGGCAGCTGCTCTCAGGTCCCACTCTCACCCCATAACTCTCTGGAGCAGCAAGGGCTGAGACACCCCATTGTCATGCCTCTCTTTGGAGCCACTACAGTTTACAGCAGCAGACTCAGGTCCTTGGAGCCCAGAATGAGGGTGTTTGATGTCTGTTGTGGCAGTGTGCAGGTGGGAAGAGGGGAGATATCAGGGAGGGAGCTGGGGATAACAGAGCTGTAGTCATCAGCTTTAGAGCTTGTACACTGAGTGCTCTGTGCCCTCTCTGCCTGTCCCCCTGGGAAGGGAGCTCCTCCACAGGCCAGGGGTGCCAGGGAGCAGTGGTGGGGAGGGAAAAGCCCACCAGCATCAGGGCAGGCAGGCAGGGGCTGCCTGGTGCAGGAGGCTTTTCAGGGCAGAAGGGACATGGGACCATGCCTGGGGCTGGCACAGCCTGGAGGAGAGCAGGACAAGGTGGGTTTTGGATTGATGCTGCTGAGCACAGTTTGCTCTTAGTCCCTGTGGACTGTGTGGTCATTCCTCCGTGGACATTCCCATGCCTTCCAGAGCCACTGCACGGTGAGCCAGGCACCCCACTACACCTCTTGCCTTGCAGAGGGGGTGTGGTGGGCAACCCAGCCAGCACAGGGAGCCAGCAGAGCCCTCTGCCAGGGTGCCAGCCTCTCACAGAGGGCTCAGACCCTCGGGGCAGAGTGGGAGGTCACAGGTGCTGCACCCCACAGAGGTTGCTGTCAGGCATCAGGCTGCCTCCCGGTCTTGAGGATGTTTCTCCTGCTGTTTTGCAGATATCCACGAATTCTATGATTTCACACTGCGCTCTGCACCCCTGCAGTCTCCGAGCCTGGATGCACGTCATGGCACAGCCAGGCAGCAGCTTGGGGACAGCGAGCCCAGCTCCACAGTCACACCCAGAGAGCCCCAAAACCCACCTGAGGTAAGAGCCACCCCCATGGTGCTGCGGGGCCAGACCCTGCACACTCCTGCACTGCGAGGGATTCAAGGGCCACAGCAGGCTGCTGGCCACCACAGCCTGCCCAGCTCACATCCAGGCTTGTTCCCACACATTCTCTGTGATGGCTTGTCTCATTAATGAGGCAATCTCTCTGGTTCACAAGTGTTAATTGAGTTACTCGTAATGCAGACAGCTCCAGCTCTGGCTCCTGCTCTGCAGTTGCAGCTGGATTAGTTGCTCCCGTCTGACGCTGTCTCCCATGGAGGCGTTTCAGCTCTCTGATCCAGCCACTTTTGATAAGTGAAGTAGGTTGAGTCTTTCAAGTTTCCCTTTTCAGGATTTTTTTCCCAGCTCTCAGATAACTTGTGTCTCTCTTATTTGCATTCTCTTCAATTCTCAACAGCCTTCTAAAAGATACAGCACCAGGTGGAGAGGCAGGAATTGAGCAGTAGGGTCTCAGTTATCTCAAAGGCACCAAGGTAAATAAAATTGCCTCGTGTCTTTGCAGGCCTTCTTTCCATCCCCCACTCACTGCCCTGCCATGGGATGCTGTGGGATCCCCCTAATCTAGAGATACACTTGTGCAGAAATGCAAAAATTCAAGGATTCTTCCTTTCAGTGAAATAACCCTATCAGATAAACACCATTTTCTGCCTCACAGGTTGAACTGGCTTCCATCATACACCTGGGGGTCTCCAGATTTGAGTGTCACACAGGGAAGATGAAGCTGAATGATATCATCTAAGGAAAAAGAGGAATTTAAAGGAGTTTGGGGATTAAAAACAGGGGGACAAAACTGCCCACAATCACTGCAGGGAGATATCTGTGTCACTCTGACTCAGGAACCACTTTAGTTCCATCTGTTCTTGACCCTCTTCACATTGCCAGTCCCTCTAGTTAAAGTCAAACCTGCAAATCTGGTGTGTGCTTATGAACACATTCTTAATGATGTTATACAATAGGCAGTGGGATCCTGCTTTGGTTTTTTTGGGTGTCCTGTAGCCTTGATCTACCCAACAGTGAACTCTGCTGGCAACAGCCCCCAGTCTTTGTGGCCAGGCCAGTGTTTGAGTCCCCAAGGAGATGTGACATTCAATAAGGACTTTTAAAAATCAATGTGGAAACAAGCAGGGAAGCAACTGTGGGCCTTGCACAGCTGGTGTGAGCGGTGCCCCTGCTCTCTCCACCGTGCCCTGTCTGCAGGGGGGATGAAAAAAGCATCCAGTCTCAGGGCTTGCTTGCCCTGAACACAGCCCAAGCCACTGACACCATCAAATCCCTCCTCCTTTCTCCAAAAAAATATGTTTGAGGCGTCTTGTGTTGCTGAAACGTGAAATGCAACTCAGCAATGGCACAGCCCCAGAGTCCCTGGCCAGCAAACATCCACCATGGCCAGTGCCAGGCAGGCTGACGTGAGAGATGGGATGCCCACCAAAGACACTATTCCCCTTGCATGGGGAAAAAGCTCATTTTGGCCCTTCCAGAAGCAGTGGAGAGCCTGGAAGCAGCTGGCCTGCCCCTACCCACATGTCCCCCCACATGTCTCGTTTCAGGACTCCTCCTGGGACCGTGAGCAGAGGCTCCCCACGGGAGCCGGGGACAGCGCTCCGGGGACACCGCCGCGGCTGGTGAGGGTGACGGCACGGCGGACGGAGGCACCGGCCAGCGTCTGCAGCGTGGTGCTCAGCTCTCACAGCACCCTGCCCCAGGTGAGCCTCCGTGCGCCCCACGCCACCTCCCGCCCTGCCAGCCCTGCCAGAGGCTGGCACTGAGGGGACAGTGCCGGGGCCGTGCGCCCTCGGCGCTGCGGGGATGGCGTTCGCCTCCCCTGGGGCTGCCAGCGTGTCCTCCTGGCTGTTCTGCTGATGCTCGCACCAGGAAATCGGGCGGGCACCTGTGCCAGGGGCTGGACGGCGCTGAAATCATCCCCTGGCGTTAGCGCTCGCCGTGGCCCCCGTGTCAGCCCTCAGGGCTCGGAGGGCAGGTGGATGCGGCGCAGGAATAAAGAGGCTGCGTGGAGCTGGAAATCCTCCCAGGCCCGTCCCTCTCGCCCCCAGCGCTGGCACGCTCCCACGTTGCAGATTTCCCTATTTTTTTCTCCGAGCTCTTAAATGGCAGGTCCGTTCCTCAGCTTCCCGGGAGCTTTTCTCTGCTGTCTTATTTACTTGGAAACACCATTTATTTGGATGTGCATCGTAAAGCTCAGCTTCCACCTGGTGCAAGAAAATCATTTGGGCTACGCATTTGAGGGGGAGTTTTAGGGATGAGTGAAGGGAAAACTGCACTTTTGGGAAGGATGAAGTGGCCAGGAAGAATGGAGCTCACCACAGATTTAAAATTATATGAAAACGTTGTTTTTCTTGGCAAAGTTTGAAATAATGCTTGTTTGCTAAGTCTAAGTCTTCTTCCAAAGTATTTTAAATACAAAAATTGCACTGCCTCTTTTCTGTCCTTTTTTAAATGTTTCCCTTCTTTTTCTGGACTGCAATAAAATGGGTAACACCCCATTTTTTTCTCTTACTGTTTAATTTCTCCTTTTCCTCTTGTTTCTCTCTACATTTTCAATCATTCACCGTATCTTTAGCGGTTTTTGAAGGGCAAGACAGTGGTTTTCTGAATATGACAAGAAGATGAGCTTGGCTGCTGATTTCCATTTGCCAGTGGGTGGGAACCACCACCACAGGGGAGTCACAGGGCAAAACCCATGAGGGGGTGAGAGCCTGAGCAACTGGGAATAGATTCTGTTGTGATTTTAAGGGATTTTCTTCCTAACTGTCCCAGGCCATGAAGTACAGCAGCTCCTGCATCCAGCCCCAAATGTCTGGCTGAGTTGCAATGTCTCCTTTAGCAGCAGACACCTAGCTTTGATTTTAAGGCTTCATGCAATGGGAAATCTGCTTTGTCCCTGGCCTGGCTGGCCTGATGATTATTTATCCTTCACATTAAAAATTTGTATTTTACTGTTAGCCTGGATTTCTCTTGCTTTAGCTCCCAGCACCAGGAAAATTTGCTGCCTTTGTTTGCTAGGATAGAGGACCTTGGCAATCAGAAATGTTCCCAACATGTAGGTATTTATAGATGCATTTAAGTTCCCTCTTAACTTTCCCTTAGATAAACTAAACAGATTGGCTTCTTCACTCGCTCACTGTTGAGGCAGGTTGTTCCAAACCTGAAATAATTCCTGTCATTCTTTCCAGCCTCCTTCTTTCCTAGCCTGTGTCGGCATGGGGCCGGTCCTCGGTGCCAGGTGCTGGTGCCTTTGGGGTCACCCATTTGCAGGGACTGCAGCTGCCAGCCCCAAGCAGGGGGTCACTGCCCTGAGAGGGAGGAACAATGGGGACCTGGGTGGGCAGATTGGGACTCTGGGAGGACTGTGCTCTGGCAGGGCTCTCATCTGCAACCTCCTCCATCCCGGAGGATGGTCATTTCACAGCGTGGCTGCAGGCAGAGCAGGGAGCTGGAGGTGAAAAGCTGTGAGGATGGTAGTGTTCAGTGCCAGGCTTTGCCTTGCCCATAGTCCTGCCTGAAACTTGGCTTTCTGTGGAAACCCAGCAGCTTTCCTGAAAACTGGAGCCAAGCAGTGCTGGAGAGCTGCAGGCTCGAGCAGAGCTCCTCTGCAGCAGCCCCTGTGCTGGGATGCAGAGTCCTTTGTCACAGGGGTGAGCCTTTCCCCAGGATGTCACCTTCACTGCTGAATACAGGCCTTGCCCTGACAGAGGGGAGCATTTCCACCAGTCCCCCATGGCAGCCATTTGGACCGTGAGACAGGATCAGATGCCTGGGGCAGGCTGTGCTGATGGACCACAACACAGGCCCTGCTTCTCATCCTTCACTCCTGCTTGAGGGCACTGAGGACACCTCAGCTCCTGCCAGCATCACATCCCTTGTCAGTTCTCAACAGCCCCAGCATGCAGGACAGCACCTACACACCCAGCTCCTGCCCTGCTCCATGGGGACTTCTTGCTTTCTGGCCTTCATTGTGTGGGTTTTTTTTGCCACAGGCATTTCCAAAGTTATTTTATCAAAAAATAACTGAGATGGCAAATTGCACTCAGAAGAACCACGGAAGCTTTTATAATAAGTGATTGTTAATGCTAGGGCAGGGGAGCACAGGCTGCAGGGCAGAGCAGCTGCCACTCTGGTGCCAACAGCCCAGGAACAAGAGCTCTAGTGGACACCCTGCCACTGATAAAAGGCAAGAAGATGAGCTGGCTTTTCCTATCTGAAGTAAGTGCCATTCTCTTACTGCATCCATCGATGTAAATAAGTTTTCTGTCATCCTGGCTTTGTCCTCTCCCCTGCCCACAGCTCTCCACAGCATTGTTAACAGAGCAAAAGCTACCATGACCTGCTTCAGCCAGGAAGATGCCTGTCAAATATATTGCCTCTCCACACGAATGCTTCCAGGAACAGGAAATTTCTGCCTGCTGGCGAGGATATGGGTGTGCTCTGAATAGCCCTGCAGTGTGCAGATGGCTGCTACAAAGGAAGAAGTGCCGGTAAATACAGCAACATCATGTGCTTCCTGTTGAGGTTTAGTGGGCTGAAACCATCCCTCCATGGGAAAGTGGATGTTCAGCCCTCAACGGGGCGAGAGCAAAGGGACTTTGCCAGATAAAATGCCCTGTTGAGGCTAACAGAGGCACAGTCCTGCCTGAGTGCTGGGGCTTGTGGGGTTTTATTTGCTGAATCCTTCATTGCAACCTTTTCCCGAGCCCTGTGGTTGCCTTAGAAGGCCAGTCAGGGCTTACGTGCATGTGCAGCGGGAAGACTCACGAGGATGCTCCTCCTGTGGCCGGTGTCACTCGCCTGTGCTCCCCGGCTGCCGAGGAGGCTGCTGCTCTCAGTAAACGCCGTTTTCATCCTCCGTGCAGGGAGCAGCCAGCTGTAAAGATAAATGAAAGAGGAACAATGCCGCTGATGAGCGGAGCTGTGCGCCTGCGAGGAAGCGCTGCTCTTCCCCTGCCACCCCTCTCCTGCTTCCCAGCGCGGCTCCGCAACTACTCTGACTTCATCCCTGTCACCGCTCCAGTGCGGGGCCGCCCCTCCGCCTCCGCCTGCCCGTGCATCCCTCCCGCCTGCCAAGGCGTTCCTGGCTGCGCTGCCCGACGCCAGCGCCACAGCTCTGTCCTTGCTCAGCCTGACAGCTGACACGGAGCAACAGCAGGTCCTGATAGGATGGAGAGCACTAGCAAGGCTGCTTCGGAGGACAGGAATTCCATGCATGCTCTGGTATCACCGGTGAATAAGAAACCTCGCTGGCAGGGGTCACTGCTGCTCCGGCAGGCTCCGGGTGTGTGGGATGCCTCTGAGCGCGCCCGCAGCTGTGAGAGGTGCAGGCTGTGCTTTAGCCCTGAGGCCAGAAATGTCCCGCTCCCCCTCCCTGTGTCCCAGGGAGGACAGAAACGCCTTGTCAGGGTGTTAGGAGCCCTCTCCGCTGCACCTGCTGCTGAAGAAGATGCATCCGGCTGCTCCATAACCCACGGCTCAAGTGCCAAACAGGTCCATGGAGCTCCCCGGGGCATTTGGCAGAGAAAGGCAAGCTGTGCCGCCAGCGTGGCGACCGGCTGTCTGCTTCTCCCGTCTTTCTCTCAAGTGTTTTTTCCTCTTTCCCAGTATGCCTTTGGCCAGAGAGAAGGGCGTGCCCGTGCTGTGCACCTTTGCCTGGCAGGAGCAGCGGGTCAGGACGAGATGGGCGTGCGGCAGATGCTGCGACTGCAGAGATGCCGGAGTGAACTCCCTTCTCCCCCGCCTTGGCTGCAGCCTCACCGCTCTCCATTTTCTCTGTGAGATACAGGAGAGGGGAAGCACCGAGGAGCTGTTTGCTGTTGCATGGAGCGTCAGGGAAATGAAGCAGAGCTCTGTTGCTGGCGAATGTCTGACAATGAATGCAGCCCCAGCAAGAAGCCCCCTGTCAGGTTGCTTGGTTGCACGTGCCCTGCTGTCCCCACCACCCCGTGCCCTCTCTGTGGGCTGACTGGGCAGGCAGCTGAAGCCATTGCTGCAGGTCAGACTCCACCAGGCCATTGCTTTATCTCAACCTGAGCCCATCAGCATCGGCCCTGCAACCCCAAAATCCCAGGAAGTGGCTGATGCTCAAGCAGTGGGAGCACAGAAGCAACCAGCTCCTGGGGGAGCTCCCCCCTCCCCATTGCATCCCCCATGCAAGATTGAGAGCATGTTTATTTTAGGAGAAGCAGAGAAGAAAAGCAGCAACCCACAGCCCAGAGGCTGCTGCCCAGGGTTACTTGAGCCACTTTGTGCCTAGAGGTCGCTTCAGGGCATTCAGATGCTCTCCAGCAATTTTGTGTTTTGACATTGCAGACACAGGCTCAAAAGCCAAAGTGCTGAACTCAAGAGGGTGTTTGTCTGTAGTAACACACACAGATTGAACCACACATCAGCCCTGCACAGCAGGGACACCCAGCTGGGCAGCCGGCTGCCTGTGTCCCAGGCATGCTGCTGCTCAAAGGGGGGGTCAGCAAGGGCTGTGTCAGTAAGAGCTGTCACTTCAGTGGACATTTTGGGGTTGAATGGCCTCAGCTTTACTAGAGGCTCTTGCTATTCCTGCTGCAGAGATGAACATGCTTAGACTTCAGTTCTCCCAGCTCAATATCCAGCTTCAGCAAGGGATGAAGAAGTCAGTAGAGCCACCAGGCTGTCAAACCAAAATCTCACACATGGTCACCTATTCCTACTCTACTTGGGAACGTTTTGTCTAAAACCAGCAGCTAAAGGAAGATCCTTGCAGACACAAAGGTGCTTCTGTCTGTGCAGCACAGGAAAATCTTGATGGATATGGTGTCTCCATTCACCCAAGTCATTGTCACTGTTTGGAGGTTGTTTTGATGGTGTGAGTGCACGCAGCACTCCCCATGCAGTGGCAGAAAGGGAACAGTGAGGGGGAAGCTCTGGGCAGTGTCCAACAGAGAGCCATGCTCCAGAGCTGTCCAGACAGGCTTGGAGTCCATCCATCCTCCCTCCAGATCAATGCTTCAGCTTTGTTTACCTCCATGTAGTGTCTGTGTCTGCCTGTCCCCAAGGGAGCACAGCTGCTGGAACAACTTGCACACTGACATTCACGCTGATGGGTTTCATGTGTAGCTCTGAAAGCAAGAACCAAGACCATTCACAGGCATCTCCAGCAGGATAGGGACTGATCAGGGGCCAGGCCCATCAGTGCCTTGGCCAGGAGCTCAGTGAGCTGCTGCAGTGTCCCTGCTGGGTCTCTGTCTGCCTGCTCATCAAGTTTGTCAAATGTGCTGATGCAGGGTCCACACAGCAGCACCCAGGTTCCTCCTTTCCTGCTTTGCCTCATCAGGTGATGGACCATATTCCTGCTGCAACCCAAGTGAAGCAATGGAGCGTGGTGGGTAGCACAGACCCACCAGGGGCTCTGGAAATGTGGAGCCTCCATGCCCAGAGCATGGGATGTGCCACCCTCTCTCCCATCCACATTGCACTCCCCCTCACAGCCACCCCAGCATCTCAGGAAGGTGAGGACAAATCCCCAGGTGAATTTCTTCAGAACAAACGAGCTCTCCTCACCATTTTTAAAGAAACAAACCAAGCTTGAAAGCAGAGCCTGGCAAGCCAGCTGCTTTCTATCTGGAGTGCTGGAGCTGGGGGAACGTCACTGCATCTTAATGGCATCAGGCTGGACAGAGATCAGGATTCTGGTGGCAGAGGCAGTACTGGCACTGTTATAAATAGAGCAGCCACGATAACTGCTCATGAAGGTTTATGGTCTTTAGGATTTGGAGGATCAGTATCAAGCTACGCTGAGAGATGTATTATCCTCGGCATTGGTAGGAGCTAGGGGAAGTACAGGGGGAGGACAGTAAATGAGCGTGGGTTTGGAAATCATCCCTCTTGTGAATCTAAGCGTGAGCCCTTGGAAAGGTGCTCTCTGTTGTGTGCTGGCTCCTCTTGCCTTGCTCTGCCTACTCTGGGAGGGTTAAACCGTGCCTGCCTGCAGCAGTGGCAGCATTTCAAGCCAATCTCTGCCTCGTTGCAGGAAGCAAGAATTTGCCCCGGGGCAGCAGCTGCCAGAGCCCTGCAGCCTGCAGGTACGAAGCACCTTGTAGGAGTCTCACTGGCATCTCACCTAAAAATTATTCCAAGTACTGAGGCTCAGGCAAAGGCCTCCTGCAGTCTGTGGCCTGGATAGCTGTAGGGGCTGGCACTGCTCAGGTACACCGATGTCTGTGCCCAGAGCACTGGCATGGAGACCATTCTGCCTGGCCAACATCGCTTCCCCAGCCTCGCAACCAGCTTCCCACCTGCACGTGTCCAGGAAACATGGCAATGTCCTGCCAGGCTGTCCCCGCCTTTTAAGGGGTATTTTTAGACCAGATCATTTCACAGCCCGGGCTACAGCAGACTGAGGGAGGAGCTGTGGCACAGCAAGGAGGGGGCACTGCACTGCATTGCAGGGGGAGGCCAGGCTGGACCTGGAGCTGGGTTTATTGCTGGAGCCAGGGGCAAGCTCTGCCCGCTGCTTCATGTGTTTATTGCAATCCCGTTGTTGCACTGTTCATTCCCTCTCCCGTGGCACGTACTGCACAGCTATTTCCCTTCCGTGCAGTGGTAGATTTTGCACAGCACATGAGCTGAGTCTCATGGGGTGTTTCTGCAGGAAGATTTCGTAAGCTTTAGGGCTCTGCTGCTGTGGGAGCGCTCCTGTATTCCTGATCTGGCCTAGAACAAGAGTAGGGTGATGAAACAGCTCTCCCAGCTGCCTGCTCCCCCTCACACCATGGCTTGGCAGCTCATGGCCTTTGGGGGAAACAGCCCAGCTGTGTGCTCTGGCCAATGTGGACGTCCAGTCCCTGCGACCTGACCATCCCATGTCCAAGGCCCTGAAATCAGGGTGAGGGAAACTGGCACATCGCCCCTCAACACCATCCATCCTCCAAGGCTTGTGTTGCTAGCGTGTCCCTCTTGAGGAAGGCACGGGTGTGGCTGTGCCTCAGGAACGGCTCCTCAGCCCGCGGCTGGGACCCGCTTCGAAGGTCACCTCGGGGCTTCCGAACCGGCCGTGAGGGGACGGGCGGGTGGCGGCAGTGCGCCTTTAAGAGAGCGCCGTGCGCGGGCTGCGGCCCTGCGGCACGCGCGCTGATTGGCCGGGCGGGCGGCGCGCGCGGCGGGGGCGGGGACAGCCATTCACAAATTTCCGAGCAGCTCTTCCTCCCTTAAAGGGGCAGGGCTGGGACAGCCAGGCGCCCACTTCCCATTCACCGCGGGGGGCCGTGACTCCAAGGGACACCAGCATTCGTTTTTCTCCCGGCGGCTGGGCAGGTTTCCCTGCCGGCAAGTGTGTTCTGGGGCAGCACTGCCCGGATGAGGCACCAGCATCCCTGTGAGTCACTGGCTGTGGGCGGTGGGAGTTGCAGAATGGGCTTTGCTCCATCTGGAAGGGGCAGATTGGAGCAGGGCTGGGAAAGGGAAAGAGAGAATGCGTGGACCCCACAGGGTTCCCTTTCTAGTTCCCCAAGCAGGGTGGGAATAATCAAGAAAGGGACATCTCTGGGCCCTGGATGGGGGGAAAGGTCCCTCTGGGCAGGTCTGTGCTAGATCTGGACAGAGTGGTGCTGAGCCCTTGCCTCCCTTTCAGAGCCGCACGTTGACCCACTCTGAGGAGGGTACCTGTTCTGCAGGGATAGGTCCTGGTGAGGAACCCCTGAGAGTCAGCCTGTGGGGCTTTGTGGCCCCAAGGTCGTTTCAGCTTAGGCAGAGCCGGCCAGGAGATCTCCACAGGCTTGTACAGCCCCTCCAGGGTGTGTTTGGCTCCCTCTAAGACTCAAGTATGTAAGCACACCCAGTTTGGGACTAGTGAAGGATGCAGGGAAGCAGGCTTTCTGGTGGTGTCACACTAGGCACAAGCCAGACATCAAGGTACAGGGCCAAAAAAATAGCAACTGATTCTCTTAAAGACAGTGAGATTTCTTGCTGTGACTCTGGTGTGGAGTGGTGAAGTTGTGCTCTGGTCACACTGTCAAACCTTCCCTCTGCTCCATCATTTTCTGAAGGAAATGAGGCACACACAAGGAGTGGACACCCACAGACCACGGGACACATCAGTGCTGTAATTGCCGTGCCCATGCAGCGGCAAGGCTCCCCCCTGCCGTGGAGGGAGGTGCACGAAGGCAGCCCACAGCCAGCCCCATGCTTCAAGTGCTCCAACACAAGGCAGGAGCATCCCTGCCAGGTGATGGGGAGAGCAGCTGTGGGCATTGTGAGGCTGTCAGCAATTCCATAAAGCCTGCTGCATTTGATTGCTATTAAATAACGCCTCCAGGCTCTCCTTTACAGGCAGGGAGCCTGAGCCCTGCGGTAAGGACCTGCTTCGGGTCTCCATCACTCCTCTCCCCTCCCCCAGCACAGCCATGGAAGACATTTAGTTGTCCCTGATGTGAGTTGCAGAAACCAGCCAATGGTGTCTATTGAGGACTCTTGTGCCACTGCTGCCACAAGCGAGGATGCAGCAACTGGGCAATGTATCCGGGATCATTAATAGAATAAAAATGGTTTTGCCCTGGAGGAGAATAATTTGTTGGGCATCTGCACTGAGAGTGCTGAGAGCTATTGGTCCCTTGGTATGCCTGGTTATTATTACCCCAGCTGCACATTTCCCAGCGTGAATTGCTGCTGGTGGCAGGAAGGAACAGCCACGGAGTGAGATGTTTCTTATCCTGCCCCTTCCCACTCACCTGTGACTGCACAAACCCTCCAGTGCTCACAGGAACCTCCAGCCGCATTTGCCTACAGTAGCTGTGCAGCCAGCTCTACAGAGCACCTCTTCAAGTTCCAATTGACAAGCCCCAGACCCAGCAAATGGCAAATCCCTGCTGGGTGGGGTCTGTGGCAGTGCTAAGGAACTGACTGACAGACTGAGCCAAGTTCACTTGGTTCCTTTCTTTGCTGCTCACCTCCTCCTAGCCTGCCCACCCAGGTATATTTCCCTGCTGCCTCCCTGGGCTGCATGTGCTGGGTGTCTTTTTGCTGGTGATTGTGATGGAAAAAGGTACCTCCCCCATGCAGAGCTGTCCTCCACGTCCTCCTGAGCGTTACAAAGATTCCCTGTCTGCAGCCAGGCTCAGAGCTATCATGTGGCTTCAGTTCCCCTAGCAGGATCCAGCTCCTCTTGGGTGATAGTCAAGCATTCACATGACTGCTGTTTCTGCAAGGAACTGGCTGCCTTCAGCCTGCCCCATCTTCTCATCCCCTTCTCCTAGAAGGGCTGTAGGTACAACAAACCCACAGTGCCTGCTCCCTCACACTTGCCTTCCTCTTCCCGCAGGACTTCATGCGAGAGGAAGGAAGCGGCAGCAGGGGCTGAAATGCCGGTGACACCAGATAAAACCTAGCTCTGTGCCATCTTCATGCCTTGTAAATAGCATCATCTCCGGGGATTTCTTGACACTTTGCTGAAATTAGCACCTGTAAAAAGAGCAGCTGCCAAAGCTGAATTTAAATAAGACGGGGAGAGTACCGATAGGAAGAGGGTAGAGAATGAGAGAGCTCAAATCACTTCCCTTCATGAAAGCACCTGCCTGGAAATCAGCTCATATCTCCTTTAGCCCTGCTCAATGCTCACATCACTGCAGCAAGATGCCCACAGCTGCCTGAAAGTGCTGGGCACTGTGCCTGCCCTGCCAGACACAGGCCTGGACACCCCAGTGCAGGTGCCCACCTCGCTTCGTCACCCAGCAGAGCCACCCCCAGTTGACAAAATGTCACCACGCACTAAAACAAGCTGGAGAAGTACAGAATATGGATGCCCCTGGCCAACCAGCCCTGGCCTCCTCTTATGCTTGATAAGGTATCCCAAGTCCTGTGCAGCTTTAGGGAACGTTGCAAGCAGGCAGCAGCAACCATGGCTTAGTTTTTCCCTTTTAATTGGGGCTAGCAGGTGGCACATGCAGTTCATTACAAATGAGTAGGAATTAAACAACTCTCCTGGCAACTAAAATTGGAAATGGGGGGTTTGGGGAGGGGAGATGCAAGCAGGTAGGGAAGTGCTCTAAAGAGCTGCAGCAGCTGAGGCTCAAGACCCCTCTGTTTGCAGCTGGCAATGAGGCACTAGCAGATAAGAGAGCTGGGGGAAGTGGAGTGGGGTGGAGGCTGTAATACTGCACTCCAGGGCTGGCACTGAGGGTGTCATTCATTGCATGAATGGCTGTGAAGGCTGCCAGAGACCGAGCATAGAGAGGACCAGACACCTTCCTTGTGGAGGATGCACCAAGGAAAAAAAAAAAGAGGGAGGGAAAAAAAAATCAAATTAAATGCTTCTCTTTATTGTTCACTCAGCTCCTTATTAAAGCATTTTTCCCTGACAGCTCTTGTCCTTTGCTTCTGCACTTCCTCCCTTAGTGAATGCCCATGTCCTTGCCTGCCCCCATCCCAGGACAGAGCCAAAGGAGATGTGTCTGGAGCAGGGCAGGTGTGAGCAGTTGGGGTGACAGACTCTGCTTGTGCAGTTTCCTGGTGCTTTCCTCCCACTCAAGTCAGTCTCATCCAGACATGGGGCTCCTGACTGACCTTGGCGCAAAGATGGCTTTGGAGAAGGCCCATGGTGCTGGAGAGGCCTCACTGGGTGGCCCCTGCATGATCCCTGCCACCTAACCCTGCCATCCCTGGGTGGGAACTGCAGTGGGAAGGAGGTTTGCAGCTGGGATGGAGCAGTAATTAGTTATGGTTGTGTTACAGGTACTGAGCACATCTCAGTGATGAAGTGATCTCAGAGGTGCCGCAGGGTGGGTAGCCGAGATGGAATTCCTGTCCTTTGCTCTCATGTGGGAGACACTGGCCGCCTGCCCTTTTTCACAAGGCTTTCTGCTCTACTTTGGTGCAGCAATCCCCTGTCTCTGATTCAATCTGGCCCCAGTCCCTCCTGTCATTCCCATCTGATGGCACAAGGAGTAAAAGACGTGGAGATGATCCTAATTTCTTAAAAGCTGAAGTGTAAATACCTCTCTTAAAGCCAACACTGCATGCTTTCCTGCCACGCACACAAACATGGTTTTTCATTGATTAATTCTGAACAAGCTTCCTTTGCATGCAGGCATCCCATCCTGCCCTGGTGAGCTCCTGGGGACAGCTGCACTGTCCTGTGGCACTGAGCTCTGCAGGGTAGAAACACTTTCTTGTGTGCAGCCATTGGCTTCATCTCACTGCATCTCTCTGGGTCTTTGGGTCAGTGCCACAGTGCCCCTGGGTCCCATAACTGACCATCCATCAGCGAGAGCCCAGGGGAGCAGCAGGGTGAGCCTCACCTGTGGAGCTGTTTCCGAGGGCTCAGCAGCAGTGCTGTGCTCAGCTGCTTAAGGCCACCGTGGTGAGGACAGCTGCTCTAGACTTGCTTGTCCAGGAACATTATGACTGTCCTAAGCTTGCAGCTGGGAAATCGCAGTGTCTGAGCCACTCCACCAGTCCGTGGCATTAAGCCACCTTGTGATGCAGGTAACCTGAGCAGCCTGGAGACAGTGAAATGCAGGCAGTGCTGGTGAGGACAGGTTCTGCACCGTGCAGTGAGGAACATGGTGCGTGGGGGCAACGCCGACCCTGATTATGGGGTGTCCTCTGCCCCCACCCCTTCACCCAGAATCAACCATTTCACTTGATTGCTTGGGAGCAAACCCTGCAGGAGCACCTCTGTCTGCAGAGGTGAAGTGCAGAAGTAATTTTGTATTGCAGTTTAAAGAGCTAAAGGAACAAGGAGTGGGCCGGGGCATTTATCTGACCAGCCATCGTGCACTTCCTCCTGCCACAGCCCTGCTCGTGCCCAGGGCCATGTTACACCAGCTGCAGGAGGCCAGGAGGAGCCTTGCAGACCTTGGAACCTGAACTGGGGTGTTGCACCACCATATCTTGTGGCTCAACTTGTGGCCCCCTCCTGCTTCTGTCTTTTAGCCATATCCTGTGGGAGCCCTGCACACATTTCATTGCTCTTCCACATATTTATGTACCATTTCTTCAAATAGTTTTTCACCCACCCTAGTGTTTTTTACAACCTTTAAGCATTAGGAGGCTGAGTTCAGGTTCTAAAGGGTCAGATGTGGGATTTTGTAATGGGTTTTCTCTCTCCCCATCAATTTGTCTGGATGACTCTTCTGAACTCCTTCCCGTCCTGCGCTTCTGTGCAAGGGGTGAAGGGCTGCCTGAGCTGCCCTGAGAGCAGCACCCTTGCCCTGCTGCACCAGCAGGCATTTCTGCTCTGCTTTTGCCATCCCCTAATGGCAGTAGGTGGAAGGCCCGGCAAAGGCCCTTGGGGTTTCTACACCCCCAGTGCACCTGTGGCTCATGGGGCAGTGGCAGCATCCCCAGGCTGCTGTTGTGGATGGAGCACATGTGGTAACATTTCCAAAAAGGCAAGGTGAGAACTGATACAGAGATGCAACAGAGGTACTGCTGCCAGCCTAGCGACCAGTTCAGATCTGGAAAAATTATTTCATACTCTAGTGCGGACCACAGCTGAAGCAAAGTGAACCCCTCTTGGCGTCAATCACAGAGCTGGCAGGGCTGCCACGGCCGCGCTGGGGCTGAAGGAGCGGCGCTGCACAAGGGCTGCCCGGTGCGCCGGGAAACGGGCTGAGGGCAGCCGCAAGGTGATGCGTGAGGCAGCGCAGCGCAGGACTGCTGCTCCTTCTGGATGCCGCCTGCGCGGGGGGCAGCGGGGGCGGCGCGGCCGGGGACTGCCCGGTGCGGCGGGGATGGGAGCGGGGATGGGAGCGGCGATGAGCGCGGGGATGGGAGCGAGGATGAGCGCGGGGATGAGCGCGGGGATGAGCGCGGAGATGGGAGCGGGGATGGGAGCGGGGATGAGCGCGGAGATGGGAGCGGGGATGAGCGCGGGGATGGGAGCGGCGCCCCCGCCGCCGGGGCGGAGCGCGGAGGTTCCGCCGGCGCGGATTGGCCGCTGCGGGGGAGGGGGGGCGAGGGATGCTCCGCGCCGCCGCAGGTGCCGCGGTCCCGCGCCGA